>BLSH010314924.1:335032-385433 GCA_018402905.1 Glandirana rugosa | reverse complement strand
CTTAAATCCGATTGAGAACCTCTGGTGGGACTTAAAGAAAGCAGTTGCAGTGCCCAAGCCTAAGAATGTGACTGAACTGGAGGCTTTTGCCCATGATGAATGGGCGAAGATACCCGTAGATCGCTGCAAGACACTTGTGTCAAGCTATGCTTCATGTTTAAAAGCTGTTATAACTGTAAAAGGATGTTGTACTAAGTACTAAGATTGAATGTCACTTGGGGGTTGAATAAAACTGATAATGATGTGAGCTCAGAAAAGACATTTGTGGTTATTTCATTATAAATGTTATGTTATATTTGTCTGACCTACACGTGCCTCTTTGATTTAATTGTAAGCAGGATGACTGAATGATCATAATCAATGTCAAACCGACCAAAACAATCAATTTCAGTGGGGGTTGAATAATTTTGAACACAACTGTATGTGTTAGAATTATTGCATAAATTGACAACTTTTTTTTTTTTTTTTTTTACACAAAGTGTTTTCATTTGCTTTCCTCATTTTCCAAAAACTTGTGGAAAAAAAATGACAAGTTCAAAAGACTATTATGCCTCATACGATTATATGTTGGGGTGTTTTCTTTCCAAAATGGGGTCTTTTTTTGGGCGTTTCCATTGTCCAGGGACTTCAACAGTGCAAGAGGTAGTCAAGAAATTAGTTGTGTAATATTTGTCCCTAGAATGTCTGATGGTTCTCCCTGCATGTTGGGCCTCTGTATGTGGCCACTCTTTGTAAAAGTCCCACACATGTGGTATCGGTATACTCAGGAGTAGTAGAATGTCTTTTGGGGTGTAATTTGTGGTACGCAAATGCGGTGTGTGAGAAATAACATGTTAATATGATAATTTTGTGAAAACAAAAAAAGGGTAAAAAAAAAAAAAAAAAAAATCTTTACATTTTGCAAAGAATTGTGGGAAAAAAATACCACTTCAAAAAAGTCACCATGCCTCTTACTAAATACTTTGGAATGTCTACTTTCCAAAAAGGGGTCATTTGGGGGGTATTTATACTTTCCCGGCTTGTTAGAGTCTCAAGAAATGAGAGAGGCCGTCAGTATATCAGGTGTGATGAATTTTCAGTGATTGGCACCATAGCTTATAGACTAACTGTCCCAAAAAACAAATATACACTGGTTACGACAACCCCCAAAAGAAATGGGACTTTAAAAAGGAAAAAATCCACACCTCTTGTTCTAGAGGGGTGTCGGTTTTGGTCCACAAGGCTGTTCACTGGGAATGTATTAGGTTAAAAACCGATCCAATGGGGAAATGTGTGTTCATTGGAGCTCAGATGTACGCCATGCCATTTGTTATCTTACGTATTTATAATTCGCCGCCGGCTACGTTGGCTGTCGTAAAGGAGGCAATGGTGTTTGCAGCCACATATCCGGACGCCTTTGTAATATGCCTGGGAGACTTTAATCTGGTGGTGGATCCTGTCGTGGACAGACACGGGGAGCACCCGTCCTCTGGCTGCGACAGCATTTGGGGCTCTTACCCAGGAGTTTGGCTGGAAGGATTTGTGGTGCAGGTTACATCCTGTGGATCATGCTGCTTTCTCTTGGACTGCTCCGTGTAGGGATGCGCTGTCCAGGATTGATCTCGCCCTGGGGAATGATATGTTGCGGCCCAAAATTGCGGCGGCGGACTATCTCCCTAGGGGGATTTCTGACCATTCGCCACTTCTGATACATATTGCTGTTGGAGCGGAGGGGACACATAGGCCTTGGAGGGTGCAGCCCTTTTGGCTTACCCAGATAGGTACCAATGATAGAATTCCCGATCAGCTGAGTGTTTTTGGAGGCGCATGGAGAAGATAGGAGTCTTTTCTTTTGGGATACCCTTAAAGCGGAGGTCCGGGCTAAAAAAAAAAAATTAAAAGTCAGCAGCTACACATACAGTAGCTGCTGACTTTTAATATTAGGACACTTACCTGTCCTGGAGTCCAGCGGTGTCGGCACCCGCCGCCGATCTTCGGATCGGGGGACGGGTGCAGCCGCCTCCATCGCGGGTAAGGGAACCCGGACATGTAAGCAGTACAGCTTCACGCCCGGCACCTTACCGCGCATGCGCGAGCTCTGCCGCGCTCTGCTACTGGCCAGGCGGCCAGTAGCAGAGCGAGCAGGGAGGAGGGATCCGGGCTTCTGACGTCAGCGGCCGCATCCGCTGGCCAGAGCTCCCGGAAGTGTGGAAAAGGACACCTGTCTAAAGACAGGTGTCCTCTTCCCCCTCCCCCCCGAAAGGTGCCAAATGTGACACCTGAGGGGGGGAGGAATCCAACCAGCGGAAGTTCCACTTTAGGGTGGAACTCCGCTTTAAGGCTTTCTTGAGGGGCGCACTGAAATCTACAATTTCATACATTAAGAAAACCTCTCGCAAGGAAGAGGAAGACTTGGCTCATAAGCTCCGTATTGTGGAGATTTACCTGGCTTCCCCCGGTGCCTCCAACAGAATACAGTGGGAACTAGCCTCCCGATTATACTCTGATCATATGATTGCTAGAGCTAAGCGGAAATCATTTTTTACCCAACAGAAGTATTTTGAGTATGGTAATCAATCTAGCCACCTCTTGGCGCATATGGCCAGGCAACAGCTGGGGAGCGCTGTGGTATCTAGGATTGTTAGAATGGACGGCAATGAGGCTATCACGGCAAGAGATATCCTCACCTGCTTCCATGATTTCTATGTCAAGATGTATGCAACCACGCTGACCCGCACGGGGGAGGAAATTGAGGAGTATCTGTCAGATGTACAATTCCTTAGACTCTCGCAGGAGGTCGGTGTGTTAGACGCAGTGATCACTGAGCACATTGTTAGGGAGGCAGTAGCCTCTCTGGCTGCCAGGAAAGCTTCTGGCCCAGACAGCCTCCCATTGGAGGTGTATCACATGTACATAGATGTTATAGCTCCAGGGCTTGTGCAGGTATATGCCAAGGCGTTTCGGGAGGGGGGGAACTACCGCCCTCATTATACGAGGCAACGGTGGTGCTTATCCCAAACCTGACAAGGATTTAACTGATTGTTCTTCTTATCGCCCCATATCGTTGTTGAACATTGATTATAAAATACTTACCAAAATTCTTGCCAAACTACTCAACAAAGTTATACTCACCATTATTCATTCGGATCAAACAGGCTTCATGCCAGGGAAGTCCACATCCATAAATATACGCAGAACCCAATAGTTCAGCTCAGAGATTACTTACTGGACACAAGTGTTCTGGCATCATTGGACACAGCAAAGGCATTCGACTCAGTAGAATGGCCTTTCCTGCAAGCTGCCCTTAGCTCCTTTGGCTTTGGAGAGAGATTCTGTTTGTGGATCTCGATCCTTTATGCACACCCTACTTCACAATTACTAGTTAATGGCCTATTGTCCGGATCTATCCCTTTGCACAGAGGAACCCGACAGGGCTGCCTTTTGTCTCCGCTTTTATTTGCGGTGGCCATTGAGGCTCTAGCCCTGAAATTCTGTCAATCTTCCCTGGTGCGGGGCATTACTCTGGGCAATAGGACGGATGTGATAGGACTTTATGCAGACGATATCATACTGTACTTGCAGGATGCTTCACAGTCCCTACCTGCCGCAATGCAAATTATAGATACCTTTGGAGAGTACTCCGGCCTTAAAATGAACTGGCAGAAATCAGCTTTGATGCCTTTATACCCATTAGCTTTTACGGATAGCGGAGTGGTATCACCTCTCAAAACTGACTTCATTCAAGTATTTTGGAATTTATATTACGCTGCCAATATCAGAAGTGTTGAAATTCAATATGGACCCCTTGATGGCATTGATCAAATGCAAGTTGATGACCTAGGCCATACTTCCAACTATCGGTGGCTGGACGGGTCAATCTGATCAAGATGGTTCTGTTACCAAAATGTTCATACGTTACCTCCCATGTGCACGTATCTGTGCCCAAATCATATTTCAAATCGATTGATGCTCAGCTGGGTGTTTTTATTTGGGCGCAGTCTAGAAGAAAGCTTAAATACTCTGTAATTCAGCGCCCCAAAACAGAAGCGGGCATGGCCCTTCCTAACATATTCTATTATTATATAGCTGGACAATTGCGGCACTTGACTGCTTGGTTGGAGCCGGTCACATCTGAGGTGGTGGAGTCACATTTGGCCCATGTCCTTGGAGTGGATGCCTTATAAATAGCACTAGAAGCCCCCAGGACATCTTTTGTCCAAGTAAGATTACCATTACTAACATTGGCAAGGGCAGAATGGAAAGAATCTAAACGTATCACCAATTTTAGGGACACTGAGGAGTCACTTAACCTTTGGCGCAACCCCATGTTTGTACATCAATTGCGCCTGGAGAACAGTTCATTTTGGGAGCAGAGAGGAGGAGTGAGTACCTTAGCTGATTTATACACTGAATCTACCCTTAGATCGTTTGAGGAATTGAGAGGGAACTTTGACCTTTAACACATGAGTTTCTATAGATACCTGCAGCATGCGTTGAATGCTCAGTTTGGCTATAATGCCCCGAAGTTCTCTAAGTACCCAGTGATAGGAATTTTGAAGTCACAGGGCCCTGGTGGCCTCATATCCGAACTATATACCCACTTATTGACGTCCACGATGGGCCAGGCTCCGCTTTCGGTGCGTCTTCAATGGCAACGCATAATACCTGACATTACAGAGGAGAACTGGGAGGAGGCTTGTTCATCTCATCTGTGGGTGTCTCCCGTTGCTAATAGGCTAACACAATTATATATGCTTCATAAGACATATCTCACACCGGCGAGATTATATGCTATGCATCGCATTCCCACAGCTGAATTTGCCTGCGATGCACAAACCCTCATGCAGATTTTGTACACTTAATGTGGGAATGCCCTGTAGTAGCTCAATACTGGAAGCAGGTAGCGGAGGTGCTCTCCTCAGTGCTGTCCATTCCGGTTCCCTGTGAGCCTAGGATTTGTCTATTAGGAGGTATTATGGATGAGGAACACTGGCAGCTATACCACAGAATCTTGTTAAGTGAAACCCTCTTTATGGCTAGAAAGACGTTGGCCTTAATATGGATCCAGCCCAGGCCTCCATCCATTTGTAGATGGATTCAATTAGTGAATCAGGTTTTGCTGTTTGAAAAATTAATGTATGAAAACCAATGATGCTCACACAAATTTAATAAAATATGGGATGAGTGGAAGGCTTCTGATCTTACTGTGGGTGGGGTACGCGATTGAGGGATACCCCTCCTGCTGTATGCTTCACTGGTTGGTAAATATGGGATGGGATCGTATAGTGGGTATGAATGGCCCCAGGCTGTTTCTGGTACACTGTTGGGTAAAGTGATTTTTTGTAATGTATTAAGATCAAGTAAAGGGGGTTACAAGATAAAATGTATACATTCACGAAACAGCAGTAATTATTTGGTACAATTAAACAAGACAACCACTTGGATATAAACCACAAGGCTCTGTTTTGAACATAGAGGATACCCAACGTGTTTTAAGTTTAGTAACAGGATACTCAGGGGTATGTAGTATATATAACAATCATCTCTAGATTGAAAAACTGGATTTTTTTTTCTACTCAACGTAAAATCCCTTTCTCTGAGTTCATTGACGGACACAGCAGCTCATTTTGACCATAGGGTTATACTGCCACCTTCAGGAGTGGTCTAGGCAGAACAAAATATCAAAAGCAGACACAGCCCCTCCCAGTGGCAGTCCTCACTGGTAGTAACCCTCCACCCTGTAACAGATAGCTCAGCTCGTAACAAGCAGTACAAACCACAAAAGAGGGGTGGGTGCTGTGTCCGTCAATTAACTCAAAAAAGAGATTTTACGGTAAGTAGAAAAAAAAAAAAAAGTTTTCGCTTTCGTTCATTGACGGACACAGCAGCTCACCTTGACCATAAAGCCTTGTCCCAAAGCAGTGGCAAACGAGGGGTGGGTAAATGAACACAAAAAAACCTTCACCCAACAGAAACCTCTGTGAGAAACCAGAATATACACCTCACACAGCTGCTTGCAAAACTTTGCAGCCAAAGGCTGCATTCGAAGATGGCAAAACATCAACTTTGTAAAACTGAAAAAGTGTGCACGGAAGACCATGTAGCCGCCTTGCAAACCTGAGACACAGACGCCTGATGTCGGAAAGCCCAGGAAGTGCTAATCGCCCTGGCAAAGTGAGCCGTGACCGGGAAGGGAGATCCTAAACCGCTAACAGCATAGGCTCGTAACACAGTTTGTCTAATCCAGCATGAAATAGTGGCAGACGAGGCCGCCAGGCCCTTGAGTGGACCATCCACCTCTACAAACAGAGCATCCAACCTCCAAAATGAGGCCGTGGCCGCCAGATACACCCGAAGAGTCCGAACAACATCCAATGAGTGCAGAGCAACCTCCTTAGGATGAGATGGGTGCGGGCATAAAGAAGGAAGAACAATGTCCTCATTGATATGAAAAGATGGAAGGTGACATGTGCAAGACCGCCTTATCCATGTGAAGGACCAAATACGGAGACAGAGCCGCCAACTCCAACACCCGCGGGGCAGATGTGATAGCCACCAGGAAAGCAACATTTTGTGAGAGCAACAGCAGCGAGATTTCCCTGATATTCTCAAACGGCAGCTTCTGAAGCACAGAGAGGACCAGATTAAGGTCCCATGGCGCCAGAGGCGAACACACCTGGGAAGCGACATGCCAAACGCCCTGTACGAAGGTACGGATCAAGGAATGTGTAGCCAATGGATGCTGAAAAATGATCGCCAGAGCAGAAATTTGACCCTTGTCGTGCTCAACGCCAGCTTCTGGTCGAGTCCCCTCTGCAGAAATGCCAGAACCCTAGAGACCAAAAAGGAGCGGGGATTTCACCCCCCATCCTCGCACCAGGAGATGTAAGCCTTCCAGGGGCGGTGGTATATCTTACGGGAAGTGGCCTTACGTGCTTTGAGCATGGTAGGGATCACCGAGGCCGATACCCCCCGATCCTACAACACCTGGCATTCAATAGCCAGGCTGTTAAAGCCAGAGGGTAAAGCAGGATGCAAGATGGGCCCCTGGAACAGTAGATCCTCGCAAAGCGGGAGTCGCCAGGGGCCATCCACCACGTACCATGTCAGCATACCAAGCACGCTGCGGCCAATCCGGAGCAACGAGAATGGCTGGGATTCCCTCTGCCTCTATTCTGTGCAAAAGACGCAGAAGCAGCTTGAGCCCACGGTGCCACCAGAGCATCCACCAAGGGATCTCTTGTCCTGCTCTCGAAGGTCTGCACCTTCCGATTGAGACGAGACGCTAGCAGGTCCACGTCAGGCATGCCCCACCGCAGACAAATCTGATGGAATACATCTGGGTGCAGGGACCACTCTTCCCGATCCAGCACCTGTCGACTGAGGTAGTACGCTTGCCAGTTTTCTACACCCGGATTGTGAGCGGCGGAGATCGCTGGCACGTGGAGTTCGGCCCACCGCAGAATGTGAGCCACTTCCATGGCCGCAGTCGAGCTTCTTGTCTAGCCCTGATGATTCACGTACGCCATGGCCGTGGCATTGTCCGATTGAATCCTGACCGAGCGCCCGTGCAGCCGCTTCGTCCACTGGGAGAGGCAGCACTTGATGGCACAAAGTTCCAGAACATTGATTGGGAGACACGACTCCTCCGGTGAACAGTGGACCTGGGCCAACAGCAACCCCAGAACTCCCCCTCCCCCCCCAGCCGGTCAGGATGGCATCCGTTGTGATCACCATCCAATGAAGTGGGAGAAACGACTTCTCCAGCCGAAGGGCCGGGGCCCGTAACCACCAAAGCAGTGAAATCCTGGTTTGGCGGTCTACCCGAATCAACCGATCCAGGGACGATGGGGACTTGTCCCACTTTCAAAGTCTCCCGCTGCAGAGCACGGGTGTGACACTGGGCATACGGAACCGCCTCGAAGGTGGACATCATGAGGCCCAGGACCCACATGCAAAAGCGTAGGGATGACCATTTCTGGGATAGCAAGGAACAAACCACCGACTGAAGCGTCTGCAGCTTGGTCGGTGGAAGGAAAACCTTCGCTTGGGTAGAATTGAGAATCAAGCGCAGATATTCCAATCGGTGAGACGGGGTCAGCACCGATTTCGGGAGATTTATCACCCAGCCAAACTCCTGTAGAGTGTGCATGGTGATCGCCACATTGTCCCTCAGGGCTGGAGCTCGTAAGAGGAGGTCATCCAGGTATGCAACCACCGCGATGCCCCTCTGTCTTAGCAGAGCCAGAACCGAGTTCAGAAGCTTGGTGAAGACCCGAGGCGCAGAAGCCAGACCGAACGGGAGGGCAGCAAATTGGTAGTGCTGCTCATCGACCGCAAAGCGCAGGAAGCGCTGTTGCTGAACACATATGGGAATATGCAAGTACGCATCCTTGATGTGGAGGGAGGCCAGGAAATCGCCCTAGTGAAGTGCTGCTACTTCAGAGCGGATGGACTCCATCCTGAACTTTCGTGAGCGTACGAAACAGTTTGAGGTTAAGTATCAGCCGGACCCCTTCCTTCTTTGGAACCACGAACAGGTTGGAGTAAAACCCCTGAAACTGTTCTAAGGTCGGGATGGGAACCACGACCCCCTGGGGAAGTAGGTCCTGCACCACCCCCAGTAAGGCCTGCAGCCAACCCGGGGGGAGCCGCATATTTGAGGCAAAGAACCGGTCCGCAAACCCACGGAGACGCCCCCCACCCAAAGGACGGGTGGGGGCAACCCTTCATGCTGAGGAGGACTTGTCACGCTTGCACTGCCAGGGGCGCTTCTGTGCACCCGCGGGAGCGTTGGCGGGCTGGGAGCCCTTGCTCAACGAGCGGGACATACGAAAAAGCCTCTTCTGGGAAGAAAAATAGGGGCCCCGCCTGCGGCCGGGCTTCTAACTCCTCTTGGTCTCAGAGAGAAAAGGTGCTCTTACCATCGGTGAGATCCTTGATAATCTCATCTAGGGTGGCTCCGAAGAGCCGCCCGCCCTGGAAAGGTAAGTCCGCCAAGGCCTTCTTAGATGTTTGGATGGCCGACCAACATTTCAGCCAGAGCAGAAGCCTGGCGACGACAGAAGACGCAAACAACTTGGATAACAAGGGGGCCGTATCCAGAGCTGCATCATACACATATTTAAGCCCTTGGACGAGCTGGTCAGCGAGCTCCACACAGGCCGGAGGAGCCTGCTCGTTGCTCAGTTCGCGGTGCAGTAGCTTCGCCCATTCTGTAAGCGTTTGCAACACCAGAGCAGTGGCCGACACGGGCCACAAAGCAGATCTTGCCAGAACCTAGATCTAGCAACCAACTTGGCTTTTCTATCAGCCGGGTCCTTGAAAGCCGGTGTACCTACCGCCGGAATCGTGGTCGCCTTATTCAAGCACGAAATGGGGGGGGGGGGGGGGAAATCGATAATAGGAGGTGACGCCCATTTTTTCACCAAGCTGTCTTCAAAAGGATAGCGCACTGAGAACCTTCTCAGAATGGGGAAGGAACTCTGAGGCCGGTTCCCATTCTCTGTAAACAAACTTATCGAAGTAAGGTAAATAAGGGAAAACCTTAGCCGCTTGGACTGGCTTATGCGATCCAAAGGGAACAGCTGCCTCTTTCAGCTTCAGAATATCGCGCACTGCTATAATCAGGGTACCTACTAGTGCCTTCTCGTGTGCAGCAGCCGTCGCCAAGGATTACTCCTCACTATCGGAGGAATCCAGTACCTCGCCATCAGACTGCTCAAGGGGGGGTCCCTGCCGTCACAGTGGAGCCCCCCTCAGGGTCAGAGTCCTCCGCGGAGGAAGGGGGTTAGGGACCGCTTCTTGACCGCCTTACACCTACATGCCATCTCTAGCGGGGAGACAAAAGAACTCCAAGACTGCCGACAGAGCGTCAAGAGGGACCGCAGCCACCGGCTGCAACCACGGAGGAGTCTGGCGGGGAAGCACCCGCATCAGATGCCATTGCGTCGCCCCACTCTAGTAACACACCACCTGGACAGAGGCCTAGGTACCAGAGAGACAGGCACCCCCCACCCAGAGCGCTGCACAGGCCAGGAGAGTAACCCCCAGGAGGACTCCCCACCTGCCGGCCTCACGATTGTTACAGAAAGGAGGCTGTGCCTGCTGCTGCCTGTGTTTTGTCTGCTTGTCCTGTGCTGCTGTGTCCCTGCCACGAGGAAACTCAGCTCAGAAGCAGCCCCTCCCCTACACACGAGGCCTGATCGCCTCATAGCTTGGCTGGGCTACAAGAAAATGGCCACCGAGCACACCGTCCTTAGGCTATTACAATAGGTGGCCGAGCCAACGCAAAATGGCCACCACAACTACAACAAAATGGCCGCCAATTGCAGCTACCGCAAAATGGCGGCCGGACCGGCCACGCGGTAATGGCGGCCCTCACAGTACGAGGCGGGGGGGTGCAGCAAAACCCCGGTCACCATGGGAAAGCCCCAGGGGACCGCATCGGCAGTGCAGCAGAAACTGGAGGAGGGTGGGAAAGAGGCATGCCCACTGACCTACCCCCCCAGTACCCCAGGGGTGGGGGGCGTACTTCTTACCCATCCAGTCAGGAGGTAGCGGGTATTCCACCTGAGACAGATGCACCTCCCCGTCCATTCCGGGGGGGGGGGCTGTTGGCCATGGCAGACTCGGACCCTGTTGCCTTGTCCCTGCGGGACGTTTAACCCGCTAGCCACCCCATCCGGTTAGGGGGCTGTCGCGCCCGACCCAGCGCGGAGCTAAGGTCTGCGCACATTCGCTGGCTGGGCTGGGGAGACTACCAGGATCTATATTATCCAGCCTGTCGCTCAGCAATTGATTGCAGTCTTCATCGCGAAAACACAGCAGAAGTGGAACCAAAGACAAAAGGAACCACAGGTCCCAGCAGGGAGCCAGGTCCTTACTTCTTGACTAGGCAGAAAAAAACTGAGCTATTTGTTACAGGGTGGAGGGTTACTACCAGTGAGGACTGCCCCTGGGAGGGGCTGTGTCTGCTTTTGATATTTTATTGTTCTGCCTAGTCCACTCCTGAAGGTGGCAGTATAACTCTATGGTCAAGATGAGCTGCTGTGTCTGTCAATGAACGAAAGAGAAAGAACACATAATTAGAGCTCATAGAATATACATAATCAACATTGTGTCTGTGTCTTTAATACTGACCATTTGATTATAAACAGGCTTGGTAACTGCATTTTATGTGAAGGCTTCTAAAAGGAATAACAACCGCCGACCTAACGCCCGAGTCCAAATAAGGAAGAAAACGGGGCCCTCAAGTAATCGGTTCACTCACAAAGGGTGCCCCACCTACCCTAAGGGATCACACAAGGGAATCAGGCCAAGGAAAATATGATATATATAGATGTAGGTAAGTATAGCAGTCAGGTGGACATCAATACAAACGCCACAGGCAGTATTGATAAAATAATATAATAAAAGATTATATATATATATATATATATATATATATATATATATCTCCCTATCTATGCAAGTGGGGAAGTTTGGTTGGTAAAGACAGTGCCCCACCTGTGTAAGACGTGTGGTAGACACCGGTGGTGGACGACTCCAGATGCCAACTGTACGGTATGGAATGAAGGTGGTACTGTATGAAAAACAAGGGTTACACACACACACACACACACACACACGCAAGTCCCGACCATAAGATACAACAAATAGAACAACAGTGATTCTAAATGTACGTCTATGCATGAAAGTATGTTAAATAATATATAGCATAGAAGCTGACCATGTGCTACAAAATGTATTTACATTGCCAAAAATTTGTGCAGTCCACCGTGGATATATGAACCAGGTAAACACGTCTTAAGTGAGTGTGGATATGGCTATATCTGAGGAACATAGAAAGCATGGTTGGATATATATATCCGAAGCTTCTAGGGCCAACATAAATACATACACCTCCCTCCAGTCTAGTTGATGTAAGAGCTCATAGGCAAAGAATAAGCTCATAGCTAGTGGAGGGTCTTATTCGAGTCAAGGATCAGTAAGAGATCATACCTCAGTCGTGCAGTGTCAGTCTGGAGTCTCCGGCAGCCATCTGGTCCATGCTGCCAGTATCAGGGTATATATACCCCCACTTACTGTTGAGTGATTGGCTCAGCCTGAGCGGAAACCCAGGCTTCGGTGTGTGCGGGCACCCCCCTGGGATGATAGCACGTAGCCACACCCCCCCCCAGGCCCACCTGGTGGGAGTCAGTGACAGGAGAGGTAGGGCGGCGCACATCCAGTGATGATGGCGTCAGAACGCCAACAAGTCAGTGCAGTTGTCCACCCTGGAGGGCTGATGCCAAGCGTGGAGAGCCCCGCCCCCAGAACACAAGGTGACGCGGTCCCGCGTCATATTCCTGCGGCGCAGTAGTCGCCAAGGAGACAAGGTGTAAATCCATCTCCCGGCGACAAACACTAGTGCCAACGTTAGCGTCATAGATGTCTGCACCGGCCTTAGTGTGTCGAGTGGAACGTCAGAGAACACAGCGCGAGCTCCCCCCAGTGGACACCTGAAGCACGGCAGGGAGCTGACACAAAAGGGAAAAGAAGAAAAAGCAATGGCAGCAAGACACAGATACAATGAAAAAACGGATGCCCAGCAGTACCATGATGTTCATTATTCCACAATAAGTACTTCAAGATATATATTGCATTCTCAAAGTATAGCATAAAGATATACGTATCTACATCTATATGTAGCATATTTGCCTTGGCCTGATTCCCTTGTGTGATCCCTTAGGCTGGGTGGGGCGCCCTTTGTGAGTGAAGCGATTCCTGGAGGGCCCAGTTTTCTTCCTCTTCGAACCCGGGCGTTGGGTTGGCGGCTGTTATTCCTTTTAGAAACCTTCACATAACACGCCAAGCCTGTTTATAACCAAATGGTCAGTATTCAAGACACAGATACAATGTTGATTAAGTATATTCAATGAGCTCTAATTATGTCTTCTTTTCAATCTATAGATGATTGTTATATATACCACATACCCCTGATGAAGAGTGTTATACTGCTAAACTTGAAACGCGTTGGGTATCCTCTGTGTGTTCAAAACAGAGCCTTGTGGTTTATATTCAAGTGGTTGTCTTAATTGTACTAAATAATTACTGCTGTTTCGTGAATGTATACATTTTATCTTGTGAACCCCTTTACGTGATCTTAATACATTACAAATAATACCTATATTTTTATCATATTTCTGGTATTTTTCCCTTTAACATCCCATTTCTTTTGGGGGTTGCCGTAACCTGTAATCAATAGGGATGTTGGGATAACCAATTGTTCTGACTATAAAAACACAACACCGTTCCTAAATCTACTTATACTTAGGGTAGAAAATACCCATCCCCCATCACCTGTGTTGTATTGTGAGACTAACAAATAATTTATACTCTTTTCATACTTTTTCCCTTTTTCTAAAAAAATGACTAATTATGCAGGGAAGGGGTGGGATACACTAATGTCCACCTTTTATAAGGAATTCACACAGAAGGAACAGAAGGACACAGAGCGTTCCTCTATATTTCTAAGTCTCAGAAAACTTCTAGAGAAAAAACAAAATCACTCCATCACTGGGATATACATTCCTTTGAACAATATAATAAAAATAAAAGTAACCCTTTGGAGTTACATATACAGATTTTTCCAACTCTGGACAATACCTTTAAATATGCGTGGGAGGATAACCTCTCACTCTGTTCAAAAGGGAATGATGACACTCCTGATTGAGGAATACGAAAAAAGATCTAGGGATATAGACAAAGAAATTGGAGGTAGTATACACACAGCTAACTACCTTCAAACATGCAGCATACACCCAGCTGGACAAAGATCTGGGGGAGCACCTAGAGAAATTCAATAGGGAGGTCCTCTTCAAGGAGAAAAAATTAAATAGGGATATCCATACCTTCAAAGAAAAACAGAGCTTACAATTGGAAACCAATCCATCCTAGAATAAAACCTAATCCCAATAAACGAACCAAGCTGAATAATTATGAATGACGCCTCATCTGTTTCTTCCATGTCTCTCTCTTCAAAAGGCTCCTCTAGGTTCAAACAAACACGAAAAGCCAAAAGGAACTCACAAAGTGGAGACTCCCAAGAAAGAATGATCAAAAAACGAATCACTGAACCTACTGGCCTCACAACCTCCAAAGATAGTGCACAGTCGGTGTCCGGTAACACTCTGGGTGGTGGTAACTATTTTCCTTTTTATCCCTCTCACTCACCCTTATACAACTCCACTTCTCACCACCATCTTCCACTAATCACCTGAATACTACAGCACTGAGTGTTTCCAGCAGCAATCAAGGGGAATTTTTAGCCAATCCTCATCTACAAATGATGTACACCTAACGAACACACAGAATCACTCACAATGTCTTACGGTAGTTAATTTATCTAGCCACACAGTCACAGAGGCAGACATCAATGTACTAAGCAAGGGGCTTAGTTTTTGCCCTGATGCTGACATCAATAAATTTGACACAATTAGGGACCTCCAACTTTCTGCGAGGAAACTTTTACTGAAGCAACTATACTCCAAGGAAGGGCCAGTCAATCAGGGTATCCAACCAAAGGAAGTACAAGCTGTGGATGCATTAATACAACGGTTAGAAGAAAATGACCCATCGGATATCATTGATCGTCTGGAAATCGAGCAATCGCTTTAACGCATAGATCAAACCGGAGGTAACCAGGGTCTTACGCAGGGGAGGGCTGGGCCTGGGGGGAAGGTTGGCAATTGCCCCCCAGGCCACCCCAACTTACATTCGAAATGGCTGGCGGCCGTTGCCCGCTGACAATATTTTCTTTTTGTGGAGGAAGTAGGGGCCAGGGGCACGGCCGCCAACTAACTGCAAGCAGAGGGGGTCGCCCAGGGCCTGCCCTACCATGGATGATGTTTATTATAGGAGCCAGTCCAGGAGGCGGGACTTCATATGACAGCATCCGCGCCCGGTAAGCAGGAGATCCCCTCTCTTGTAATCCTGTGGCTCTCCTCTTTCTGCATTGCAGGCTGCATTGGATGGGCACTGGTGAGGCTGCATTGAACGGCACTGATGAGGCTGCAGGGCACTGATGAGGCTACATTGATGGGCACCTCCTTTGTTGCTATTAACATTAAATTATGTTACCACATTGTATCATATTTGTCTTGCTTCATAACATCAATATCCATTATAAAACCAGGTGGGCATGGATAGTGAGCTGATTCGGTGGTTCAATGGGCCACTTTACTGGACTTGCCCCCTAGGCCTAAGGCTGCCAGCCCTCCCCTGGTCTTACGCTCAGGAAGAATTACGATAAATTTCCTGCTCTCAACACAAACTTGAACGTGTTGGCTTTTGTTTAGCTGGCATGTAGTGAAATTAAAAATCTACAAATCTCTAAATTGCACCAAGGCAATCTATCTAAAACTGAATGAATTGCACTTAAATCACTTGCAGACAATCACAATCAGGCCTTTCCGACAAAGGAGGGAATATTGTCATTCTTGACAACAATCGGTACATTGAGATGTGTATGAGGATCTTAACCCGAACTGGTACTGCCGAATCCCGACTATCAGAATAGACAGATTCCAAAAGGAGTTCTACTTGATAGTAGACTCGGCATACGCAAACATTATCATTTCTAAAGATAAACACTTACATCAATGCAGATACGTTAGGGCCCATACACATAAATGTCCCCCCTGGATCATTGCGAGATCATTTATGTGTATGGGCTCTAACGTATCTGCATTGATGTAAGTGTTTTTAACCCTTTTTAATAAAAGTGTTATGCAGTTTTACACTATGGAGATTCCTCTTTTATATTTTATGGCTTGATGTACCATTTTGAAGTTCCTGCTATCTGGGTTACCCTGGTCTTCTCTATTTATCTAGCAAGTACTGCACTAAATTTTTTAGCATACGTGTATACCATTGGTCAGAGTGGAGTAGCAGCAGCTGCTACGCATATTGCAATACTGGCAGCGCAGTATTTTATCCCCTTTCTATACCAGCATGGACCAGATGGCTGCTGGACGACTCCAGACTGACACCGCACGACTGAGGTATGATGTTACCAATCTTTGACTCGAATAAGGCCCACCACTAGCTATGAGCTTATTCTTATCAGATTTGCCTTGGCCCGAATCCCTTATGTGACCCCTTAGGCTGGGTGGGGCACCCTTTGAGTGAAGCGATTCCTGGAGGGCCCCGTTTTCTTCCTCCTTTGGACCTGGGCGTTGGGTCAGCGGCTGTTATTGCTTTTAGAAGCCTTCACACAAAAACACAGTTACCAAGCCTGTTTATAATCAAACGGTCAGTATTCAAGAAACAGACACAATGTTGATTATATATATTCAATGAGCTCTAATTGGGTCTTCTTTTCAATTTAGAGATTGTTATATATACACACACACCACATACCCCTGATGAAGAGTGTAATACTGATAAACTTGAAACGCGTTGGGTATCCTCTGTGTGTTCAAAACAGAGCCTTGTGGTTTATATCCAAGTGGTTGTCTTGTTTAATTGTACCAAATAATTACTGCTGTTTCGTGAATGTATACATTTCATCTTGTGAACCCCTTTACTTGATATTAATACATTACAAATAAAACCTAGACTTTATCATACTCCTGGTATTTTTCCCTTTAACCAGTTAACAACTGGCCCATAGCCAAATGACGGCTACAGGGCGGTTGCTTAACTCCGGGAGGGCGTACTATGACGTCCTCCCATGAACACGCTACCCGCGAGCCCCCTTGGGTGTGCACACGGGAACATCCGTGACTGCTGGGTCCCCTGGATCGCGGTGAATGGCCATCGTGAGCTGCCTTTTACCACGTGATTGCTCCGTCAAATGACGGAGCGATCACATTTAAACAAGCTGGCGAAAGTGCCGGTTTTTCTCTCCCCTCTCCACGCCGATCGGTGCATTGTGAGAGGAGAGGGGGAGAGAGGACATACTGCAGCTCTGTGGGCAGGATGTGTAATGCCCACAGCACTAAGTGATAGGCTGCAACCCCCACCATCCATCCTCTCCATCCATGCTCAGCCACCCCTCCATCCATGCTCAGCCACCCAGCCATCCTCATCCCATCCATGCTCAGCCACCCATGCTCACCCAGCCATGCTCATCCATGCATCCTCACACCCAGCCGTGCTCAACCATCCATGGTAACCCACGCAGCCGTGCTCACCCATCCAGCCGTGCTCACCCACCCAGCCATGTTCATCCATCCAGCCGTGCTCACCCACCCAGCCGTGTTCAGTCATCCCCATTAATGCTCATCCATACCCATCCGTGCTAAGTCATCCCCATTCATGGCTCATTTGTGTCTCATTCATGCTCATCCATACCACATTAGTTCTCATCCGCGACACATCCATGCCACTACAGTGCCCATCCATGCCACTACACTGCCTCACAATAGGGTAAAAAGGTAGTCAAATTAGATTTTAAATGTATGCCCCTAGAACACCTCACGGTGCTCCCTGCATGTTGGGCCTCTGTATGTGGCCAGGCTGTGTAAAAGTGTCACACATGTGGTATCGTCATACTCAGGAAGAGTAGCAGAATATTACTTGGGGTGTAATTTTTGCCATGTACATTCTGTGTGTTAGAAATATTGTATAAAAAAAAAAAAAAATAAAAAAAAAAGAATGAGTTTTCATTTTCTTTCCACATTTTTCAAAAACCTTGTGGAAAAAATTACATGTTCAAAAGACTCATTGTGCCTCATAAAATATACGTTGGGGTGTCTGCGTTCCAAAATGGGGTAATTTTTTGGGTGTTTCCATTGTCCTGGTTCTCCAGGACCTTCAAAAGTGCAAGAGGTAGTCAAGAAATGATATGTGTAATTTATGCTCCTAGAACGCCTGATGGTGCTCCCTGCATGTTGGGCCTCTGTATGTGGCCAGGCTGTGTAAAAGTCTCACACATGGGGTATCGCCATACTCAGCAGGAGTAGTAGAATGTATTTTGGGGTGTAATTTATGGTATGCATATGCTGGGTGTGAGAAATAACATGACAATTTTGTGAAAAAAAAGAAAAAGAAAAAAAATCTTCATTTTGCAGAATTGTGGGGAAAAAAATTAAAACTTCAAAAAATTCACCCTGCCTCTTACGAAATACCCTAAAATGTCTACTTTCCAAAAAGGGTCATTTGGGGGGTATTTGTACTTTCCTAGCTTGTTAGGGTCTCAAGAAATGAGATAGGCCATCAGTACATCAGGTATGATCAATATTAAGTGATTGGCACCATAGCTTGTAGACTCTATAACCTTCACAAAGACCAAATAATATACACTAATTTGTTTTTTTACCAAAAATATGTAGCAGTATAAATTTTGGGCAAAATTTATGAGGAAATTACTAATTAGCAAAATCTTATAACAGAAACAAAGAAAAATGCATTTTTTTTTTTACAAAATTTTCGGTCTTTTTTTAAATTATAGCGCAAAAAGTAAAAAACCCAGCGGTGATTAAATACCGCCAAAAGAAAGCTCTATTTGTGTGAAAAAAAGACAAAAATTTCATATGGGTACAGTGTTGAATAACTGAGTAATTGTCATTCAAAATGTGAGAGCACTGAAAGCTGAAAATTGGCCTGGTTGTTAAGGGGGTTTAAGTGCCCAGTGGTCAAGTGGTTAAAGTCCCATTTCTTTTGGGGGTTGCCGTAACCTGTAATCAATAGGGATGTTGGGATAACCAATTGTTCTGACTATAAACACAACAGTCCCTAAAATCTAAATATACACTGATTTCGGCTACAAAGATATGTAGCCGTATAAATTTGCCAAAATTTATGACAGAAAACGAAGCAAAATGCAATTTTTTTCCTATAAAATTTTTGGTATTTTCTCATTTATAGCACAAAAAATATAAAACCCAGCAGTGATTAAATACCACCAAAAGAAAGCTCCATTTGTATGAAAAAAAAAAAGGACAAAAATTTCATATAGGTAGTGTGTTGCATGACTGAGTAATTGTCATTCAAAATGTGAGCGCACTGAAAGCTAAAAAGGGTTTAAGTGCGCAGTGGGTAAGTGGTTAATAGGGAGCCGCTTTGCACAGGCTGATTGTGGAGCTGGTCTCCTGCAAGAAATAATGCTTTCTTTACCTTTGTGCAAGGAAAAGCACTTAATAATGTGAGTTATTGTTTTTAATAGGCAAGTTTTAAATTAAAAAAAAAAAAAAAAAAAAAAAGGAAAGAAAAAGAAAGAAAAAAGGTTGGTCACAATAGAGGTCTTTCTTGTTCTCTCCATTTTAACGTATGTATACGTAGATGCATTGGTGAAAAAAATGCAGACGGTCCTGGTTTGGGAGGGCCCTGGAAGGTGTAACCCCCCTGGATAAACATAAGAGCTTAATGACCTACCATAGCAAAAGGTGACCATGGTGATCTGGTGTGTTTTCTGGCGTGAAGGTGGAGGATCGCGGATGCTATTCATGGATAAGCACGGGAAGCAATAGAATAAATGGCATATTTCTTGAGGAATTTTTGCACAGCACTGAGCACTTTTTGAAATATTTTGCATGGACGCTATTTATGCATGGTCACTTTGATATGTTTGGTGTTGTAAGATATTTATTGGTTAAAGAATGATGTGCATGTTAAGCGCTGTATATGCGATAATCAACATCACTTTGTAAGCGAACAAGGTCTACTTTAGTAAATCAGCCCCACTGTCATCTGTTTGAAATGTAAAAAGTGTATTTTATATAAAAGGCTATTCTAATATAAAAACATGACAAAAACACCCCATCTCATCTTCTGGTATTTTTTGTTAAATATGTGTCTAGAGTGTGCAAAGGCAAAGTAAAGGGAAAATGGAATGAATCTTGCCTCAATTAAATGTTATCTTTGTTTAAACCTTTTTTTAAACCATAGTATTCATCATTTTAAATGAACTCAAGCTGTCACCACCTCCAACAAGACAAGCAGCACTCTAAAGCACTTTTTTGTTTAATGATAGCATGTAGTTTATACAGCAGAGAAAAAAAAATCTGTATGCCTCTTCCGTCATAAATGCTTATTCCCAGTCTGCTATTACTTGTACACTAATCTGCATCCATCAGAGTTACATAGTTAGTCAGGTTGAAAAAAGACACAAATCCATCCAGTTCAACCAAGAGTTGCATCATGCCTGGATGGCCAATCAAGTTGGTGGAGAGTTCAGACATGGAAAAGGACTAAAATAATAAGTCCGTGGTGCCATAGGAGCAACAAGGGAGAACACAGATGCTGTACTGCTGAAGAAAACCACTATGTCAGGCAAGTCTACCAGAATGTGCATATATTCCACGTGCAGCGCTTACTCCCATAGGAGCCACTAGAAATTTGCCCAGGTTTTTCCTCAGTGGATTGCCACGCAGCCAGGCACATAATCTCAGTCACACTTTTCCTCAACCAGGTCTAGGGGCCTTTTTATTTTGGAGACCTTGGATAAGGTTGAGGGAATTAGGTGGGATACTCCAAAAACAGAAACTATGTACAAGTTGACAGACTCGTTTCTGTAAAGTTGAATCAAAAGTCCTTGCATATAGCAAACTGTGGACTTGGCTTAGTAATAAAAGCAGTTAACAGCACACAAGCACCTTCCTTTAGAGCACTAAGTGCCTTTGGAGAGAACTACATAGGCTAAGCTCTTTAGGACACCAGCCAGTGTCCCCTTTAGGCAAACACACAGCTGACGTTCTAGCACATGAGGTGTGGCAGCAGCCCAAACGTCTAAGATCTCTCACAGCAGTCTGTACTCACAGAATGTCCAGGGACAGTTGGTTGCCTCCTTTCAACTTCCAAGCGACATCTTTCTCCAGCGATACCAGACTAGATCTTCAACAGACAGCCCTCAGTCAGCTCTCTGTAGCTTCAGCAGCCAAGCCCTCAGGTCACCCACCCTAAGGCTCACGAACAGCAAGCACATGGCAATGTTGCCCCTTGAGGGCAGCAGCTTTCCAGGCTGGACTGATCCTCTGCAGGAAAAGACCCAGAAGCCCAGTGTCTCAGAAAATGTATACAGAATCCCAGGAGTCTTCAGGTCCCTGCTCCCTGGAATTGGCCAGGGCTGCATAAATATTCTTTTTTCCGAATTCTTTATTTTTATATATAAAGGGTACCAGTGACAACCAACAAATCACATCACAGTCTGACCAATTCACATGTCATCAGGAAGGGCTAGAGCAATCAGGATACAAAAGTATAAATCACAGACTGCATTTTTATACCTCAGCAACCGTGGAGCTGAAGTGCAAGTTCCTGCGGCCAGGGTTCTGGAGCAGATGTCCGAGGTCCGCGGCAGTGTCCATTGGATCTGGGAGGTAAGCCTGTGGAGTCCGGGACAGCACAAGCTCTTCTGGCTGTTCGTGGCAGCGGTTGTAGCCAGTTCGGGACTGAGAAAGTGTCCGTGTCCAAGAAGGAAAATAGGGTTGGCAGATCATCAGGGTGGTGCAGTGTAAATGACCGTCAGGGAGAAGGGAAAACCCCATCTGCATGTGCAGCCTAGTTGGAGGATCTTTTCCAGGAGCGGTCGTAGCAGCACTGGGCGCTGGAGGGTTGCCCTGGAGAGGTCAGGAAAGATCGACATCCCCACTCTCCCAGGCCTTACTCAGGATCTGCTCGGCATATTACATCCTGTGGTCTGCTAGGGTCCAGTGAGCGGCCTCCAGCTGGAGGAAAAGTGCCTTGATATCTGCCTTGGTCGGCAGAGCTTGTATGAGGGCATGTAGATCAGTGTCTCAGTGGTAGCATTCTCTGTTCAAACGGGGAGTCCATTGGATGTGAACGGAGAGCATCAGGCATATCTGAGAATGTGTCAGAAGCCGAAGATACCAGGGACGCTGGAGGGACCACCATACGTGGGATGCCTGAGGCCTTGCCATTTGGAGTCATAATAAGAATGCTTCATCTCCGGCTGAGGAGAGGCCCTCTGGAGGTTCTTTGCCTTCCTCCGTTTGGCTCATTCTGTGTACAAAAACGGTCTATGAAATGTCTTTTGGCCGGGAATTAAACAGGCGCTCAGGGGGTCTTTGCTTCTCTACTCTGCCATGTCCAGGCCATGACCCCCCCCCCCCCCCCAGGGCTGCATAAATATTCATACTGCCATCTGCTTAGCTCCACACATATGTTCCAGAGAATTCTCCTCTCTCTAAAAGGCAGATTGAGCCATCAGACTAGCAGCAGCTGAGAAAACTGAACTGACCTAATAAATCCACTGCATTGGCTACAGTGAGCATAACTAAATTACCTAACACAATTTCAGTCACAGTGAATACAGTGAGCCAGCACTAAATCGAACTAATCCTAGCACCCTGGGTGCTACATATGCATACGTGCACATTACGGCAAGATCACTGGGGGGCCTGGTTTTATAAAGTTCCACTTTAATGACAAAATCTCAGCAAATTGAATTTTATTATTTTCACTGAAAGACAGAAAATGTTTAATATTTTTAGATCTCAGGATGGTTGATATCACTTTTTATGCTTGGCTTATTCAATAAAATTTCATACCTTGGTATTTTCCCTGATCTTACGTGTCTCTTCTGCATCAGCTAGGATTTGTTCACCTGAAACTAATGAAAAAGGAAATTCTTTGAAAATTTAAGTAGTAGAGGTATAAATAATGTCGCAAGGAACACCCTGGGTAAAACATTAAACGTTATTATTTTAGCAAAAATTGCCCACTGTATTCTAACATAAAAAATCACGATATATGTGCACAGATTAAACTGCTAGGCTTTCTATATCTTCATTCACTTGCACCTATTGCTACAATTTACCTTCTACATCTATTACCTGGGTCAATATTTCGACTTTCCAAAATAAACATATTTTTCTCCAAACGCTGTTTTAATTCCATTAGCTCTTTCTGCGTGGTGTCCTGATTTTCAGACATCTCTTGAATTGTACTCTGTCAAAAAAAAAAAAAAAAAAAAAAAAAAAAAAAACTATCATATTTTTCAACAAACCAGCTACCTTATCTCTTAATGACACAATTATCACCAGACATTGACATTGGGGAAAAAAAAAAAAAGAAGACACACCCTGCAGTGCAGTGCTGCCAGTCAGTGCCCCTAATCACCACCACACCACTCAGTGTCCCCAATCACCGCCACACGAGTCATATTGTCCCTGATCAGCGGTACAAAAAAAAAAAAAAAAAAGTACAGTCACTATAGTGATGTACCATCAACAGATGATCCCTTATGATGAAACGTACATCGGGAGGGCGCGTTGACGTCACCACTATCGTGTACAGCCCGTGAGACTGGATTCTGCCAGCCAGCATATGCTTTTATCTTTGAGATTTTTCTAAGTACTTACAAGTAAGTGTGTTGATGGTACATCACGATTGTGAGTTTACTTTTTATTGGTACCGCTGATTGATACCCAAACTGCTTGAGACTCATTGCAAGGTCTGATACTACTAGAAGTTTGGATCAAATTTGGCCCATATACCCTTGGTTGGGGAATAGCCTATTCGGTGGTGGATCTCAGAGTTAATTTGTTTGGCGCGCCAGGTGTCACAGCATTTTCATCATATGGAATGTCACCATTCTTAAGGACATATGTGGACTGTATCACCCTATTTGTATATTAAAAAATTGGTGCATTGGATGTTACTGCTACTCACTTCTAAGCTATAAACATTTCTATGGACTGTTACTCATTACATGATATAGAAGGTCTTTGTTTTATTTATTTGTTGAAGCCTTTATCTTTTGGCACTTTTCAACCAGTGTTTCACTTAGCGCAGTCCTTATTTATTATCATCATGAAATCCCATTGAAAATCTGTGGAATGACTTGAATATTGCAGTCCACAAATGGTCACCATCAAATTTAACTGAACTTGAGCAGCTCTGCAAAGAAGAGTGGGCAAATATTGCAAAGTTTCAAAGTGCAAAGTTAGTAGAGACATATCCCAACAGACTAAAGGCAGTGTTTTACTTTTACTCTTAAATGAATATTGTACAAACTGGAATAGCGGCAATACTCCGCACAAAGGAATAGCCACGATACTCTGCAGGGGGCCAGTGATACTCTCTCTAGAAAGGAATAGTAGTAATACTCTGCAGGAAGAGGGGCAGTAATACTCTGTTGAGATATATTATATCCAGCTGGGGGAGTGTCAGTCTCTGTCCAACACTGCCCCCACTGCCCTCCTTTCAGCCTGAGGGTATCTGGCTGCAGACTGCACTCTAGACAAGAAACAGGTCTATTGCTTGTTTGTTACATTAAAGTGGATTTAAAAAAAAAACAAAAAACAAAAAAACTGGAGAGGCGGTCATATGTTTCCTGTTGAATGGAGCTCCAGTTTGCAGCCAGACCTGTATTTTAGGGTGTATTCCCAAGTATGCCTATGCTGTGTGAGAAATCATTAAATTGAGAATGGTGTGTAAAAAAAAAAATAAAAAAAAATCAGTTTTTATTTTTTTTTCCTGTGTAGCCAGGAGCTGGGTATTCACATCCTCGGCAACCAGAAGACGTTTCCTGCTATTAATCATTGGCTGATTTGTGACTCTGATAATGATGAGAGAGCAATGCTTGGGATATGTAGTTTACTTGCAAACATTTGCCCCCTGGCTGCACTGGGGAGAAACTACAGCTACCAGCAGGCTGATGGGAAGAGAAGATTTCTGGGAGAAGAAGAGCCTCATGAGAACAGAGGCTTTGGGCCTGGCACGCTCGCTCTGGACCAGCGTGGAACTGTATGCAGGGAATCTGTTGCTGGAAGCGGTGGGTCACGACCTGCTTCTACAGACTCACCAACCCAGACACCCTGAAGGACACCAGTGCACAGCCTGAGTATCCTGCTTTACAACATTCGACCTGTTCCTGGTCCATGCACCCCGAAGGGGCGACAGATCCGGGAGAGCTGCGGTGTGCGGCCGGAGACCATCCTAAGAGCTGGAGACCATCCTAAGAGCCATAGACCAAAGAGACAATCCTCATCCCCTTTGTCTGCAGCATCTACATCTTATGTTCCTGTGTGGTGAGTGGGTGAAAAACCCATCCTAACAGACACTGTTTTATAGACAGCATTACTTCTTTACATCTGCTAACATCTCTGCTACAAAGAAAGGCCTACTCACACACTGAGCTTGGACACTATACACAGACATCCATACTTTGCATTAATCTGCTGCTACTTGTAGTTCTACCAAGTTAATTTAGCAAGTCAGTGATCACTGTTTAGCTTCTACTGTTCCTCTACAGCAGGGGTAGGGAACCTGCGGCTCTCCAGCTGTTGTAGAACTACATTTCCCATGAGGTATTGCAAGGCTGATGGATACAATTACTCCCAGAAGCATGATGGGAAATGTAGTTCTACAACAGCTGGAGAGCCGCAGGTTCCCTGCCCCTGCTCTACAGAAAGAGTGCGGTTTCTGATAATACTTTATTTCCTTGGATTAGCATTGCTCCATCAACCAATACTTTGCATACAACTAAAACTACAGAGAGCTAGCTGAAGATCAATTGAACTGCCAAGCAAGTGACACTGGACTACATCTACTTCTTTTTCTCCGGTTTGTGTAACACACAAACCGGCCATCAATGTACAAGCCACTATGCTGGCGCTGTTCCAGGAACTACAGGCCGTCATTCCGGTAGAGCGGCTTGAGATGGACAGGGTACACAGGGCCCTCTCTCCTCGTAAAGACAATGCCACCCCTGAGAGACATCATAGCCAAGTTCCATTACTACAGAACGAAGGAACAGCTCCTTACTGCAGCTAGAGACAAAGGCACGCTTACCTTCCAAGGTTACAATCTATACAGACTTTTCTCCCATAACTGTAGCAAGACGGCACACGTTGAAGCCCCTGCTGCAGACGTTGCAACAGCGCCGGATCTCATACCACTGGTGATTTCCCTTCTCTGTGCGCTTCACGCATCTAGAGACCAAATATACTTGCCGTACAGCAGAAGAGCTGCAATCCACACTGCAGGAACTGGGCCTCCTGGACCATCACCCCAACAAAGACTCCCGCAGACATTCAGCCTCAAGATACCCACAAAAGGTGACTGACCCATGCAACGCGTATTAGCTCGCCCCAAAACGTCCATAAACGCGATGCCTGGCAACCAACGCGGAACATTCCATGGACTGACTAACCATCGACCTGCTGGCCGTTTAACTCGAACAGCTTTTTACCACCTCTTTGTCCCCTATGTTCGCCCAAGCAAACTTCAGTTACTAAACCCCCCACATGGGACCCTTTCACTACCTCCCAGCATTTGCTTTCTTCATGCCTAATATGAGGCCGGGAACTGTTAGAAGCCTCCTAGTTGGGACTGGAATGCTTAAACCTGACCCTATTGTTGATATTGGTTCGCTCACCCACGGCATTAAAAGTTGTTTTACATCACTTACAGTCATTATAGTGCTCACCAGTTGTCGGTTTTCCCTCACCGGATTGCCTTGTTTCCACATTATATGCCCGTGGTTCCCTGCAACCATTATGCAGGCCTCCGTGGGCAACACTGGAGCCTCCTGGGGGACACGAGACATCCCTCCAGAATGCTCCCTCATTCTTTTGTTGTTCAACAATTGTGTTATGCCATTTCAGTTATGTGAATTTAAATTTGCCTCTTGTTCCTTTCTCTTCATGCGCTACCAAATTCTCCTCCTACTCCTGGTTCGGCGACTGTGGAGCTTGTCTCGTGGTCGGTCAGGTACAGTAAAACCTCGATCATGCCATCTCTATGGCCCCCATGAATATTTGTTCCCTGAACGTTCAGGGATTTAATACACCTCATAAGCGCACCAAGGCATTACGTACATTAGTCGTCAAAATACATATAGCCTGCTTGCAGGAAACACACAAACAGGAGTCCGCCCCTAAATACCTCAATGCCTCCTATCCTCAATGCTACATGACCCCAACCACTTCCAAGCAACGTGGTATCCTTATAGCGTTCCACAGAACCACGCCCTTCAGCCTAAGCACCCAAATCAAAGACCCCGCTGGTCACTACCTAATCCTCACTGGACACATATCAGACTCTGCAGTGACAATCGTATCGTACTATGCCCCTAACAAACACCCCAATGCCTTCTTCTCCCACCTGCTTAGAGTAATTGACAACCACAAATTCGGCACAGTAATCATATGTGTCGACTCCAACCAGGTTATCTCACCCTTCCTGGACAAATCACCCCCAGCTCTATCCACTAGCACAACCAAAAAATGTAATTTCAACAACTAATTGCAAAATACTCACTAGTTGACACCTGGCGAGAAGCCAACCCGACCAACAGAAGATTTACCCACAATTCCCACCCGCACAAATTCTTCTCCCACCATTGACCACATTTTTATCGCAGCAAGCATGACCCCTAAAATAAATTTCTTCAGTGATTCTCCCTTCCACTTGGACCAACCACTCTGCAGTATGCATCACCATCGCCTCACCTATCTCAAGAGGTCAGGACACAACATGGTACATCAATGACAACACTAACTCATCCTTCCCACTGCCTGGACATCGAAAGAGCCCTCAAAAAGAGTATCTATCTCTTAATACCTCTGATGAGATATCAGCACTAACCCTATGGGAAGCCCATAAACCAATCAGGGGGAAACTAATACAACAAGCGACGATCTTTAAAAAAAAAAAAGGAGACAAAAGCCCAATTCCAGTAGCTGGAAGCGGCTTTAAACGCCTGCCATGAGGCCTTTCAAACAAAACCCGACTTTGACTTCTTTATCAGATTCTGCAGTTAAGTTGATCCGCAAGAGACAACATTTGCTCTACCTTAAGGCTAACAAACCTGACACCCTATTGGCAAAGACCATTAAGGCTATCAATAGACCCTCAACATCTATACGTCTAAAAAAACAGCGAATGGCACCCATACGAGCAATCCAACCAAAATTCTAGAAATATTTTGCTCCAATCTCTCCAAACTATATTCCGGCACCACAAACCTTGACAGGCAGATGAAATCTTTTCGCAGATCTCTCTCCCCACCCTAAACCAAGCACAACGAATGCAGCTAGACAGTCCTATCACAGAATCAGAAGTTACACTCGCCATCAAAGCACTGAAGCCACACAAGCGCCCAGGCCGTGATGGCTTCTAGGTCACTTACTACAAGCAGTTCTCACCCCTATTGTCACCCTTACTAACAAACGCCTTCAACCTATTACTCAAGGGACATTCAGGCCTGAGACACTAACGGTTACAATCCCCATAATACCTAAGCCTAATACCGACCCCCCTTCTTGGGCCAACTACAGCTCCATCTCCCTCTTGAATCTTGACATTAAGCTACTAGCCAAAATCTTAGCCACCAGGTTAAACACAATCATAGGTGACTTCATCCAGTGTGACTAAACGGGCTTTATCCCGATACGCCAAGCTAGCGATAATGTCAGAAGAGCCGTGCTGCTTACCTACATAGCCAAAACTAGACAAATCCCAGCCTGCTTCCTTTCCCTTGATATCATATATAAGGCTTTTGATTCAGTCTTATGGTCCTATATGAATTATACTCTGCAAAAAAAGGGATTTTATTAAAACTTACCGTAAAATCCTTTTCTCTGAGTTCACTGACAGACGCAGCCCTCTTTTGACAAGTGGATTATATGCACATCCTACCAGGAGTAGACCTAGGCAAATAGAAAGAAAGCAAGCTGACCCCTCCCAGGGGGCCGTCCTCTCTCACATACAACCCCCCTGCTGTGCCTAGCATATCAGTTCGTAACAAGCCATACAAATGCAACACAGAGGGGTGGGTGCTATGTCTGTCAGTGAACTCAGAGAAAATTATTTTACGGTAAGTTTTAATAAAACCCCCTTTTTTTTCCTCTTACGTTCACTGACGCAGCCCTTCATTAGACAAGTGGGGATCTCCCAAAGCTGTGTCAGTCAAAAGGGGTGGGTAAACGACAACAACTGTACCCAACAGAATCCTCTCAGGAGGCGCCAGCCGCGCCTACACTGCCGCCTATAAAACTTTACGCCCAAAAGCAGCATCCGCAGATGCGGACACATCAACTTTGTAAAACTTAGTAAACGTGTGCACCGAGGCCTAAGAAGCCGCCTTGCACACCTGTGACACCGAAGCCTGGTGTCTGAAAGCCCAGGAAGTGCTAACTGCCCTGGTGGAATGAGCCGTGACTGGAAAAGGGGGTACTTTGACCCGAACAGTATACGCATGGGTCACGGTCTGTCTGATCCAACGGGAAACAGTAGCTGACGAGGCCGCCAATCCTTTGCGCGGCCCATCCGTCAGCACAAACGCATCAGACTTCCGAAAGGAGGCAGTAGATGCCGAGTACACCCGCAAAGCCCTCACGACATCCAAGGAATGTAACTCAAATTCCTTGGAATGCGCCGGGTGCGGACATAATGAAGGAAGAACAATATCTTCATTAATGTTAAAAGAAGAAACCATCTTCGGTAGAAACGAAGGAGACGGGCGCAAGACCGCCTTGTCCTTATGAAGGACTAGGTAAGGAGACTTGCAGGACAACGCTGCCAACTCAGACACCCGCCTAGCGGATGTGATGGCCACCAAGAAAGCCACTTTCACGGACAGCAATTGTAAGGGAATATCCCTGATCTTCTCATAAGGCGGTTTCTGCAGCACAGAAAGCACCAAATTCAAATCCCACGGCGCCAAAGGTGACCGTACTTGAGGAGCCACATGGCACACACCTTGTACAAATGTAGGAATCAATGAATGTGACGCCAAAGGCCGTGAAATAGAATCGCCAGAGCTGAAATCTGACCATTGAGAGTTCTCAATGCCAATTTTTTATCCAGGCCCTGCTGCAAAAAAGCCAGGACCCTGGGCACAACGCAAGAGCGAGGGTTCCAACCCCCCGCCTCACACCAGGCAATATAGACCTTCCAGGTGCGATGATATATCTTGCGCGAAGTACACTTGCACGCCTTAAGCATGGTAGGGATCACGGAGTCAGCGACCCCCCTATCCCTCAACACCTGGGACTCAATAGCCAAGCCGTCAAAGCCAGCGAGGGTAAAGCAGGGTGCAAAATGGGTCCCTGAGACAACAGATCTTCGCACAGTGGAAGACGCCAGGGAACATCTGCCACCATCCACACCACGTGGGCGTACCAAGGACGCCGAGGCCAATCCGGAGCCACCAGGATTGTCGGAATCCCCTCCGCTTCCACTCTGCGCAGTAGCCGCGGTAGAAGCTTGATGGGAGGAAAAGCGTACAGCAGTCGATACAGACTCAAAGGCGCTACCAGCGCGTACGTGGCGACCGCCAGCGGGTCCCTTGTCCTCCACACAAAGGTTCCCACCTTGTGATTGAACTGAGACACCATTCGGTCCATGTCTGGCGTGCCCCACTTGTGGCAAATCTGGCGGAACACTTCTGGATGTAGGGACCATTCCCCCTGATCCAGCGTCTGGCGGCTGAGGAAGTCCACCTGCCAATTCTCTACGCCCGGAATGTAAATGGCGGAGATTGCCGACACGTGGAGTTCTGCCCATCGCAGAATGAGAGCCGCTTCCGCAGCCACTGCTGAGCTCCTCGTTCCGCCCTGATGGTTCACATATGCCACCGCCGTGGCGTTGTCCCCAGCGAAACACCCTCCACCGGCCGGCTGGAATCGCTAAAATTGCCCAGCCCCCCCACTCCGCGCCCCTAGGGGGGAGAGAGGGGGGTCACTCACCAGTCCGACGGACGTGGAGGGTAGCCATCCAGATGCAGACCTTCCTCCCACTGCCGGAGAGGGATGCTGCTGGCCGCAGGCCCCTGGACAGGAACCAGGTCCGGTTACCGGGCACAAATGAGGGTCACCCACTGGCCGCCCGCACGGAACGGGCCCCGCCAAGGCTAGAGCTAGCTCGCATTGGTCGGGCGCGCTGGGGAAAGTGCAGGATTCTAGCTATCCTCTATGCCCCAGCCGGCTTCTTAATAGCAGTCTTCATCAGATAGCTTGAAAAAAATAAAAAAGCGGTAGCAAAAAAGAAGAAGAACCGCAGGTCCCATAAGGGAGCCAGGTCTAACTCCTTGCACTAGGCATAGAAGACTGATATGCTATACAGAGCAGGGGGGGTTATATGGGAGAGAGAGGACGGCCCCCTGGGAGGGGCCAGCTTGCTTTCTTTCTATTTGTCTAGTCAACTCCTGGTAGGATGTGCATATAACCCCACTTGTCTAATGAAGGGCTGCGTCCGTCAGTGAACGTAAGAGAAATGGGGATTTGGAACTCATTTCCTGACCTGGATTTCCTCTCTGTACAATAACCCCAGAGCATATATTAAATACTCTGCATAGAAGTCTGCAATGTTTGATATACAGAGCGGCCCAAGACAGGGCTACCCCTTATCCCCATCCCCTTACTTATAGAGCCTTTAGCACATCTGATCCTGGGGAATAGAACTCGGGGGCAACCAGCATAAAGTCTGCTTATTCGTGGATGATATACTTTTCTTAACCTGTCTGCACACCTCTGCCCCCAACCTTTTCTCTCTTGCGGCACTTCGCATGCGTCTCAGGCCTGCACATCAACGCTCATAAGTTAAATATCTCACTACCTGAATCAGACCCCCATCTAGCCCAAACCTCCTTACCATTTACCTGGCCACCGCGTTAACTCCCCTACCTCGATGTCCAACTCACACCTTCCATCCCGGAATTATTTGCAGCCAACTACCTACCTCTACTGAAACAAGCCTCTGGTCTTATGACCCAGTGGTCCACACTCCCTCTTTCTTGGATGGGTAGAATTAATGTGGTCAAAATGGCCGTACTACCTAAATTCCTGTATCTATTCAGAGTACTTCCCATCCCCATGCCATCCTACTTTCTACTCTCACTGCAACGTCGGGTTTTGTCATATACTGTATCTGGGGGTCTACTAAACCGAGTGTCCCAAAAACGACATTATGCCTACAAAAACTAGAATGTGGTCTTGGCGTTCCAAAATTTTCTTCCTACTACCACGCAGCACAGCTTTCACAACTACCGAAATATCACGCTGCTAAAGAAACACCACTCTGGGTGGTGGCCATTGAATCGGTTGAATCCGACCCCATCTCTGTGGCCAATATGCTATGGCTCCACCCAACAGACCGTGCGAACATAACTAATCCCATTACCAAACACTCCTTAAATACTTGGGACAAATTCAAAACCACCCACAACTTACAATCCTCCCATAACTCCCTCCTCTCATTTCTTAGAAATCCATCGTTCTACCCAGCATGGGAATCCCCTCTCTCATTCCAAGCATAGTCAACAAATAACCTCTTTCGATTGCACAACCTAGTTACAACCACATCTTTTCAACCATTCCCCACCCTATGTGAATCACATGCCTTACCTAGCTCTGAACTTTTTCGCTATTTACAGATTAAAAACTTCTATGCACCACTACTCAGAACTAGGTCACAACTCACTCAGTTTACACAATTTGAACGCTTATGCAAAAGCGATCCCCACGCCAGGGGCATTACATCAACACTATACCGCCAACTAAATATCACTCTGTCTAACCCTCAACCAACCTACACTGTTAAATGGGAAGCAGATTTAGGACGCAGGATTGATATTGCAGAGTGGTCCAGAATTTGGTCAGCTACCTCCTCCTCCTCCACCAACATTTATGCATAAGAAAAGTCCTCGCATGGTGGTTTTTAGTTGCAGCTCGGATCATGAAATTCGCTCCCACTTATACACCACAATGCTTTTGAGGCTGCGACGAGTCAGGTACATATTTCCACATCTGGTGGACCTGACCAATAGTACATAAATTCTGGAAGCAAATCTTTGCAATAGCCTCTAATGTTTTGGAAACTGAAATACCCGCCGAATTTCCCGTCCCCAATTTCAATTACTAATGTATCGGACTATAGCTGCAAAACAGACAATAGCAAAAGCTTGGAAATCTCCAACTCTTAATGGTGGCTGAAGTTAGAGGCAGAATGAACAAAGTACTTATTCACTCCAAAATGGAAGCAATTGAGAAAAACTAAATCCGTAAATATAAAGAGATTTGGCATCCCTGGGTCAAACGTGGCTTACCCATTGACTTTGACGAATCCTTACTAATGCCTTGGTCACAAACGTGACACCCAACCTGTCCTCCCTCCTTGTAGATCTGCTCTGCGCCGCCAAGGCGAACCACCTCTCTCTTTCTCTTTACTTCTCCGTCATTGATTACAGCTACTCTAAAAAAAAAACTTATGAGCTACATTGACCATTGAGTTCAGTGAAAAGCGAGGAACATGGGTCACGTCCCCATTAGTTGATTTAATAATTCCTTCCTACCAAGTTTGAACCCCCTCTTATGATGTCTACATCTCGTATGCCTCCTATAATGCAGAGGCAGACAATCCAACTGTTCAAATCCATGTTAAATTATGGTACGATGTAGATATATCTTCTTCGTAGAGATTAACGCATAATGACCAACGACGCCATCCCACCCTTCAGGCCATAGTTTGCTCCCAACGGGATGCCCTCCGGGTGGCGATGAAGTCCTTGGTCTAAATATACCGTTACCAGGCCAAGATGTTCTGTGATTTGTTATATGGCTATAGCGGCCTCTGCCTACTATACATATATACTTATATCTAATTAATGTACCATTTTATTCCTTATGTTGCATAAACCTCTATTCAATTAAATACTTAACAAGAATGTTAAGAACTGGGTGATGCTGCCCAATCCTTCCTGTCACATGTTGATCCCTGCTGTGGTGGCTGGAGGCATGGGGCAGCACTCACCATTACATGCCGTACGCATATAAAGTTATTAAAACATCCTTGTTCTCTGTAACAACTTCTCATTAACGACATATGATTCCTTGTTTGGGGACTTCCCTATTCTGCCTTAGCTGTATGCCACAATGCATGACAAGTTTTGATACATACACCTTTGTCACTTGTATTTAAAATACCAATAACATTTTTGAACAAGAACAAAAAGTAATCTACTTTAAGTGGTATGTGTTAACATATGACATTTAATTAGTTATAGACACTGCTTTTTGTGTCTAATCCCACCCTGTTGGGTCAAGGTTCCTCCTTTGATATATTCTGTGAGTAAACATTACTGATTCAATTCAATTTGGTGTATTCCATTACTATGACATTACTTAAAGGGAAAGTAACACAATGAGTGAACTCAGTGTGTCAGAGGTGGCAGAGGACTCACAGGGTCAGGATAACTGGAGGGGTATTAATATTTCTTGCGACCCTCACTAGGGCAGTGCTACACCTGCATTTTCCAAAAACTTGTGACAAAAAAATATTATATTTTCAACAGACTCACCAAGCCTTTCAGAAAATACCTTGAAGCATTTGCTTTCCAAGTATTGACTATGCAGTGTGAGAAAACTTGAAAAAACACAAATCATATTTAAATTTTGTCATTTTCCAAAAAATTGTGACAAAAAAAAAAAAAAATGATATTACAAAAAAATTCACCATGCATCTAAATACATGGAATTTGTACTGTCCTGGCATTTTAGGGCCCCAAGAAATGATATAAGCAGTTAGCACATCAGGATTAATCAATTTTTAAATATACATAACAGTTTGTAGACAAACTTTCACACATACTAAATGCACACTGATGTAGGTAATTTTTACCAAAAATGTAGCAGAATACATTTTCACCTAGATTTATGAAAGATTTGCAAAATTATATAACAGAAACAAAGACAAACGTGTTAACCTTATTTATTACAAGTGTTGCAACACTGGTTTTGGAGACACTTATTTCTTGGATTAGGATCCTTAAACCCTGCCATGGGCCCGTATATGAGTTAATAGTAAGATATCTGACCCCTTTCCTATTCAGCGGAGCACGAGACAGGAATACCCACTTTCCCCTCTTTGTTTGCCCTGGCTATGGAACCCCTGACAGAGCTCCTCAGAAACTCCTCTCGGCTCAAGGGGCTATGGAATGGTCCAGTGGAGGAAAGGGTATCTTTATGTGCCAATGATATGCTCCTGTATTTCAGACCCGTTTTGTAGTATCCCGGCCATGCAAGAGTTTGGACAAGAGTTTGGACAAGAGTTTGGACAAGAGTTTGGACAAGAGTTTGGACAAGAGTTTGGACAAGAGTTTGGACAAGAGTTTGGACAAGAGTTTGGACAATTTTCTGCATTAAGAGTTAATTGGACAAAGTCATGTATTTTCCCTATTGACACAGAACCACCACTTTTGCTACCACCTGACTTGCCCTTTACATGTAAATTTAGATATTTGGGAACTGAAATGCAGCTTCCATTAGCAAAATATTTTGCTAATGCTGTACCCTGTATCTCCTCCTTACGCACCAAGCTAGCTCAATGGCTAAAACTACCTCTTACTTTATTGGGAAACGTAAACCCCTTTAAAATGGTGTTTCTACCTAAATCTCCTACCTAATTCCCCAGTCTATATCCAAAAACATCACTTTCAAGCTACAGTCTCACCTCTCATTTTTATGGCACCCAGGAGCTAGCTAGGGCCTCCCTGGTGACCCTAGTTTCCAACCTCCAGGGGTGGAATATCGCTCCCTAACCTGGGCCTCTATTACTTTGCTGCACAACTGATATATTTTCATTGGTGGCTTTTCCGCAACTGAAAAATGCAGTTACTGCTGCTGAAGCTGCTGTTGTATCTTCCTACGTGGCTTTGGGTAATCCTATTTATAGGCACACAATACTACACAAGGTAATGTAACCCTGAAAACCTCATTACGAATTTATAACCACTGTCTGAATATTCTTGATGAAGCCACTCACAGTACATTTCCCCAATCAGACTTTGTGGTTTAATCCTTGTTTACCCCATTTTATTGATCAAATGGCTTACATTGGGCAGAATATGGCTTGAAGTATCTTCACCAGTTATGTGCGTATGGCGTATTCAAAACATTTATACAAATACAAAGTGAGTTCCGGATACCTCCAACATGGTACTTTTGATACCTATAGCTACACCTAGAGCTGCACGATTCTGGCCAAAATGAGAATCACAATTTTTTTGCTTAGAATAAAGATCACAATTCTTGTGATTTAACATTACATATACAAAAAATGGGCCATCTTCACTGATTATTTTTTTTTGAAAGTGTACTTTTTCCAGGAAATTTGTGTTTGAAAGACACCACGCGACATAAAATATTGCAACAACTGACATTTTATTCTCTAGGGTCTACGATCTGCTTACATTGGCTTTTAAACCCCCCCCTCTCATTAAACCCACTGTGTGTGTGTGTGTATATGTGTGTGTGTATGTATATATATATATATATATATATATATATATATATATATATATAAATAAATATATATAATATAAATAATAATAAATAATAAATATAATGTTTGGGGGTTCAAAGTAATTTTCTAGCAGGAAATACAGAATTTTTACTTGTGAGCAACAGATATCAGAAAAGATTTAGTCTTTAAATGGTTTAACTTAGCTATTCTACACTCCTCTGATAAGTAATTACATTACATCTCTGCTTCTTTTATCAGCAATGTTCTCAGACTTGGCAGGCTGTCCAGATAGAGACTCAAGTCGCTGTGACTTAGAAAAAGGTTCTTGGGGTGACTGCAGGCGACGTGCACTGACTTCTCTTATTACAGAAGGCGCTTGCAAGTCCCGCTGAGTCGCCCCGCAAGTAGGATCACCCAGTGCAGCCAAGTGCCCCAGTGTGAAGCTTAAACATTGATAAGCTATCTCTTATCAATGCAGGATGGAGATTGCGGGGGGGTGAATTGAGATCACGATTCTTTTATGATTAATCGTGCAGCTCTAGCTATACCGTGCCATACAGGCTCCGTTGGGACTCAGGGAGGTGTAGCTCAGCAATTCTAAGCTAGAGTGTGCATTTCTCTCACATGACCACTCCAAACTTGGTAGTTTTCACTTATTATGCACTTCTAAATGGACAACCCTTCACCCCAACTAGACAGATGGGTAGCGCTGACTGGGTGACGGACATACCCAATCTCACAATCGAGGACTGGAAAGGGAAGGGAAAAGGGAAATCGAAGGGAATCCAATGAAATCCAATATAGCAAGGGCTCTCAAAATATGTGGAAGGAAGAGGGAAGTGTCTTAATGTAGATCAGATAAATATTTAAAGATATAGGGTACTATGTGCGGTCTTTCGTTCTTTTGAGTGACTGATGATCCGTGGAGGACAGGAGTTCCAGGGAGCTGATCGGTGTAGCCCCATGGAGGTTTATATCCACACAAGCGCCTCCTGACCCTCTATAACAAGGGGTCCAGGAGACTCTGTAACAATTAGACCTGCACGATTAATCGTATGAAGATCGCGATCTCGATCTACCCCCCCCCCCCAATCTCAATTGGGCATTGCCGCGATTTTCAGTGCAGTTAAAAGGAGTCTGACTTGGGGGGCGAATCAGCGCGAATTGACAGTAATAATAGAGTGCCTGAAGTCTTTTGAAGTCAGAGCGGCTTGAGTCTCAGGGGAATAGCCAAGTCTGGGCATACAGCCAACTTCTGAGTCATCATTGATAAGAGTTACTTCATTGAACTCTGAATGAACTCCCCTTGTATAGAGGTTTGGTTTAACCATTTAAAGACTAAATCTTTCCTCACACTTACTGTTTACAAATAAAAATCCATTATTTTGTGCTAGAAAATGACTTGGAACCCCCAAACATTATATATATATTTTTTTTAGCAGAGACCCTAGAGAATAAGATGGCGGTTGATGCAATATTTTATGTCACATGCTGTTTGCGCAGCAGACTTTTAAACACAATTTTTTTGGAAAAATTACCCCTTTCAAAAACCTAAACAGTGCTGTTAGCCCATTTTTTTTTGTATATTTAATATATTACGCCGCGAGAATCGTGATCTTCATTCTAAGAAAAAAAAATTGTGATTCTCATTTTGGCCAGAATCGTGCAGCTCTAGTAAGGATACATCTATATTATAACTGAAAATCGATCAATCCCGATGTACTGACAGCCCATCTCATTGCTTGAATGCCAGGACAGTACAGATATCCCAAATGACCCCTTTTTGGAAAGTAGACAGTCCAAGGTATTTAGTAAGAGGCATGGTGATTTTTTTATTCTTTTTTTTAAATGTTAATTTAAAAAAAAAAAACTTTACATACTGTCACCAGTGCAGTACAGTGTCATCATATAACTGCTGTGGCGGTATTTAGGAACAATGGCTGATGACAGCATGTTAAAAAAAAAGTTTTAATCAATTTTTTCCAATTTTCACTTTTTTTTTTTTTTAACATACAGTGACCAGAGCAATGCAGTGTTACCAACACTACTACTCTATGGGAGGTGATCAGGATTTTATTTATTTTACACACAAATAATTGCTTATAACTGAATTTTACTTCTAAGCAACCATTTTTTCTGAATGAAAACCATTCATTCAGTGTTTAGCTGTGGCTAATCACAATAGTAATCACATCGTACATATGGGCTGTGATTTGCCCTATCTGTACCATTTGATCACTGTGACCAATCACAGAGCTCATTAGAATAGTACACAATGAACGGCATGAATTGGCCACAGCAATCACATGGTACTGGTAAGAGGCTGGTACAGTGATCTGTAATCACAGCCGGTGACAGATCGCGCCGGAGCGCAGGCCGTGTGTCATAGAATGTCCTCCCAGGATAACAGGGCTTATGTTAGAATAGGCTGTTGGGGGGTTAATATAGATATTTTTTATCCTGCATAATCACTATAGCCTTTTGCATGCTTGATGTTTTGTAACTAATTCCTGTATAATATTGATCTCTCTGAACACCAGGTTGAAATCTCAAGGTGAAACAGGTTGAATTGGGGAAAATATATGCAGTAAGGTCCTTGTTGTAAACTCTGTCCCAGCCTGTTCTCCCATCTGTTGTTAGCACGTTTCAAGTCTTGTGAAGGAGCGACTTTCCCAGTTCTTAGGCAGGGTTGGAGATTCATCATGTCAGAGAGATCTTTGCACAGGGTCACAGAAGCATTGGGTGTTCCAAGAATTTGGTCTGCTTGTTTAATGTCTTGAGGCTGTTAGACTGAGGTCTGTAGTGAAACTGGGCAAAGGGAACTGCCTCAAAAGAAGGCCACCATGAGGCCCAGAACCTTTACACGGAAGCAATCTGAGGAGTGTTGTGACCTGAGGGTCCAAGAGTTGAACCTTAGAGAGGTAATCTTCTGAGGAAGATTCTGGTTTGAGCAGTATCCAAGATTAGACCAAAGTACTCCATGTGGTGTGTGGTCTGGAAAGCAGACTTTGGAAAGTTGGTTATCCAGTTTCCTTCAGACCTGGATGGTCCTTTGGAAGTTGGCAGATGAGGCTGTGGCTGAGCAGTCATTTAGTAGATTGTCAAAGTAACTTGTGAAACAAATGCTCAAAGATACTTAGTAGAAGAGCCAGAAGCAGGGCAAGCACTTCTGTAAACACTCATGGTGCAGAAGAGAGCCTGAATGGCAGTGCCACAAACTGGAATTGCTGGCCTCAGGCAGCAAAATGCAAGAAGCATTTGTAGGATTGGGAAAATAAATAAAAAAAAAAAAAAACGCAACATAGGAGTAAGACCCCATACACACTATACAACTTTTGTTGTCCGATTTACTTTAGATTTACCAAAACCATGTAGTGCAAGGGTCTGCCTGATTGCATACAAATTGAAACTCTTAAAGGTTTGACCACATATTATATGGTTTTGGTAAATCTAAAGCAAATTGTATAGTGTGTATCCAGCTTTAGGCATCTTTTATGATGAATTTTTCAAGGGATTCTCACAAAAAGGTGTTCACCATAAAAGGGCATGCATTGAGGACGTTTCTTACAAGCATGTTTAGCAAACCAAGCTTTTAGTCACAATAGTCTGATAGTCTGACAAATAGACATGAAAGCAATTACTGGATGGAGGGTTGAACCAGCAAATGCAAATAAGGCCTTTGATACGCCTTTCAACAGAATCCTTAAAAGGAGGGACATCCTCAACAGAAATGGGAGGCGATTATTGGGAAGCCAAATGGAAGGATTCACTACCAGAAAGGTTAAAATAAAACTTGAACATGGGACAAAGTACTACATGTTCCCATAGGGAACAGAAATCTAAAAATATAGTTCTTTAAACCCTTCAGACATCAAAAAACAGGTAGATTGAGAGATGGGCAACACAGAAAATGCTAAAAGGCCCAAGAACAAAAAAAAGTAATAGTTCATAGTAGGGATACGACACCAAGATGCCCCAAGCCTAAGGGACCTAACCTTCAACAGCCATTTTACAGTGAAGGATCGTAAATTGATACTTACTACAGAAAATTCTGAAGATCTGGCAGTGCTTACTAGAATGGTGTAACACGTGGTTGGGCCAGTCTTAACCATGAATATCATGCCCTCCATCTCTATCCAGCGAAGCAGGATGTACTGCTCTCATAAAGCCAAGAGAGCACTCCACCCCAGGCTGTGGCTTAACATATGGATGTTCCAATGGGGGAGGTACAGCCAGCCCTGAAACCACCTCTTCCCAATTCATTCTTCAGCCTTCCATGAAGCTCACACTCAAACCTGACTGCTTTTGAGAAAATGCATATGTAACTGTTGGCTTGTGTTGTTGTGAATGACCACACTGGAAAGCAGTGCTGATCATTCACGAAAACACAAATCCACAACAAAAAAAGCAATCTACTACACAACAGACCAGTAGATAGCAGTAGTGCAGTACATAGCTGTGTGTGGTTGTGGGCTTGTGTTTTAGTAAATGGTCAGTGCTGCTCTCCAGTACTGTCATTCACAACACAAGCAGGTAGGTATAGAAGTACTCTCCTCTGAAAAGCAGGTGGAGGCTGGGGCAGGCTTGGGTTGGGGATCAAGCTTGGGTGTGGGATTATTAGCTTTTTCCTTTAGGTATAAAAAGGCAGCAGAGGAGGCACAGGGCTTCACAAGAGATGGAGGGCTGCAGATGTTCATTGTGGCAGTGTTCAGAAGACGTGGAGGATGTGCGGGCTCTGTGTGCACTGCCCTATACTCCCTCTCCTCTGTGCCCTGTCAGAGGAATTGACAGATCTGTCTCTTATATTCAGCGTGGTCAGATAGCAGCGGTACATACTGTCAGACCACACTGCGCCATGGCCACTGAAGAGATTAGAGTGGGATAAAGTGCTATGTGCACTGGGTCCCCTGGGTGATTACAAAACTTCTGAACTTCTTTAATTATGCATGAACCATCATCTCATATAGAGATATTTACACAAACCTGCGCAATGAGCAACCTGTTGTGTAAAGTGCTATTTGCTGCCTCCAATAACCGATTTTGATCCCGTAGCTCCGATTCCATTTTATGACGGGTTACTTGCCTGTATAAAGACAAATACACATCTATTTTAGTGATATTCATAACAAATATTTAAGATTATTACATAAAAGATCAATGATGATTATGACAGTAAGGCCTCTTGCACATAGGAGTAAAAAGACACCACAATCTGAATACAGGCGCATTGTCTATAGAACAATGCACACAGCTGTGTAAAGATCAGTATTACAGCGATGAGCACGAAGCTGTAAAAATGAAAATAAAAAAAATTATGTATGAGTACACACATATATATTGCAACACTGGCAAAACTCAAATAGGCCTTTATGCAAGCTCCTGGAGTATAAACATCAGTAAATTAGTACGTCCAGGTGTAAGAGGCCTAAATTTAAATAAAAACTCTTAGGCCCCTTTCACATGGGCGTTCCATATGTCCTTTTTTTCCTCCATCCGTTGGCGGATGAAAAAAAACAGACATACATGTATCTCTATGGGCTAGCGGATGTCAGTGGATGATCATCCGCCTCCGCTAAGCTCCGTTTTTTTAAGACGGAAGAAAACCCTATTTTTCTTCTGTGAAAAACGGAACAGACGAAGAACGGATGTTGGCGAACGATCTGCTTACATTCGCTTTTAAACCCCCCCCCCCCCCTCATTAAACCCACTGTGTGTGTATAGATTAGTTGCTAAGGAGGGGGCTGGGAAGCCGGCCGCCGCGTCCTTAACCGATGAGTTATCAGGGTTTCCCGCTGACAGCTGAATGCAGGGAGAAAAAAAAAAACAAACATTTGTGAAAAAACGACGTGGGGTCCCCAGGTCCATACCAGGCCCCTCCCTTTCCTGATCTGCGGGACTGCATTTTCGAATAAGGGCCTGGTATGGATCTGGGGGGGAACCCCCGCATAATTTATTCACATTTTTTTTCCATTCAGCTGTCAGCGGGGAACCCCACTGACAGCTGATGGCTCAACGGTTGTTAAGGACATGGCAGCCGGCTTACCTGCCCCCTCCTTAGCAACCAGCCATATATAGTGTTTTCAAGTTCAGTCACTTTTTTTGTGACTGAACAAAAAAAAAAAAAAACAAAAAAAAAAAAAGGGATTTTATTAAAGCTTACCGTAAAATCCTTTTCTCCGAGTTCACTGACAGACGCAGCTCTTCATTGACATGTGGGTTATATGCAGATCCTATTAGGAGTTAACTAGGCAAAGAAAGAAAGCAAGCTGGCCCCTCCCAGGGGGCCGTCCTCTATTAACATATAATCCCCCTGCTGTGCACATCAATTCGTAACAAACCGTACCGAAAAAACACAGAGGGGTGGGTGCTGCGTCTGCCAGTGAACTCGGAGAAAAGGATTTTAAGGTAAGTTTTAATAAAATGCCTTTTTCTCCTACGTTCACTGACAGACGCAGTCCTTCATTGACATATGGGGATGTCCCAAAGCCTTGTCAAAAAAGAGGGGTGGGTAAACGACAACAACTGTACCCAACAGAACCTCTCAGGAGGCGCCAGACATGCCTACACTGCCGCCTGTAAAACTTTACGGCCAAAAGCAGCATCCGAAGATGCGGACACATCAACTTTATAAAAAACTTAATGAATGTGTGCATCGAGGCCCAAGTAGCCGCCTAGCACACTTGCGACACCGAGGCCTGGTGTCTGAAAGCCCAGGAAGTGCGAACAGCCCTGGTAGAATGAGCCGTGACTGGAAAAGGGGGTACTTTGCGCCCCGAACAGTATACGCATGTGTCATAATCTGCCTGATCAAACGGGAAACAGTAGCCGACGAGGCCGCCAACACTTTGCGCGGACCATCCGTCAGTACAAACAACGCGTCCGACTTCCGAAAGGAAGCTGTAGCTGCCAAGTACACCCGCAAAGCCCTCACGACCTCCAAGGAATGTAACTCAAATTCCTTAGGATGTGAAGGGTGCGGACAAAATGAAGGAAGAACGATATCTTCATTAATGTGAAAAGAGGAAACCACCTTCGGCAGAAATGAAGGCGGTGGGCGCAAGACCTCCTTGTCCTTGTGCAGGACCAAATAAGGAGACTTGCAGGACAATGCGAAGGGTGCGGACAAAATGAAGGAATGAAGGAAGAAAGATATCTTCATTAATGTGAAAAGAGGAAACCACCTTCGGTAGAAACGAAGGAGACGGGCACAAGACTGCCTTGTCCTTATGAAGGACTAGGTAAGGAGACTTGCAGGACAACGCTGCCAACTCAGACACCCGCCTAGCGGATGTAATGGCCACCAAGAAAGCCACTTTTTGCGACAGAAACTGTAAGGGAATATCCCTGATCTTCTCATATGGTGGTTTCTGAAGCACAGAAAGCACCAGATTCAAATCTCACGGTGCCATAGGCGACCGTACCTGATGGGCCACATGGCGCACACCTTGTACGAATGTACAAATCAGCGAATGTGACGCCAGAGGGCGTTGAAAAAGAATCGCCAGAGCCGATATTATCTGACCCTTGAGAGTACTCAAAGCCAATCTTTTATTCAGGCCCTGCTGTAAAAAATTCAGGACCCTAGACACCACGTAAGAGCAGGGGTTCCAACCCCCCCGCCTCACACCAGGCAATATAGGCCTTGCAGGTGCAATGAGAAATCTTGCGTGAAGTACACTTGCGTGCTTTAAGCATAGTAGGGATCACGGAGTCAGCGACACCCCTGTTCCTCAGCACCTGGGACTCAATAGCCAAGCAGTCAAAGCCAGCGAGGGTAAAGCAGGGTGCAAGATTGGTCCCTGAGACAGCAGATCGTCTCGCAGCAGAAGCCGCCAGGGGAAATCTGCCACCATTCGTACCATGCCAATCCGGAGCCACCAGGATCATCGGAATCCCCTCCACTTCTACCCTGCGCAGCAACCGCGGAAGAAGCTTGATTGGAGGATAGGCGTACAGAAGAAGATACCGACCCAAAGGTGCCACGAGTGCGTCCGTGGCCACTGCCAACGGGTCTCTTGCCCTGCACACAAAAGTTCTCACTTTGTGGTTGAACCAAGACGCCATGAGGTCCACATCTGGCGTGCCCCACTTGTTGCAAATCTGGCTGAACACTTCTGGATGGAGGGACCATTCCCCCTGATCCAGCGCCTGGCGACTGAGAAAGTCCGCTTGCCCGGAATGGAGATGGTGGAAATTGCCGGCACGTGAAGTTCTGCCCATCGCAGAATGAGAGCTGCTTCCGCAGCCGCTGCCGAGCTCCTCGTTCCGCCCGGATGGTTCACATATGCCACCGCTGTGGCATTGTCCGACTGAATCGGGAGGCCGCGCAACCTTACCGTCCAGTGGGAGAGGCAGAGCCTGATCACCCTCAGCTCCAGCACATTGATCGGAAGGCGAGATTCCTGCGCCGAACAACAGCCCTAGGCAGACAGTTGCCCCAGGACCCCCCCCCAGCCCGACAGGCTGGCGTCCGTCGTGATTATCGACCATTTCAGGGGAAGAAACGACTTCCCCCGCGTCAGGGCCGGGGCCCGAAGCCACCAGGCCAAGGATCCCCTGGTCTGATGATCCAATCTGACCAGCTGGTCCAGGGACAGTGGAGACCTGTCCCACTGAGACAGAATCGCTCGCTGAAGGAGCCGAGTGTGGCTCTGGGCGTAAGGTACCGCCTCGAAAGCTGACACCACGAGCCCCAGTACCCGCATACAGAACCGTAATGACAACCAACGGCGAGACAGTAGGGTACACACCGCTGTTTGTAGTGACAGCAGCTTGGCCGGAGGTAGGAACACCTTTTCCTGCTCCGTGTCCAGAATAAAACCCAGATATTCCAGGCGACGGGACTGAGACACCGTCGACTTCTGCAGATTGATCAGTCAGCCGAAGTCTTTTAATGAGGTCATGGTGATAGCCACATTCTCCTCCAGAGCTGAGGCGGATTCTGCTCTCAGGAGCAGGTCGTCGAGGTATGCCACCACCGCAATGCCTCTCTGCCTCAATAGCGCCAGCACTGGGGCCACCAATTTGGTGAAGACCCGAGGAGCCGAGGCCAGACCGAAGGGAAGTGCCAAGAATTGGTAGTGGAGATCTCCCACCGCAAAGCGCAGGAAGCGCTGGTGTCGGAGACAAATGGGAACATGGAGGTACGCGTCCCTGATATCCAGAGACGCCAGGAAGTCCCCTTGATGTAGGGCGGCCACGACCGAGCGGACTGATTCCATCCGGAATTTGCGCGCTTTCACATAATGGTTTAGCGTCTTTAGGTCCAAAACTGGCCTGACCCCCCCTCCTTTTTTGGGGACCACAAATAGGTTTGAGTAGAACCCGTGAAACCTCTCCAACTGAGGTACTGGCACGATCACCCCCTGGTCTGAGAGTGCCTGAATAGCCCTGAAGAGGGCCTCCCGACGCCCCTGCGGGAGTCTCAAGTTCGATGGGAAGAACCTGTCTGGGGGTAGAGTGCTGAACTCTATCCTGTACCCGGTGGACACCACTTCCTGCACCCAACGGTCGGAAATACGAGCAGTCCACCTGTCTGCGAACCCCAGAAGACATCCCCCCACCCGAAGTTCAGGTGGGGGCACCCCATCATGCAGAGGAGGGTTTATCCTCTGTCTTTTCATTCTTGCGCTGCCAGAGTCGCTTACCGGCCCTTGCAGCAGCCTTGCCAGCTCGCGGGCCCTTGCCCGCTGCGCCAGGGGCACGAAAAAACCTCTTCTGACCTGAAGAGACAGGCCCCTGCTTGCGGCGAAACGCTCGCCGCCTGGGCTCCGGAAGAAAAGTACTCCTCCTGCCAGTGAAATCCTTGATGATTTCATCCAATTGTGGCCCAAAGAGACCGCCACCCTGAAAAGGAAGATCCGCAAGACCTTTTTTAGACGCGTGGTCACTCGACCACGAACGCAACTAGAGAACCAGTCTGATAATGACTGCAAAAACAGACATCTTGGGCAACATAGGAAGCAGGTCCAGAGCCGCATCGCACAGGTACTTAAAACCCTGAAACAAATGTTCTGCTTTCTGCGGCGCCTCAAGGATTCTGCCGCAGTCCAGACCATTCTGCAGCTCCACCATACATTCAGACAGATATTGTGCCGCCATGGCCGGCCTCATGGCCGATCCTGCTAAGAGGAAAAGTGCCTTTGACACTGCCTCCGTCCTCCTATCGGCAGGATTCTTAAACGACGGTGACCCCTCCAGGGGAATGGTTGTCGCCTTGTTCAGGCGAGCCACCGGGGGTCCACCACGAGGGACGCCCACTTCTTAACAAAACTATCCTCAAAGGGATAACGGATAGCGAAACGTTTTGGTAGGGCGAAGGAATGCTGCTGACGCTGCCATTCCTGATAGATCAGATGGTCAAAAAACTGATCATAAGGGTAAGCTCTGGGCGACCTAGGAGGCCTGGCAGACCCCTGCAACTGGCCATCTTGGTCCAGTGGCAAAGACGTATGGATCCCAGATATTATTGCGGTCACCAGCGCCTTTTCGCGCGCTGCCGAAGCCCCCTGGTCCTCCTCACCATCCGAGGGGACAAGTTCACCCTCTGAAAGTTCCACGGGGGTCCCTGTGACCCCCGAAGCCATTTCCAGTTTGGAATCCTCCCCTGAGGAACAAGGGGGAGGGGGGCGCTTTTTAGAGGCCCCTAGAGCGTTCCCCACCCGGGAAAGAAATTCCCCAAACACCGCCCTCAGCTGGTCCAGGAACACCAGGGTCCCTAGCGCAGGCTGCGCTGCCACTGACTCCTCCTCAGAAGGCCCTGCAGGGTCATCTGCCATCGCTCCACCGGATTGAACAGTCACAGTGCGGAAAATAAATTGAGGCACCCCCACATTGTAGCCACACCACCGCCCCTCAGAACGCCAGGGAGGCCCAGGAGGGCTGCACCCACCGCTACCAGCACCCCCAGGAGAGCGCAGCTATACTTGCTGTTTTTGCCCACAAAACATCCTGAGGACCGCTAGGGAGAGCTTGCGCCGTCAGAAGCCAGCCACACCGTCCCAGAGAAGTGAAAGAAAAAACGGCAGCAGCACGTTTTTACAGCATGCAGGGACTCCAATATGGCGGCCGAGGATATCCACTAGAGGCCAAAAGGCTGCATGAGGACCGCGGCTATGGCAAAATGGCCGCCAAAGGCACTAGAGGGAAAAATCCCATAGAAAATGGCCGCGGCTACGGCAAAATGGCGGCGGATCGCCGCATGGCGGCCTAAGCTGTAATCAAAGACAGCGATTAACGGGGTGCGGTGCGGGTGGGGGGCGGAGGGACCCAGGAGAGTCCCAGCGACCAACCTCCACCGGCAGCTAGAGCTGAAAGAAAGAATCTAAGAACGCCCGGCGGCCCCCCCCAGTGCCCCTAGGGGGAAAAGGAGGGGGCTCACTCATCAATCCCGACGGGCGTAGCGGGTAGCCACCCGGTCGCAGACCTTCCTCCCCAGCTGGGGAGGGATGCTGCCAGCCACAAGCCCCTGGACAGGACCACAGTCCGGACACTGGGCACAAGTTGGGGTCACCCACTGGCCGCCCGCACGGAACGGGCACGATGCAGCGGGACCCACCATAGCATGGGACTAGCTCGCATCGGTCGGCCGTGCTGGGGAGGGTGCAGGATTTTTTAGTAACCCTCTATGCCCCAGCCGGCTTCTTGATAGTAGACTATCAGATAGCTTGATAAAAAATAAAAAGGCGGTAGAAAAACCTGAACCGCAGGTCCCATAAGGGAGCCAGGTCAACTCCTTGCACTAGGCATGTTAAAACTGATGTGCTGAGCAGAGCTGGGGGATTATATGGAAAGGGAGGACGGCCCCCTGGGAGGGGCCAGCTTGCTTTCTTTCTTTGCCTAGTTAACTCCTAATAGGATCTGCATATAACCCACATGTCAATGAAGAGCTGCGTCTGTCAGTAAACGTAGGAGAAAAACGGAACGCCGATGTGAAAGGAGCCTTACGCTCCTGTCACACAGGGCAGATCCGCTCGGCAGACTCTGCTAGCTCAGTGGAGGATCGCTCCGTTGACCCGCGCTGAGCTGGTGGATGATAGGTCTGTCTCTGCTCACTGTGCAGGAACAGACCTGTCAGAGCCCCGCTGTTCACTATGGGAAGAATAGATGAAAAACAGACAGCATGTTTGTTTTCATCCGATCGACGGATGGCGAAGGTATCGCCATACATCTGTTATCAGCGGACACATCTCTGCTGACATCCGCCTGCCCATACAAGTATACAGGTGGCCCGCTTGGATTCGCCTACAAAATGGACAGGTGGATCGGTGCGGGCCGATCGTGTGAAAGGGCCTAACTGGGAGGTGATCTTCTGGACAAAGTGTACAAACCAGCTTTAGTGAAACAGAGATTTCGGTTTTTTGGGTTAAAAAAATAAAATATCACACACATGGTTGTGCTATCCCATATACCTCATCTTCAGGTTTGCCACACCAATAGCCCCTGCACAGTTCAGTAACTATTCCAAAGGTGACAATAATGATGATCCGATTATATTAAGGGATGGCTAAGGGGGAGGGGAGAGCTTTCAGTTAAAAGTTGAGGACCTGTGTGGATAGTCTGCCCAGCATTGGGGAACTACCCAAGTGCACAGCTGCTTTTCAGTAGCATAGTTGCTCCAAATTCACTTCCACTGCATATAGCATATGCATAGTAGAAATAAGCTCCCCACCTTACACATACTATATACACATCAGGCAGAAATATAATCAATGCAAGACTAAATACGAAGTGTTTTCAGGAGAGCTGTTGACAGGTCAAAATGTTACTGAATTTCATTGGGTTTGGGTTTCCCTGTCACTGCATAACTGGGTAGGACAAATTGATTCAGCCTACTATTCTGATTATCATGCTAGCAATTTTTTGGTCTGTATACGGACTGTGACACATGCACAGTGCATCGAATTGATCAAAACAAAGCAAAAACAACTGGAATAAGAGGAAGAAAACATGACAGGTGGGAATGGAGTGAATGGATTTGAGGAGCTCTGACCTCAAAGAAAGCCAAGAGATAATTCTCCAAGAATAAGCAAAGAGTGTAATGATGTGCAGGTATGCGGTGCCTGGCAAAGAAAAAATAAAATATAGGCAATACCGCTGGACGTCATGATGTCCTGGGCTTGGGACAGTGGATCCATACTGCAGGCATCATTCAGATATCTTTTCTTCTGCCGGCGATTCCCTGCACAGTAAAAACAATCATAGCGGCTGTTCAGCCACTTGATTGTTTTTACAGGCTTCTACCGGCTCGCCCACTTGATCGGCAAGCCAGAGAATGAATTCGCCGGTGGCAGTTTACCATAGAGAATACAGCGGACCAGATTGTCCCCGGTAATCTCCATGACCTTCAGAGGCCGGGTGCGACATTATGACGTCACGTCTGACCTTGGCAGATGTAAACACTGTTGTTTTTTCGGCTGGAAAGCCAAGATTGTTTGTTCTTGCTCTCAGGCTTTCCAGCCTAGAGGCGAGATCTGGGGACTTCTGGATCCCAGATCTCTCTGTAAAGAGGACCTTTCGTGTGCTATTCCTATTGCAAGGGATGTTAACATTCCTTGTAATAGGAATAACAGTGATAGGGAAAAAAAAAAAAAAAAAAAAATTTTAAAAATATAAAAAATAAAATAAAACCATTAAAAAAAAAAAAAAAAATTAAAGCGCCCCGTTCCCTTGTGAAGCGAACGCATAAGTAGGTCACTCAAACCACACATGTGAGGTATTGCTGCGAACATTAGAGCGGGAACAATAGTTCTAACACAAGACCTCCTTTGTAACTATAAACGGGTAAACTGAAAATGTTTAAAAGCATAGCCTATGGAGATTTTTGAGTACCTAAGGTCGGCACCATTACACGTTTGTTTGCAATTTTAAAGCGTGACATGTTAGGTATCTATTTACTCGGTATAACAATTCACATCATACAAAAATAACTGGGCTAACTTTACGGATTTGTTTTTTCTTAACTCATGAAAGGAATCCATGAGTTTTTAGAGGTATCCGATACGAAAATTTGTAAAAGTCAAATGGGCAAATATCAATGTTTCCTCCAGAACACAATCTTGATAACAAGGGCGAGATTACAAGCGTCGTTATGGAGTGTACACACCAAACTCACTGGATGAATACGCAAGCGAAGTGTTCCCTTGCCCCGCGAAATTAAAAAAAAAAAAAAAAATTACCAAAATAAAATAAAAAATATAAAAATTTTAAAAAAAAAAAAAAAAAAAAA
>BLSH010314924.1:313100-333526 GCA_018402905.1 Glandirana rugosa | reverse complement strand
CTTTCGTGTGCTATTCCTATTGCAAGGGATGTTAACATTCCTTGTAATAGGAATAACAGTGATAGGGAAAAAAAAAAAAAAAAAAAAATTTTAAAAATATAAAAAATAAAATAAAACCATTAAAAAAAAAAAAAAAAATTAAAGCGCCCCGTTCCCTTGTGAAGCGAACGCATAAGTAGGTCACTCAAACCACACATGTGAGGTATTGCTGCGAACATTAGAGCGGGAACAATAGTTCTAACACAAGACCTCCTTTGTAACTATAAACGGGTAAACTGAAAATGTTTAAAAGCATAGCCTATGGAGATTTTTGAGTACCTAAGGTCGGCACCATTACACGTTTGTTTGCAATTTTAAAGCGTGACATGTTAGGTATCTATTTACTCGGTATAACAATTCACATCATACAAAAATAACTGGGCTAACTTTACGGATTTGTTTTTTCTTAACTCATGAAAGTGTCCGCCCCCCCACCCCCCCCAAAAAAATACGTTTGAAAAATTGCTGTGCAAATACCGTGTGACATAAAAATTGGCAATGCCTGACATTGTATTCCCTAGGGCAATGGTTCTCAACCTCAGTCCTCAAGTATCCCCGACAGGCCATGTTTTCAGGTTTTCCTTTATCTTGCACAGGTGCTTCAAGTCATAGTCAGTGGCTTGGTATTTTGGACAGCTATTTTATCTATGAGAAATTCCCAAAACATGGCCTGTTGGGGCTACTTGAGGACCGAGGTTGAGAACCACTGCCCTAGGGTCTCAGCTAAATAAAATATATATAATGTTTGGGGGCTCTGAGTAATTTTCTAGCAAAAAAAAATTATGATTTTTACATGTAGGAGAGGGATGCCAGAATTGGCCAGGTATGGAATCGGTTAAAACAAGGTACACCAAGTGCTCCTGTGTGTTTACCTATAAACTGTATACTACCATGACCCCCACCATGTTTATAATTACTAATCCCTAACTTTAGGTCTATACACAGTACTGTGCAAAAGTTTTAGGGAGATGTGGAAAAAATGCTGTAAATTAAGAATGCTTTCAGTAATAGAAGTGTTAATAGTTTTTTTCCATCAATTAACCACTTGCAGACCGGACATTTTCTGACATTTAAAGCTTCCATGTGAAAATCTTTTTTTTTGCTAGAAAATTTGTTAGAATTCACCCAAACATCATATATTTTTTTAAACCAGATGCCGACCGCCCCACGTACATTTACTGCGGCAGGGTAGCCGCTCTGGGCAGAATTGCATACTGCTGTTCGTGATTCTGCACTCCCGAGTCTGGGGCGCACACAACCGTCGACCCACTCCCACTGTTATTGGACACAGCAGTAGCCAATTAGCGGGTCATTATGTCCACCGGGACTCGCCAATCTTTCAGGAAACAGGCAGAACTACGATCTGCCTATGTAAACAAGGCAGACCGCCATTCTGTGACAAGGGAAGGTAAGGTAGAGATCCTGTGTTACTGCTAAGCAGGAAAATGAATCTCTGCCTTCCTGCAGTACAAGCACCCCCCACACAGTTAGCAAGTACTCCCTAGGAACACATTTAGTCGTCTGATCGCCCCTGATGTTAACCCTTTCCCTGCCAGTGTCATTAGGACAGTGACAGTGCATGATTTTTAGCACTGGTCACTGTAATAGTGTCACTGGTCTCCAAAAAGCGTCAGTTAGGTGTCTGATTTGTCCGCCCCAATTTAGTCCTGCTATAAGATGCTGATCGCTGTCATTACTAGTAAAAAAAATAAAAAATTACAAAGATGTATCCCATAGTTTGTAGCTGCTATAACTTTCCCATAAACCAATCAATATACGCTTATCGGGATTTCTTTTTTACCAAAAAAAGCAGAATACATATTGGCCTAAATTGATAAAGAAATGTGATTTTTTTTTTTTTTTAATTTTATTGGTTTTTATAGCAGAATATAACAAATTTTTTTTTTTTCCTTCAAAATTTTCGGTCTTTTTGGTTTATAGGGCAAAAAATAAAAACCAGAGGTGATCAAATATCACCAAAAGAAAATTATTTGTGGGAAAAAGAACATACATTTTATTTGGGTGCAGCGTCGCATGACAAAGCAATTGTCAGTCAAAGTAACGCAGTGCCATATCGCAAAAAATGGTCTGGTCATGAAGGGGGTAAACCACCCGGAGCTGAAGTGGTTAAAAAAGAAGCCCTAGAGAACAAATTAGTGGGTTTTGCAATTTGCCTTAACAGCATCAATTCTTACAATTACACTTGCACAGTTTTTGAAGGAACTCAGCAGATAGGTTGTTTCCAACATGTTGGCAAACTAATCACAGACCTTCTGTGGATGTAGGATGCCTCAAATAATTCTGTATCTTCATGTAATTCCAGACAGGCTCAATCATGCTGAGATCATCACTGTAGGAGCCAAGCCATCACTTCCAGGACTCCTTGTTCTTGATCTTCATTGAAGATAGCTCTTAAAAGAGATGTTTTTTTTTTTTTTGCCCATTCATACTTACCTAGGTGGATGCAGCCGGTCCAATGCTGCATCTGTCCCCTGGAGCCTCTGCACTGAGAGCCGAGCGATCGAACACCGCCAATGGCTCAGTTCTCACAATTGCCCGAACAGAGCTGCTGACTGTCAATCAGCAGCTCTCCGCTCTACTCCCGCACGTTCACTGGAGTGCTGACCAGTGGAAGGCGGGAAGCAGCCATCTCAGGCTCTCAGCGGCTCGCTGACAGGCTGAAACGGGTATCAGTCCAGGCACCTGGCGGAACCTGACTCTCATTGTCGTGATGATGCACTGCCTGGACTGATTCCCGTGACGTCAGCAGAGAGTGGACTTCAGCCTGCTCTCTGCCGAAAACAGATCACAGGAGTGCAAAATGAATTGCACTCCTTTGATCCATAGGAGAAGCTCAGCCAAATGAGCTTTGGCCGGACTTCTCCTTTAATTACATTGGCTGTTTGTTTGGGGTCATTGCCGTGCTGCAATATAAATTTGGGGTCAATTAACCACTTCAGCCCCGGAAGGATTTCCAGCTTTAGGACCGGAGCCCTTTTTGCGATTCGGCGCTGAGTCGCTTTAAATGACAATTGCGCGGTCGTGCGGCGTTGTACCCAAACGAAATTTGCGTCCTTTTTTTCCCACAAACAGAGCTTTCTTTTGGTGGTATTTGATCACCGCTGCATCATTTCTGATCGCCGCTATAAACAAAAGAAGAGCGACAATTTTGCAAAAAAACCCAAATTTCTTACTTTTTCCTAAAATACAAATCCAAAAAAAAAAAATAAAAAAACATTTTTTTTCACCGTTTTTGGCCGATTTATATTCTTCCTCATATTTGCGATAAAAAAAATCGCAATCTGCGTTTATTGATTGGTTTGCGCAAAAGTGGTCGCGTTTACTGATGATGAGAATTCATTTTTGGGGTTTTTTATTTTTTTTTATTTTTTACTAAAAATGGCGGCGATCTGCGATTTTTTGCGGTACTGCGATATTTTAGCGGACATGTCGGAACGTTTTGACACTTTTTTGGGACCATTGGCATTTATACAGCGATCAGTGCTATAAAAATGCACTGATTACTGTGTAAATGCCATTGGCAGTGAAGGGGTTAACCTGCAGGGGGCGCGCTAAGGGTTAACTATGTTCCCTGGGCGTGTTCTAACTGTATAGGGGACTGCCTATCTGGGGAAGGGAAGCGATCACAGCCTTCACGTAAAGGAAGGCTGTGATCACAGCCCTTCCCCCTCACACAGAGCGGCCGTGTTTACATACACGGACCTCCGCTCATTCGCTCCGGGGGGGCCATCGCGGGTGGCCGGCGGCAATCGAAGCCGCCGCACCCGCTCCCTGGCCCCCCCTGGACAAAGTGAGCGCGCGGGCGCGCCTCCGGCGGCGCGCGCTCACTATACACGTTCCCGCAGCCGCCGTCGTATGACGGCGATTTGCGGGAACGAGCCACTTTGTCGCCGTCAGATGCCGATCGGCGGTCGGCAAGTGGTTAAACACCCAAATGTCCAGCTCCATTTGCAAGGAACCGCCACCATGCTTCATGGTTACCTGCAGACACATTATTGTACTGCTCTTCAGCCCTTCGACAAACTGTCATTTGCAACAGCCAAACAATTCAAATTTTGACTTCTTAGTCCAGAGCAGCTGCTGCCATTTTCTGCATCCTAGTTCCTAGGTTTTCGTGCATAGGACAAGGAAAAAAGGCCAAGTGACTCAATTATGCAGGAAAACATAGGAACTGGAGCAGAACAGCAAACCCAAACATACAGCCAATATCATTAGGAACTATCTTCAGTATAAAGAACAAGGAGTCCTGGAAATTATGGGTTAGCTCCCACAGAGCCGTGATCTCAACATCAAGTCTGTCTGGGACTATACGGACAGAAGGATTTGAGGCATCCTACACCCACAGAAGATCTGTGGTTAGTTCTCCAAGATGTTAGAACAACCTATATGCCTCGTTACTTCAAAACTGTGTGCAAGTGTACCTAGAATGGAAGAATGGAAGCAATTTTTAAGATTGGTCACACCAAAAATGGGATTTTATTAACAACTTAACGTAAAATCCTTTTCTCTGAGTTCATTGACAGACGCAGCCTCTCTTCATGACACGTGGGTTATGTACCTTACTAGGAGTAGACTAGGCAGAACGAAAGTTCAGAAAGCAAAGCTGGCCCCTCCCCAGGGAGGCCCTCCTTACTCAGCACATAACCCCTCAGTCCTGCATAGCATATCAGTTGGTAACAAGCCGTACAAACACAACACCGAGGGGTGGGTGCTGCGTCTGTCAATGAACTCAGATAAAAGGATTTTACGGTAAGTTCTTAATAAAATCCCATTTTCTCTTACATTCATTGACAGACGCAGCCTCTCTTCATGACACGTGGGGACGTCCCAAAGCAGTGTCAAACAGAGGGGTGGGCAAACAACAACTGTACCCACAGAAAAACTCGGGAGGCGCCAGCCGCACCTACACCGCCGCCTGTAAAACTTTGCGGTCAAAAGCAGCATCCGCGGATGCTGACACATCAACTTTGTAAAACTTAACAAAAAAGTGTGCACCGAGGCCCAAGTAGCCGCCTTGCACACCTGAGACACCGATACTTGGTGTCTAATCGCCCAGGAAGTGCTAATCGCCATGGTGGAATGAGCCGTGACCGGAAAAGGGGTACTTGTCCCTGAACAGTATACGCATGGGTCACGGTCTGTCTGATCCAACGTGAAGCAGTGGCTGACGAAGCCGCCAACCCTTTGCGCGGCCCATCCGTCAGCACAAACAGCGCATCCGACTTCCTGAAAGGAGCCATAGTTGCCAAATACACCCGCAATGCTCTCACCACATCCAAGGAATGACAAGCAATCTCCTTAGGGTGAGACGGGTGCGGACACAAGGAAGGGAGGACAATGTCCTCATTAATGTGAAAAGAGGAAATTACTTTTGGAAGGAACGAAGGAGACGGGCGCAGCACCGCCTTATCCTTATGTAGGACCAAATATGGAGACCTACATGACAAAGCTGCCAATTCAGACAACCGCTTAGTGGATGTGATAGCCACCAAGAAGGATGACCTTCTGAGACAGCAACTGTAAGGGAATATCCCTGATCGTCTCATAAGGCAGTTTCTGCAGTACAGAAAGTACCAAGTTCAGATCCCACGGTGCCAATGGCGACCGTACCTGAGGAGCCACATGACGTACACCCCGTATGAATGTACGGATCAAAGAATGCGTCGCCAAAGGACACTGAAAGAGAAAATCGCCAGAACGGAGATCTGGCCCTTGAGGATGCTCAAAGCCAACTTTTGGTCCAGGCCTTGTTGAAATAAGGCCAGTACCCGGGCAACTGCAAAGGAACGGGGATTCCAACCCCCGACTCACACCAGGCAATATAGGCCTTCCAGGTGCGATGATAAATCTTGCGCGAAGTACACTTGCGCGCCTTAAGCATAGTGGGGATCACTGACTCAGAGACCCCCCTGTCCCTCAACACCTGGGACTCAATAGCCATGTCATAAAGCCAGCGAGGGTAAAGCAGGGTGCAAGTTGGGGCCCTGCGACGGCAGATCTTCGCGAAGTCGCCAGGGAACGTTTGTTACCATCCGCACCACATCGGCGTACCAAGTGCGCCGAGGCCAATCCGGAGCCACCAGGATTGTCGGCATTCCCTCCACTTCTATCCTGTGCAGTAACCGCGGTAGAAGCTTGAGAGGAGGAAAGGTGTACAGAAGCCTGTACCGGGACCAAGGGGCCACCAGAGCATCCGTGGCTGCCGCCAAACGGGTCCCTTGACCTGCTCACGAAGGTCTTCACCTTGTGATTGAATCTGGACGCCAGGAGATCCACATCTGGCGTGCCCCACCTTTCGCAAATCTGGCGAAAGACCTCTGGATGAAGGGACCACTGCCCCTGGTCAAGCTTTTGGCGACTTAGGAAGTCCGCCTTCCAATTTTCTACGCCAGAATGTAGATGGCGGAGATTGCCGGCACATGAAGCTCTGCCCACCTTAGGAAGAGGGCTGCCTCTGCTGCCGAGCTTCTTGTTCCGCCCTGGTGGTTCACTTACGCCACGGCCGTGGCATTGTGCAACTGAACCCGAGCGGGAGGCCGCGCAGCCTCTCCAACCAGCGGAGGAGACAAAGCTTGATGGCCTTGAGCTCCAACACATTGATCGGAAGTCGAGACTCCTGCATCGACCAACGGCCCTGAGCCGACAGGTTCCCCAGGACTCCTCCCCAGCCCGAGAGGCTGGCATCCGTCGTGACTAACGACCAATTCAGAGGAAGAAACTACTTCCCCCGGGTCAATGCCGGGGCTTGAAGCCATCAAGTCAACGACCCCCTGGTCAGATGATCCAGCTGGATCAGGCGGTCCAGAGACGAGGGGGACCTGTGCCACTGCAGTAGTATCGCACGCTGCAGGAGCTGGGTGTGACTCTGGGCGTACGGTATCGCCTCGAAGGACGAAACCATGTATCCCAGCACCCGCATGCAAAAACGTAAGGACCGCCATCGTGACAGCAGGGACCGCACTGCTACTTGCAGTGCCAGCAACTTGTCCGGAGGTAGAAATATCTTCGCCTGCACCGTGTCAAATGTCAGACCTAGATATTCGAGGCGACAGGATGGGGTCAATGTTGAATTCTTTAGGTTGATCAGCCAACCAAAGTCCCTCAGTGAGGTCAGGGTGACAGTCCCATTGTCTTCCAGAGCCTGCGCCGACTCCGCGTGCAGGAGGAGATCGTCCAGGTAGGCTACTACAGCAATGCCCCGGAGCGAGCACCGGAGCCAGTAACTTGGTGAACACCCACGGAGCCGAGGCCGGGCCGAAGGGGAGAGCCAGAGACTGGTAATGAAGTTCCCCCACAGCAAAGCGCAGGAAACGCTGGTGCCCGACATAGACGGGGACGTGTAGATACACATCCTTGATGTCCAGGGATGCCAGCCAGCCAACCCCCTTGGGGCAGGGCGGCCACGACCGAACGGACTGATTCCATCAGGAATTTGCGCTTCTTCACAAAGCGATTGAGCGCCTTCAAGTCCAGAACTGGCCTGGCCCCCCCGCCCTTCTTTGGTACCACAGAGAGGTTTGAATAGAAGCTGCGGAATCTCTCAGCCGGGGGGACTGGCACAATCACCCCCTGTTCGGACATCGACCGCACAGCCTCTAGCAGAGCTAGCCGAAGCTCAGGAGGGAGCCTTAAATTGGACGGGAAGAACCTGTCCGGGTGCTGAACTCTATCTTGTACCCGGAGAAGACCACCTCCCGCACCCATCGGTCGGAGATGGGGGCGGTCCCGAGAATCAGGCGAGGGCAACCCATCATGCGGAGGAGGACTTATCCTCTGTCTTTTCGGTCTTGCGTTGCCAGGGACGCTTACCAGAGCCCAAGGCAGACTTGCCGGCCCGGGCGTTCCTGCCCGCCTGACAGGGCGCACGAATAAAACGCTTTTGCCCTGAGGGTTGAGGACCCCGTTTGCGGTGCTGGTCACCGCTTGGGTTCAAGAAGAAACATACGCTTCCCCCCAGTGGAATCCTTAATGATTTCATCCAATTGGGGCCCAAATAGCCGGCCACCTTGAAAGGGAAGATCCGTGAGGCCTTTCTTGGACGCGTGGTCACTCAACCAGCGTCGCAACCACAGCAGACGCCTGATAAGGATAGCAAAAAAACCGACATTTTTGACAACATCGGTATCAAGTCCAGAGCTGCGTCACAAGATAACGGAGCCCTTGCACCAGGTGTTCTGCTCGCTGCACAGACTCAGGCAAATCTACACAGCCCCGTGCCTCACTCCACTATCGCACACTCCGTGAGCGACTGAGCTACCATGACAGATGCCATGGCTGGACGCATGGCTGCCCCCGCCACCAAAAAGAGTGCCTTAGACACTGCTTCTGTCTGCCTATCGGCCGGATCCCGAAAAGAGGGAGACCCCTCTAGGGGAATAGTTGTCGCCTTGTTAAGGCGGGCCACTGGCGGATCCACCGTGGGGGAGACCCATTTCTGTAACAGGCTGCCCTCAAAGGGATAGCGCACAGATAAATGTTTTGGCAGGATAAAGGAATTCAGCGGACGCTTCCATTCCTTATACACATACTGGTCAAAATACTGGAGGTAGGGAAAAACCTTAGGCGCACGAGAGGGCTTCTTGGACCCAAAAGTATAAGCAGACGCATGTGCCTCTCCAGCCTGATCCAGGTGCAGTGAACTGTGAACAGCCACGACCAGGGCGCCCACCAGTGCCTTTTCGCGCGCCACCGAGGCCCCCTGGTCCTCCACCCCATCCGAAGGCTCCAACTCTCCGTCTGAGAGCTCCACGGGGGTCCCCGTGACCCTAGAGCCCCCTTCCATTTCTGAGTCCTCCTCAGAGGATTGCGGGGGAGGGGGGGGCGCTTTTTAGGGGCCCCCCTATACCGGTCTGATTGCCCCCGGGGGAAAAACTCCAGAATGGAGGTTAACTGATCTAGGGGAACCAGAGGACCCAGTGCGGCCTGTGCTTCTGCGGACCACTCCAGAGAAGAAACTGTGGGCTCAGCCACCATTGCGCCACCGCCAGGACACTTGTGAGGCCTACCAGCCATCACCCCCTCAGTGCCACGCCCTGCAAGGCCTCAGGATTTGCCCAGTCGGACCCAGCACCGCCGCCTCAGCACCCCAGGGAGAAGAGCCAGCAATACTTGCGGAACCCTGTGTGCGCCCAGAGAGGCTGCCACTGTCTGCCAATGCCCCAGATGTGCCGCTGCCCGAGCTGCTGAATTCTGCTAGCCTTGCTGCCGCTGCATTCCCGGAAGTAATGAGGCCAAAAGCACATGGAAAGCTCCCATACAGGGAGACCAACCAAAAATGGATGCCGAAACCACTAGAGGCCAAACACCTCCAAAATGGCCGCGTCCGCAGCAAAATGACGGCAGTCGCGGCTCCGGAAAAATGACGGCCGATGCCGCCAAAATGGCGGCGGCCGCATGGCAAGCAACAGATCGGTCCGTGCATGATGGCAGGCGAGCGGCAAGGTCGCGAGTGGATGGGCAGGCGAGCGGGCGAGGGGGACATGACAGGAACCAGTGGCCTGTGCCCCCCCACCGAAGTGGTACCGCTAGTCGCCCCCCTCCCGGGGAGGGGGGTGTCATTCACCCATCCAGACAGGCGTAGCGGGTAGCCATCCGGTGCAGACCTTCATCCCCCAGGTGGGGAGGGATGCTGCTGGTCAAGCGACCCCTGGACCGGCCATAGCCAGGACTCTGGGCACGCAAGTTGGGACCTTTAACACCGCCCGCCCGCACGGAACGGGCAGAATGCGGCGGGCCCCGCCAGTGCTAAGGGTGGCTCGCATCCATCGGCTGCGCTGGGGAGATGGCAGGACCCATAAGCATCTGCGTGGTCCCCAGCCAGCTGCTTGATTGCAGTCTTCATCAGAAGGCTTGCGCAAAAAGAATAAAAGGAAAAAAGAAAAAAAAAAACTTTAGGGGAACCGCAGTTCCCAGCAGGTAACCAGGTCTAACTCGTTGCACTAGGCAGAAGAAAAAACTGATATGCTATGCAGGGCTGAGGGGTTATGTGCTGAGTAAGGACGGCCCCCCTGGGGAGGGGCCAGCTTTGCTTTCTGAACTTTCGTTCTGCCTAGTCTACTCCTAGTAAAAAGGTACATAACCCACGTGTCATGAAGAGAGGCTGCGTCTGTCAATGAACGTAAGAGAAATATTGATTTGGATTTCTCTTATGTGCATTTGATAAAAATAAACTATAAAACACTTCCATTTCTGAAAGCATTCTTAATTTACAGTATTTTTTCACACCTGCCTGACATTTGCACAGATATATTTTATACACGCACACACCCTTTCACATCAATTCCTTCTATTTAATGGTTTGCGGACCTAGGGTATGCTACTTATAGCAAAATAAAACATCTAAAGTACACAAGAGGTATACCTCATCTCATTTGCCTTTCTCCATGCCACTTTTATTTGCAATTCTTGGCTGTTAAAATGACAGCCAGAAAATGCAGAACAATGAAGCAGCAAGAGAAGCTGCATCTATCAAACACAGCATTTGAGCAGTGTTTGTAGAACACTGTACAGAAGCAATTCAGAAACACAAAGTAACATTAATGTTACTTTGAAATTACTGATTCAATTCTAATGAAGGGCAAAGGAATAATCTTTTTATTTTGTTTGGTTCTTTTATTAGAGTAGTGTGCACAAAATAGAAAATAACTTTGTAATGCCTTGTACCAGAAACAAAATGTTAGTGTCATTATAAAATGGAAAAATTCTAGAATAAAATTGACACTTTATGTATAGTAATGCTGACCCAAGGAGAATTTTTCATTAGATTGCATTGAAAGCTAGTCATTTTTGCAAGACAATATCAGCTAAATAAAGCCTTGCTGGTCCCTGAAAGAAAGATTAATTGGGGTTGAATGCAGATTTGGTATGCTCATGTTGCCTGCTGTAAGGCCAGCCTGTTAAATTTGTGTACTATGAAAAAAATATGGGTTGATTAAAAAATAAATAAATAAATTTGAATACATAAAATTATTACTCACCCACGAGCAAGCGGGACAGTTTTCTTAAAAGGAACAGTTTTTTTTCTGTAGATTAAAAAAATAAATAAAAAAGGAAATGGCTTTACTATAAAATGGCAACCTACAAAGTTATTCCCAGAACAGGTTTTCTTTACAGTGAAGAATAATGCAAGTCCCTCAGTTAGTTCAGATACTCGTTCTTTAAACATTGTATTAATTAATTACTTGATTGTATTTTTAAATTTGAATCAATCTGCCTTTGTACTGACTTCACACCTGTTTGCCAATTAAATGCTATAGCATTTCAGTGATTCTAAAACACAGATTTTGCTGTTTGAAGTAGAGAGCATTTACCACAGGGCATGGGGTTGAACTGTACGTCCCAAGTTTCCAGGCATACAGAACAATCTTCCAGCAGTGGGACAGGTGTGACAAAAGAAATTTTCTGGTAAAATGTACACTAGTATAATGTGTACACATTAGGGGAATACATAAAATGTGTTCAAGAAAAACTATGTCTCAACTTGGGCCCAGGTAAAAAGTTTTAAAAATGTCATTTTCTAAGCTGAGGGAAAGAAAAAAAAAATGTGAAAGAAGCCAATGGTTGCTATAGGCAATGGCATCCGTGTAGATTAAAACTTGTCTCACAGTTTTCATTAAAAGGTTTAAAGGCAAAACGTTTTATTTTTTAGTTTTGGGGTAAGGGATTAGAACACCTGTCAGTTTTTATTGCTGCCTATGTCCCCATTAGGGAGATTCCCCTTCTCTATTTGCTTTTTTTTACTGTTATCATTGAAAGTAAAAGAAAATCCCCAAATTTGGGTTGTCCCCTGAAAAATAATAGAGGGGGAAATCTTACAACTCGAACACTAGTTCTTGTGAGCTAGGAGGCTCCAAGAGATTTGCAGTGATTACCTCTCACTTCTTGTTTGGCTATGGAACAGAAAGTAAAGGTAAACCTCCCTAATGGAACACAGATAACAAAAAATAGGATTCTATTAAGAACTTAAAATCGTAAAATCCTTTTCTCCGAGATCATTGACAGACACAGCCTCTATTCATGCCTCGTTACTTCAAAACTGTGTGCAAGTGTACCTAGAATGGAAGAATGGAAGCAATTTTTAAGATTGGTCACACCAAAAATGGGATTTTATTAACAACTTAACGTAAAATCCTTTTCTCTGAGTTCATTGACAGACGCAGCCTCTATTCATGACACGTGGGTTATGTACCTTTTACTAGGAGTAGGCTAGGCAGAAAGAAAGTTCAGAAAGCAAAGCTGGCCCCTCCCAGGGGGCCGTCCTTACTCAGCACATAACCCCTCAGCCCTGCATAGCATATCAGTTCGTAACAAGCCGTACAAACACAACACCGAGGGGTGGGTGCTGCGTCTTTCAATGAACTCAGAGAATAGGATTTTACGGTAAGTTCTTAATAAAATCCTATTTTCTCTTAGGTTCATTGACAGACGCAGCCTGTATTCATGACACGTGGGGACATCCCAAAGCAGTGTCAAACAAGAGGGGTGGGCAAACAATAACAACTGTACCCACAGAAAGATCTCGGGAGGCGCCAGCCGCACCTACACCGCCGCCTGTAAAACTTTGCGGCCAAAAGCTGCATCCACGGATGCTGACACATCAACTTTGTAAAAAAGTGTGCACCGAGGCCCAAGTAGCCACCTTGCACACCTGAGACAACGATGCTTGGTGTCTAAACGCCCAGGAAGTGCTAATCGCCCTGGTGGAATGAGCCGTGACCGGAAAAGGGGGTACTTGTCCCCGAACAGTATACGCATGGGTCACAGTCTGTCTGATCCAGCGTGAAACAGTGGCCGACGAAGCCGCCAACCCTTTGTGCAGCCCATCAGACAGCACAAACAGCACACTACGGTTCCTAAAAGGAGCCGTAGCGGCCAAATACACCCGCAATGCTCTCACCACATCCAAGGAATGCAAAGCAATCTCCTTAGGGTGAGACGGGTGCAGACACAAGGAAGGGAGGACAATGTGAAAAAAGAGGAGACTACCTTCGGAAGGAACGAAGGAGACGGGCGCAGCACCACTTTATCCTCATGTAGGACCAAATAAGGAGACCTACACGACAAAGCTGCCAATTCAGACACCCGCCTAGCGGATGTGATAGCCAGCAAGAAGGCGACCTTCTGAGACAGAAATTGTAAGGGTATATCCCTGATCTTCTCATAAGGTGGTTTCTGCAGCACAGAAAGTACCAAGTTTAGATCCCACGGTGCCAGGGGCGACCGTACCTGAGGAGCCACATAACGTACACCCTGTACAAATGTACGGATCAAAGAATGCGTCGCCAAAGGACGCTGAAACAGGATCGCCAGAGCGGAGATCTGGCCCTTGAGGGTGCTCAGAGCCAACTTTTGGTCCAGGCCTTGTTGAATTAAGGCCAGCCCCCAGAGCAACTGCAAAGGAACGGGGGATCCAACCCCCGACTCAAACCAAGCAATATAGGCCTTCCAGGTGCGATGATAGATCTTGCGCGAAATACACTTACGCGCCTTAAGCATAGTGGGGATCACTAACTCAGAGATCCCCCTGTCCCTCAACACCTGGGACTCAATAGCCATGCCGTCAAAGCCAGAGATGGTAAAGCAGGGTGCAAGATGGGGCCCTGCGACAGTAGATCTTCGCAAAGCGGGAATCGCCAGGGAACGTCTGTTACCATCCGCACCACATCTGCGTACCAAGGGCGCCGAGGCCAATCCGCAGCCACCAGGATTGGCGGAATTCCCTCCACTTCTATGCTGCGCAGCAACCGCAATGGAAGCTTGAGAGGAGGAAAAGCATACAGAAGCCTGTACCGGGCCCACCAGAGCAATCGGTGGCTGCCGCCAACAGGTCCCTTGACCTGCTCACGAAGGTCTTCACCTTGTGATTGAATCTGGACGCCAGATCCACATCTGGCGTGCCCCACCTTTCGCAAAGCTGGCGAAAGACCTCTGGATGCAGGGACCACTCTCCCTGGTCCAGCTTCTGGCGACTTAAGAAGTCTGCCTTCCAATTTTCTACGCCTGGAATGTAGATGGCGGAGATTACCGGCACGTGAAGCTCTGCCCACTTTAGGATGTGGGCTGCCTCTGCTGCCGAGCTTCTTGTTCCACCTTGATGGTTCACGTACGCCACAGCCATGCCGTTTCCGACTGAACCCGAACCAAGAGGCCGCGCAACCTCGCCGACCAGCGGAGGAGACAAAGCTTGATCGCCCTCAGCTCCAACACATTGATCGGAAGTCGAGACTCCTGCGTCGACCAACGGCCCTGAGCCGACAGGTTCCCCAGGACTCCTCCCCAGCCCGAGAGGCTGGCATCCGTCGTGACTATCGACCAATTTAGGGGAAGAAACTACTTCCCCAGGGTCAATGCCGGGGCCTGAAGCCAGCGAGCGAGCACCAGGGCCAGTAACTTGGTGAACACCCGCGGAACCGAGGCCAGGCCGAAGGGAAGAGCCACAACCTGGTAATTAAGCTCCCCCACAGCAAAGAGCAGGTGCCTGACATAGATGGGAACGTGCAGATATGAGTCATTGATGTCCAGGGACACCAGCCAATCACCTTGGTGCAGGGCGGCCACGACCGTACGGACTGATTCCATCTTGAATTTGCGCGTCTTCTCAAAGTGATTGAGCGCTTTCAAGTGCCAGTCCTGGACAGCCCCTAGCAGGGCTAGCCGACGCTCCGGAGGGAGCCTTAAATTGGACGGGAAGAACCTGTCCGGGTGCTGAACTCTATCTTGTACCTGGAGGACACCACCTCCTGAATCCACCGGTCGGGGATGCGGGCGGTCCATCGGTCTGCGTACCCCAGAAGTCGGCCCCCCACCCGAGAATCGGGCAACCCATCATGCGGAGGAGGACTTATCCTCAGTCTTTTCAGGCTTGCATTGCCAGAGACGCTTACCAGAGCCCGAGGCAGACGTGCCGGGCCAGGAGTTCCTGCCCGCCTGACCGGGCGCACGAAAAAAAAGTTTCTGCCCTGAGGGCTGAGGCCCCTGTTTGCGGCGCTGGTCACGCCACTTGGGTTCGGGAAGAAATGTACTCTTCCCCCCAGTGAAATCCTTAATGATTTCATCCAATTGGGACCCAAATAGCTGGCCACCTTGAAAGGGGAGATCCGTGAGACCTTTCTTGGACGCGTGGTCACCCGACCAGTGTCGCAGCCACAGCCTGATAATGATTGCAAAAACCAACATTTTTGACAACATCGGTACCAAGTCCAGAGCTGCGTCACAAAGATAACGGAGCCCTTGCACCAGGTGGTCTGCTCGCTGCACGGACTCAGGCGAATCTACGCCTCCCCGGGCCTCACTCCACTCCATCGCACATTCCGTGAGCGACTGAGCTATCATGACAGACGCCAAGGCCGATCACATGGCTGCCTCCGCCACAAAAAAAAAAAAAAAAAAAAAAAAAAAGAGTGCCTTGGACACTGCTTCCGTCCGCCTATCGGCCGGATCCCTAAAAGGAGACCCCTCTAGGGGAATAGTTGTCGCCATGTTCAGACAGGCCACTGGTGGATCCACCGCGGGGGAGACCCATTTCTGTAACAGGCTGCCCTCAAAGGGATAGCGCACAGAAAAACGTTTTGGCAGGGTAAAGGAATTCAGCAGACGTTTCCATTCCTTATACACATACTGGTCAAAATACTGGGAGGTAGGGAAAAACCTTAGGAACACGAGAGGGCTTCTTGGACCCAAAAGTATAGGCAGACGCCTGTGCCTCTCCAGCCTGAACCAGGTGCAGTGAACTGCGAACGGCCGTGACCAGGGCGCCCACCGGCGCCTTTTTGCATGCCACCGAGGCACCCTGGTCCTCCTCCCCATCCGAAGGCTCCAGCTCTCCGTCTGAGAGCTCCACGGGGGTCCCCGTGACCCCAGAGCCCCCTTCCGGTTCCGAGCCCTCCTCAGAGGATTGCGGGGGAGGGGACGCTTTTTAGGGCCCCCCCTATACCGGTCCGATTCCCCCCGAGCGAAAAACTCCTCCAAGATTGAGGTTAACTGATCTAGGGGAACCAGAGGTCCCAGCGCGGCCTGTGCTTCTGCGGACCCCTCTGGAGAAGAAAACGGTTGGTTCAGCCGCCAGGACACTTGTGAGGCCTACCAACCATCATCCCCACAGTGCCACCCCCTGCAAAGCCTCAGGACTGCCCAGTAGCACTCAGCACCGCCGTTCCTGCACCCCAGGGAGAAAGCCAGCAATACTTGCAGAACCCTGTGCCACTGTGTGCCAAAAGGAGGCCGCCACTGTCTGCCAATGCCACCACTGCTGTGCCTCTGCTGTGATCTGCCAAGCTGCTGATGTTGCTGCCGCTACGTTCCCGGAAGGAATGGAGCCAAAAGCACATGGAAAAAAACTCCCATACAGGGAGACCAACCAAAAATGGCCGCCGACAAACACAAGAGGCCAAACACCTCCAAAATGGCCGCGGCTCCGGGCAAATTGCGGCGGCCGCATGGCATGCGAACGGAGCGGTCCGAGCGGTTGTAGCAGGCGAGCGGCAGTTAGCAGCGGGCGGCGTGAGGGGGGGGGTAGTAGGAAGGACATGACAGGGAACAGTGGCCTGTACCCCCCCCCATTGGAACGGGCACTGCTAGCCGCCCCCCCCTCCGCCCCAGGGAGGAGGGGGGTGGTCACTCACCCATCCAGACGGGCGTAGCGGGTAGCCACCCGGTGCAGACCTTCCTCCCCCCAGGTGAGGAGGGATGCTGCTGGCCAAGCGACCCCTGGAACAGGCCATAGCCTGGACACTGGGCATGCAAGGTGGGACATTTAACCCACCGGCCGCCCGCACGGAATGGGCAGGATGCGGCGGACCCCGCATCCGTCGGCCGTGCTGGGGAAATGGCAAGACCTATGAACATCCGCGTGGTCCCCAGCCAGCTACTTGATTGCAGTCTTCATCAGAAGGCTTGCGCAAAAAGAATAAAAGAAAAAAAAAAAAAAAAAAAAAACTGTAGGGGAACCGCAGTTCCCAGGTCAAACTCCTTGCACTAGGCAGAAGAAAACGGATATGCTATGCAGGGCTGAGGGGCTATGTGCTGAGTAAGGACGGCCCCCTGGGAGGGGCCAGCTTTGCTTTCTGAACTTTCGTTCTGCCTAGTTTACTCCTAGTAAAAGGTACATAACCCACGTGTCATGAATAGAGGCTGCGTCTGTCAATGAACGTAAGAAATAAACCTTACAGATCTTATAATCCTCCCGCTTATTCTATCCAAAATGAAAAATTTAAAAAAATAAAGTTTTGCCTATAGTTCTACTTCAATTCCCTCCATAAAGTTTTAAAAAAAACAAATCAGTGCATGCAGGGATGTTCAATTCCTATCGCCTGACGCCCGGGACATGCATTTCCGGGCGCCAAGCAAGAAGCTTTTCTTTTTACATTTAGCCCTGCTGCAGGCAAGAGTTTAGAGCCAATGGTTGACAGTCTTGTAAAAGCAATACGAGTGGCTAACTAGCCATTGGATCACTTTACAAGCGGATAGAGAGGACGCCCCCGACACAGGAACACCTGATCGACCAACGGGCGCTTCCGCCCAGCTGATCGTAGAGGCAGACAAAGACCGGAAACATAGGAAACAGGAGGCGATTAGCATACATTGTCCACTTTCCCTGAAGCCATTTTTAAAAATAGAAAGCATTTGATACACACCGATATTGGTGTGATCAAATGCTTTTAAGGGCAGAAGAAGGATCTGAGGTCTTATTGACCACAGATCCCTCCATAAAGAGTACCGGTCACTGCCTATTGCTGTCACAAAGGAGGTTTATATTCCTTATGACAGAAAAAAAGTGGAAAAAAAAAAAACGGATTTTATTATAACTTACCGTAAAATCATTTTCTCTGAGTTCACGGACAGATGCAGCTCTTCTTAATTGACAAGTGGGTTTTATGTCGTCCTATCAGGAGTGACTAGGCAAAACAGATGCAAAAGCATCAGGGATAGGCTGGCCCCTCCCATGGGGGCAGTCCTCACCGGAGCCTATAAAACCCCCTGCTGGCCAATGGCATTCAGTTTGTCACAAGCAGTGCAACAAAAAAATCAGAGGGGTGGGAGCTGCGTCTGTCAGTGAACTCAGAGAAAAGGATTTTACGGTAAGTTATAATAAAATCCCTTTTTCTCTTACGTTCACTGACAGATGCAGCTCTTCTTAATTGACACGTAGGGACGTCCCAAAGCAGTGCCAAAAAACTAGAGGGGTGGGCAAACAACAACAACAACTGTACCCAACAGAACCCTCTCAGGGAGCGCTAGACGCACTCACACCGCTGCTCGCAAAACTTTTGCGGCCAAAAGCAGCATCCGCAGATGCTGAAACATCAACTTTGTAAAACTTAGTAAACGTGTGCACCGAGGCCCAAGTGGCCGCTTTGCACACCTGAGACACCGAAGCCTGGTGCCTGAACGCCCAGGAGGTACTGACCGACCTGGTGGAATGAGCCGTTACCGGAAAAGGGGGAACCTTGCCCCGAAGCTCATATGCATGGGTCATGGTCTGTCTAATCCAACAGGAAATAGTAGCCAACGAGGCTGCCGAGCCCTTTTTGGAGCCCCCGGGTAACACAAACAATGAGTCAGACTTCCGAAAGGAAGCTGTAGCACTCAAATAAACCCGCAGGGCCCTCACCACATCCAAAGAGTAACTCAAATTCCTTAGGATGTTTTGTGAGGACATAATGAAGGAAGGACAATATCCTCATTCAAATGAAAAGAAGAGACCACCTTTGGAAGGAAAGAAGGTGGAAGTCGCAACGCCGCCTTGTCATTATGAAGAATCAAGTACGGGGACTTGCAAGACAAGGCAGCCAATTCTGACACCTGCCGCGCGGATGTGACAGCCACCAAGAAGGCAACCTTCTGCGACAAAAGGGACAAGGGAATGTCCCTAATCTTCTCATACAGTGTTTCTGTAAAACAGAGAGCACCAGATTCAAATCCCATGGCGCCAGAGGCGGCCGAAACTGGGAAGCCACATGACGTACCCCCTGTACGAATGTGCGGATCAGCGAATGGGAAGCCAAAGGTCTCAGAAAAAGGACCGCTAAGGCCGAAATCTGGCCCTTGAGCGTACTCAATGCCAGGCTCTTGTCCAGTCCCTGTTGCAGAAAAGTCAGGACCCTGGACACCAAATAAGAGCGAGGGTTCCAACCCCCCGCTTCGCACCATGCAATATAGGCTTTCCAGGTCCTGTGATAAATTTTTTGCGAAGTGCACTTACGTGCCTTAAGCATAGTAGGGATTACAGAGTCAGCGACTCCCCGATCCCTCAATACCTGGGCCTCAATAGCCAAGCCGTCAAAGTCAGCGAGGGTAAAGCAGGGTGCAAGATGGGACCTTGGGAGAGCAGGTCTTCGCGAAGTGGAAGCCGCCAAGGGGCGTCCGCCACCATCCGAATCAGATCGGCGTACCAAGTGCGCCGAGGCCAATCGGGAGCGACCAGGATCGTCGGAATGCCTTCCGCAGCTATCCTGCGCAGAATCCGAGGCAACAGCTACAGGGGAGGGAAGAGGTATATTAACCGGTACCGACCCCAAGGGGCCACCAGCGCGTCCATGGCGACCGCCAGCGGATCTCTTGTTCTGCACACGAAGGTCTCGACCTTGTGATTGAACCTGGACGCCATGAAGTCAACCTCTGGTGTGCCCCACTTGCAGCAAATCTGGCGAAACACCTCTGGATGCAGGGACCATTCCCCTTGGTCCAGTGTCTGACGACTGAGAAAGTCCGCCTGCCAGTTCTCCACTCCCGGAATGTAGATTGCGGAGAGCGCCGGAACGTGTTGTCCCGCCCAGCGGAGAATCAGAGCAGCTTCTGCAGTTGCCGCTGAACTCCTTGTCCCTCCCTGATGGTTCACATATGCCACTGCTGTGGCGTTGTCCGATTGAACCGGGACAGGGAGGCCCTGCAGCCTTGTTGACCAACGGAACAAGCAAAGCTTGATCGCTCTCAGTTCCAACACATTTATCGGAAGTCGAGCTTCCTGAGCTGACCAACGGCCCTGGGCAGACAACTGACCCAACACCCCTCCCCAGCCCGTCAGGCTGGCATCCGTCGTCACAATTGACCAGTTGAGGGGAAGAAAGGACTTTTCCAGAGTTAATGCTGGAGCCTGGAGCCACCAAGTCAGTGATCCCCTGGTCTGGTGGTCCAAACGGATCAGTCTGTCCAGAGAAAGAGGAGATTTGTCCCATTTTGACAGAATCGCCTTCTGCAAGAGCCGGGTGTGACTCTGGGCGTAAGGAATCTCCTCGAAGGATGAAACCATGAGACCCAACATCCGCATGCAGAACCTTAGGGAGGACCTCCGGCGCGACAGCAGGGTCCTCACCGCCGCTTGCAGCCCCAATAGTTTGTTGGGTTCCGACGTCCCGGAGGGACAGGGCCAA
>BLSH010314924.1:297405-309313 GCA_018402905.1 Glandirana rugosa | reverse complement strand
TTTTTTTTTTTTATTATTATTATAATTTAAAGCAACGGAATAAAAATGAATATCAAATTGGTTATTTTTTTTCTTTTAATAGGACCCCCATTCACTTGCACAAAGGCAAACGCAAGCATTGGTCAAGCAAGCAAACAGCAATCGTCCCCACACATATGAGGTATCACCACAATCATTAGAATATTGCCAGTTATTTTAGCACCATACCTCCTGTGTAAATCTAGAGTGGTAACCTGTAAAGGCTTTTAAAGTGTTGCCTATGGATAGTAACAGCATTTTCTGCCATTGCACTGGCATGTGTAATTTTAAAGCATGACAGGTTTAGTATCTATTTAAAAGAAAGTGTATTTTTCCAAAAAATTGCATTTGAAAAAGCACTAAGCAAATATCGTGTAACATAAAAAAATTGCAACACCCACCAATTTATTGTCTAGGGCACAGGTGTCAAACTGGTGGCCCTCCAGCTGTTGCGGAACTACAAATCCAATGAGACATTGCAAGGATGACAATTACAAGCATCACTCCCACAGGCAGAGGCATGATAGGACTTGTAGTTTTGCACAGGTGGAGGGCCGCCAGTTTGACATCCCCGGTCTAGGGTTTCTGCTTTAAAAAATATATACTGTATAATGTTTGGGGGTTCTAAGAAATTGTCTAGCAAAAAGTAAAATAAAAAGTTTAAGTTGCTATAAAGCCCCTTGCATTTTTAAAAGCCCCAGGATAAAGTAGATTGCCATAAGGGACCCAGATTTAGTCCCTGGGACAAGTAGAATTTTTAATAATTTCCACACCCCTGCATGGTAACGTCAATACCTAATTTCAATTGTAAAGCATGGCAGAGAAAATATACTGCCAAATAGCAACAACGTTGTTAGCCTGCTGCTTGAGAAAGCACAGAAAGATAGTCAACAGGAGAACACTTGAAACTTTTTAAGGCTGCATTTTCATAGCTATGAATCCAGCAGCAAGAATCTACAGATTCCTGTGGCTGGAATTGACAGCTGTGTGTGGATAGCTGCAGCCACTGAACCGAAACTGTGCAGGCTGTCGGCAGGCGTAGCTTTTCGTGAGTGTTTACAAAGCCAGCAATTACTTGCAGTGATCTCGGCTGGACACACTGTGTGCAATCACTGCAGGTAATCACTGGCTGTGCAAACAGTCACAAATAATTGTGGCCGCCAACAGCCTGCCATTGTACTGTACAGACAAGACAGCTGCAGCTCTCCACACATAACGGTCAATCACAGCCTCGGGAATCAATAGATGTTGCTGCTGAGTTTCGCATGGCTAATACAGCCTAAGCGAATATTGCTTAATACAGCATATGTGAATACAATCTAAGTCAGCCCTGAAACCCTGTGATATAATCTGACACAAGACATTGCAAAAATATATGTCAAAAGAATAAAGGGATTTTATTAAACCTTACCGTAAAATCCTTTTCTCTGAGTTCACTGACAGACGCAGCCCTCTTTTGACAAGTGGGTTATATGCCCATCCTACCAGGAGTAGAGCTAGGCAAATAGAAAGAAAGCAAGCTGACCCCCCCCCAGGGGGCCGTCCTCTCTCTCACATATAACCCCCCTGCTGTGCCTAGCATATCAGTTCGTAACAAGCCGTACAAACGCAACACAGAGGGGTGGGTGCTGCGTCTGTCAGTGAACTCAGAAAAGGATTTTACGGTAAGTTTTAATAAAATCCCTTTTTCTCTTATGTTCACTGACAGACGCAGCCCTCTTGACAAGTGGGATGTCCCAAAGCTGTGTCAGGTAAGAGGGGTGGGTAAACAACAACAACTGTACCCAACAGAGTCCTCTCAGGAGGCGCCAGCCACGCCTACACTGCCGCCTGCAAAACTTTGCGGCCAAAGGCAGCATCTGCAGATGCTGAAATATCAACCTTGTAAAACTTAGTAAACGTGTGCACTGAGGCCCAGGTAGCCGCCTTGTACACCTGTGACACCGAAGCCTGGTGTCTGAAAGCCCAGGACATGCCAACTGCCCTGGTGGGATGCGCCGTGACTGGAAAAGGGGGAACTTTGCCCCGAACAGTATGCGCATGGGTCACGGTCTGCCTGATCCAACGGAAAACAGTAGCCGACGAGGCCGCCAATCCTTTGCGCGGACCATCCGTCAGTACAAACAATGCATCAGACTTCCGAAATGAAGCTGCAGTCTGCAAGTACACCCGCAAAGCCCTCACGACATCCAAGGAATGTAACTCAAATTCTTTGGGATGCGCCGGGTGCGGACATAAGGAAGGAAGAACAATATCTTCATTAATGTGAAAAGGAGATACCACCTTCGGCAGAAACAAAGGCGAAGGACGCAAGACCGTCTTGTCCTTGTGAAGGACTAGGTAAGGAGACTTGCAGGACAACGCTGCCAACTCAGACACCCACCTAGCGGATGTAATGGCCACCAAGAAAGCCCCTTTCTGCGACAGCAATTGTAAGGAAATATCCCTGATCTTCTCATACGGCGGTTTCTGCAGAACAGAAAGCACCAAATTCAAATCCCACGGCGCCAAGGGCGACCGTCTCTGAGGAGCCACATGGCGTACACCCTGTACGAATGTACGAATCAAAGAATGCGACGCCAAAGGCCGCTGAAAAAGAATCGCCAGAGCCGAAATCTGACCCTTAAGGGTACTCAATGCCAACTTTTTATCCAGGCCCTGCTGCAAAAAAAGTCAGGACCCTGGACACCACGTAAGAGCGGGGATGCCAACCCCCCCCCCTCGCACCAAGCAATATAAGCCTTCCAGGTGCGATGATAAATCTTGCGCGAAGTACACTTGCGCACTTTAAGCATGGTAGGGATCACGGAGTCAGCGACACCCCTATCCCTCAACACCTGGGACTCAATAGCCAAGCCATCAAAGCCAGCGAGGGTAAAGCAGGGTGCAGAATGGGTCCCTGTAACAGAAGATCTTCTCACAGCGGAGGACGCCAGGGAACATCTGCCACCATTCGCACCACGTCGGCATACCAAGGGCGCCGAGGCCAATCCGGAGTCACCAGGATTGTCGGAATCCCCTCCGCTTCTATCCTGCGTAGTAGCTGCGGTAGAAGCTTGATGGGAGGGAAGTCGTACAGGAACAGATACCGACCCCACGGCGCCACCAACGCGTCCGCCGCCAGCGGGTCCCTTGTCCTGCACACGAAGGTCTGCACCTCTGGATGTAGGGACCATACCCCCTGATCCAGCGTCTGGCGACTGAGAAAGTCCGCCTGCCAATTTTTTACACCCGAAATGTAAATGGCGGAGGAGATTGCCAGTACGTGCAGTTCTGCCCATCTCAGAATGAGAGCCGCTGCCGAACTCCTTGTTCCGCCCTGATGGTTCACGTACGCCACGGCCGTGGCGTTGTCTGACTGAACCCGAACCGGGAGGCCGCGCAGTGCAACTCTGGGCGTAAGGCATCGCCTCGAAGGCCGAGACCAAGAGCCCCAACACCCACATACAGGACCGAAATGAGGACCACTGGCGTGACAGCAGGGTAAGCACCGCTGCTTGCAGAGTCAGTAACTTGGAGGTAAGAACACCTTCCCCTGCTCTGTGTCCAGAATCAGACCCAGATATTCCAGGCGACAGGACTGGGTCAACGACGACTTCTGCAGGTTGATCAGCCAGCCGAAGTCCTTCAATGGGGCCATGGTGATAGCCACGTTCTCCTCCAGAGCCAAGGCAGGCTCCGCTCTCAGGAGTAAATCGTCGAGGTAAGCTACCACTGCGATGCCTCTCTGCCTCAACAACGCCAGCACCGGGGCCACCAGCTTGGTGAACACCCGAGCAGCCAAGGCCAGACCGAAGGGAAGTGCCACAAATTGGTAATGAAGATTTCCCACGGCAAAGCGCAGGAAGCGCTGGTGCCGGAGACAAATGGGAACGTGGAGGTATGCTTCCCACAAAGTGGTTTAGCTCCTTTAGATCCAGAACTGGCCTGACCCCCCCCCCTTTTTGGGCACCACAAATAGGTTTGAATAGAAACCGTGAAATCTTTCCAATGGAGGTACTGGCACAATCACCCCCTGTTCGGAGAGTGCCTGAACAGCCCCTAGGAGAGCCTCCCAACGCCCCTGAGGGAGTCTCAAGTTCGAAGAACCTGTCTGGGGGTAGAGTGCTGAACTCTATCCTGTACCTGGAGGACACCACTTCCTGCACCCACCGGTCGGAAATGCGGGCAGTCCACCTGTCTGTGCACCCCAGTAGTCGACCCCCACCCGCGAGCCGGGTGGGGGCAGCTCATCGTGCGGAGGAGGACTTATCCTCTGCCTTTTCACTCTTGCGCTGCCAGGGTTGCTTTCCGGGCCCCGAGGCAGCCTTACCAGGCCTCGAACCCTTGCCCGCTGCACCGGGTGCGCGTAAAAACCTCTTCTGACCCGAAGGAGCAGGACCCTGCTTACAGCGGAACTCCCGCCGCCTGGGCTCCGGGGGGAAAGTACTCTTCCCCCCAGTGAAATCCTTAATGATTTCATCCAACTGCGCCCCAAAAAGCCGACCGCCCTGAAAAGGGAGATCCGTGAGACCCTTCGTAGACGCATGGTCACCGGACCAAGAGCGTAACCAAAGCACCCGTCTGATAATGACTGCGAAAACAGACATTTTAAACAACATGGGAAGCAGGTCCAGAGCTGCGTCATACAGCTACTGAAGACTCTCTATCAGATGGTCTGCTCGCTGCGATGCCTCAAGCGGCCTTCCGCCGTTCAACTCATTTTGCAACTCAGTCGCACACTCGGTAAGAGATTGCGCCGCCATAGCTGACGCCAGAGCCGGTCTCATGGCTGATCCTGCCAACAAGAAAAGTGCCTTAGACACAGCCTCCGTCCGCCTGTCGGCCGGATCCTTAAAGGAGGGGGACCCCTCCAAGGGAATGGTCGTTGCCTTATTCCGGCGAACCACCGGAGGGTCCACTGTGGGGGGATGCCCACTTCTTCACAAAACTATCCTCAAACGGGTAGCGGATAGCGAAGCGTTTGGGCAGGGCGAAGGAATTCTGCGGGCGCTGCCATTCCCTATAGATCAAATGGTCAAAAAATTGATCACAAGGGTAAGCCCTAGAAGACCTGGGTGGCCTAGCAGTCCCGCAAACATATGCAGTCTCCTGCGACTCCCCTGCTTGGTCCAGTCGCAAAGACGCACAAATATCAGCGATAAGTACAGCCACCAGTGCCTTCTAGCGCGCAACCGAGGCCCCCTGGTCTTCCTCGCCGTCCGAGCGCCCCAGCTCACCCTCAGAGAGTTCCACTTCCCCGTGACCACTGAGGCCACTGAGGCCACTTTTGGCTCAGACTCTTCCCCCGATGGAGGGGGTGGACGTTTCTTAGGGGCCCCCGCAGCACGGCTCGGCCCCTCCCGGGGAAAAAATTCCCCAAATACTGACCTCAACTGGTCCAGGGACACCAAAGTCCCTATCGCAGGTTGCGCTTCCGCTGGCTCCTCCTTGGAGGGACCCGCAGGTTCAGCCGCCATTGCGCCCCTGTACACTGACAAGCAGGAAGGACCTGACACCGCCACAATGCAGCCCCACAGATCAATCAGGGAAGAAAAAACCCAGTAGGACTGCACCCACCGCTATCAGCACCCCAGGGAGAGCCCAGCTATACTTGCTGTTTGTTGCCTCACAAAGTGCTGCGTCCCAGTAGGAGTGCTAGTGACCGCCAGTCAGAGAGCCTACGCCGCCTGTGCCATCCACGCCATTCCAGGGTGAAAGAGGAAGCATCGGCTAAAAACGCACGTTTTTTCCTTCCCCAGGCACATCCGCCAAGCGGTCACAAGAAGCCGCAAGCCTGATATACAGGCCACGACTACGGCAAAATGGCCGCCGCTTGACACTAGAGGCCAAAATCACCAAGAAAATGGCCGCGGCTACGGCAAATTGGCGGTGGATCGCCGCATGGCGGCTTCTATGCGTGGGGTGCCGTGCGGGGGAGGAAGGGGGTGTAGGAGGGGGGTGAAAAACACCCAAGGGAAAACCTGAGACCTAGATCAGAGACCCTCCACCGGCCGGCCCAAACCGCTAACAAGCGCCCACCCCCCCTCCGCGCCCCTGGCGTAGTGGGTAGCCACCCGGTTGCAGACCTTCCTCCCCTCGGAGAGGGATGCTGCCGGCCACAGGCCCCTGGACGGGAACAAGGTCCAGTTACTGGGCGCAAGCGGGGGTCACTCACTGGCCACCCGCACTGAACGGGCACGATGCGGCGGACCCTGCCACGGCTAAGGTTAGCTCGCATCGGTCGGCCGCGCTAGGGAAGGTACAGGAATTTGGATATCAGCCGGCTTCTTGATAGCAGTCTTCATCAGATAGCTTGAGAAAACAAAAAAGCGGTAGCAAAAAAGGAAACCGCAGGTCCCATAAGGGAACCAGGTCTAACTCCTTGCACTAGGCATATTAAAACTGATATGCTAGGCACAGCAGGGGGGTTATATGTGAGAGAGAGGACGGCCCCCTGGGAGGGGTCAGCTTGCTTTCTTTCTATTTGCCTAGGTCTACTCCTGGTAGGATGTGCATATAACCCACTTGTCAAAAGAGGGCTGCGTCTGTCAGTGAACGTAAGAGAAATTAAATTTTATAAGGAGTGGACCACTGGCCCCCCCGTCAATGGTGAGTGTTGAAACCAATAGTTCAGCCAATATAAACATTTGTGTTTGTTATAATTTAGAGGTGAAAAGGGCTTACAATCCCATTCATCTAACAGTAAACCATTAACAATTCTAATATAGAACGGTAGTAATTTTGAATGCCTACCCACTGATGCCATTTTTATTCATGGTAAAATCGGGAACCGTAGATGAAAAAGCAATATTAGGGTCCTTGCTGTAAAGTGGAAGAACTGGTTTTGGAGGACAAGATTTCTTGGCACAAGGTATAAAAAGGTCTAAAGAAAAAAAAAAAAAAAATCATATTACACACTTATTAAAGAACCATTAGCATCCTATAACATTTCAAAAATAGTAATACAAGAACATGAGCAGTACATATTCAAAGGAGTTGGGGTTCATTAAAGTGGATGTAAACCCACAACTCATGATTACAAACTATTGCCACCAGAGACATGTATATATGCATAAGTGTCTTCTGCATGTATCCCTACCTGTTAAATGTCACCCCCTTCTGTACGAGGAGCCCTGCAAAACTCCGGAATCCATGGGCGGGTCTATGTTTTGGTGCTCAGTGGGTGGAGCTGTGACGTCACTAGACTTCTACATTCCCATTTGGCCTGGCAGTGGCACGAGGACCTTGTGCTTGTTCAGTGAGAAGTACGCACACAGGGGACACGGAGTGCGTTCTGGGCAGAAGCAGAGCACGCTCACGGCCCCCTGTGACTCCTGCGCATGTACCACACTCAATCTCCACAGGCTGTAGTGGAGATTTCGGTAAAGCTGTGAGACACTGTGAGAGAGGCTTGGTCTGCTCATGCATGAGATAAGGGAATCACCTGTCACTCATAGCACGGGGAAGAAATCGGCACATTTATCTGTGTGTCATTTTTTTTCTTGCTGAAAAAAATTTAAGAGGACTGCTCAGAGCTGGATTAACTCTGTGTGGCAAGACCGGGCACAGATGACATGACATCCACTACTGTACCAGGTAGAAGGCTTAATTTAAAAATGTTTATTTCTGGTTTACATCCACTTTATGGAGAAATATGAGCTGGTGGGCTCTTTATTGCGTAAGATATGCCAGGTCTCTTCTGCAATACAACAAACATTTATCTACCTGTTCCCAATCTTCTTTAGAATATACACTGAGCATGCATAGTTTGGCCTGCAGTCTCAGCCTACCTTAGTGCCAGAATATATGAACTCTTATGTACATGTGCAGGAATTACTGCATTCCAGCCATCCTAATCAAGGTGGCTGAGGATCCCAAGCCTGAGAAAAATCTAGGTGAAGATGCTGGTACTGGTGACGGAAACAAGAGCAGGTGAATTTGCAGTGAATGGGATTTCTACTTGAAAGGCACGTTTCACTTCTAGAAAAGAGACCAGCGTAATCAGGACTTCATTTGTACAGTGATTGCCTCCAGAAAGGCCATGTACACACAGGCACGTGAGGGCAAATTGCTGCATTGTGTATCTCAACATGAGAAGAAAAATTTTACTTCATACTAGAGAACTTAAAATCAACAATTCTTTCCTCAATATACTCACCAAAATATTTTCCATTCTGTCTTGCCATCTGTTCCATACCTGTATATAGTTATTCATGTCAAACATCAAGGGACCGTTCATGTTATAAATAGATATTCAATGCTCAGATTTCAAACCAAGCTATCTTTCCTGAGGTTTCTGTCTATCTAATCATACTGGGGGGACATCTGTGCTTTTGTGATAGTGTTGGGCAAAACAGATTTAGTAATGCTTCTGGCATATCGATATTTTCAGCAATACATAGATAGACCTCATTGTCAGAGGATACCTCCAGCCAAGAAGCTTTGGAGGGGAGTGAGGCTGGATTCACACCATTCTGGTGCGAATTCCAGCCCTATTGTCAGTGAGAAGGACAGGCGCCGCTGTTCAGCGGCTCCTGTCCGTTCTCACTGCAGATCAGCTGACCAGGGAGGGGAGGTGCAGTGAAGAGGGGGAAAGAATCCCCATTCAATGCGGAACACATCTGCGAGTCAGAAGCGTTCCCATTGAACATAATGGGCTGGGAATTCGCACCGCACAGAAAACGCATACACTTTCTGTGCAATGCAGACTCTGAATGCACCGCACCTACGTGAACTGGACACATCGAAAACATTGTGTTTTCAAGTGTCCTGCGAATTGGATGCGGTGTAAGCCGCATGCAATTCGCATAGGTGTGAACACAGCCTCAATGGGGAAGGGCAGGCTACAGCAGAGCCTATATCAATAGCCAAGTACCCGGAAAAACTATGTGAGGCCTCTATACTGCTTTCACTTCAGTAATATTGTATCAGTGGATGGCTGTAAATCAGAGATAGAAAACACCGATAAGCCAGATTTACCTGATGACTTCTGTGTCTGGGGTCTAGGAACCGGTAGCCTGGACTTCTCCATCATTGCATGTTTGATCTTTCGTAAATCCAAAGAACTGTCAGTCATAAAAACACAATTTACTATACATTACAGTACAATTGCATAGCTCTACAAGTATACCGTTTTGCAAGAAAATGTTTTATCTGAGCCAATAAAAATCATATAAAAGCTTTTTAGCCAACTGTCCTAAATTTCAAAGAAAGTTTTTAAAGGAGAATAACCAAGCAAAATGTTTTTTTTAGTTTTGGGTAGAATGGGCAATAGGAGTAAAATTTACTTTCTCATCCTGTCTCCAGGATGGAAAATGAAAAGAAATGTAAAATGTTATCGCTGTCACTGGAATTAGAGGTAAAATCTGCTAATAGGGACACAGACAATTTCAGTAGAGCGGAGAAAGGCTAGAACTCCTCACTGGCCATTTTACCCGAGAGCTGCTCCAGTGTGCCGCAATAGAATGGGCTGTGTCCAATGGGTGGTACGGCCCGACGAATGCTACAACAGGGATGTTTGCAATGCCATTATACAAAGCATCCCAGGCATGGTATATGTACACCCCCTCTGCTGCCTTTGCAGCTTAAGGGGAGCAGTTAGGGGGGCAGTAAAACCAAGTCTTAACGTGTAATTCCACTTTGCAGCCAAATTGGGATAACATCTACTTTATACTGGTCACATGCATAAAGTAAAAAGTAGGGGTGTTACACTTGAGCATATTTTATGCCTCAAACCATTTGTGTATCCAAAGTATTAGGATATGGCTGCAGCAGCTCGGTGTCCTATAGTGATACCAAGACCAGCAATTGGAACTACAGTACACAACATTCTCCTGACACACATGGAAGTGTGCTAAATGTTAAAAGCAGAATGCCAAGACAAGCAAATGTTGTCCAATTTACTGGAGGCATCTGTATTCCTATTTAAGGCTGAGTTCGCACCTATGCAAATTGGATGCGGGGTTCTCCACATCCAATACGCATAGCAGGAGATTGTGATTCAAAAAATTTGTGCTGAAATCGGACCTGAAAACGGTGAATGGAGACGCACCAGACTCCTGCTTGTCATCGGCCATGCCATCATGGGCAGGCTTCTTTAGTTAAGTATTATTGTTATATTTTCTTTATCTGTATCAGTCATTAAGGTGTAACATGCTCCTAGGTAGCAACCTCCCCCCCCGCCAAAGCCCCCCCCCCCTTTGCGACAGCAGGTGGGGGATAGCATGGCTGTTCAGGCCTCCACACACATAGCCCCATCATTCATTTAGACCCCTTTCACACGGAGGCAGTTTTCAGGCGTTTTAGCGCTAGAAATGGCTCCTGTAAAATGACTGAAAACGGCCTCCCATGCTGTCAGAGTGTGAAAGCCTGAGCGCTTTCAAACTGGGGCAGTGCGCTTGCGGGACGGGAAAAAAAAGTCCTGCAATCAGCATCTTTGGGGCGGTTTGGGAGCACTGTATACAGCGCTCCCAACCCGCCCCGGCCCATTGGAATGAATGGGCAGCACTTCGGAAGCGCCGCAACACAGGTGTTTTTAACCCATTCTTGGGGGTTAAAAGAGCCCTGCCAAAAAGCGCCTCTTAAACAGAGGTAAAGCGCCGATAAAACAAGTGGTGCTTTATCACTGACGCGGCCCCAGTGTGAAAGGGGTCCTTTCACACGGGCTTGTCCGTATAACGGCCCGATCAGGTCCACCTTAAAAACTGACAGGCGGACATGGTCAGAAAGCACGTATGAAAGAGGCCTTATTGTGGTTTTCTGCGGGAAGTATGTAGTGGTCGGAGCCTGCCGAGTAGCTCCTACAGCTCTGCTGTCTGCACAGGCTATATACAACACAGTGATAATGTAATAGCTATTTTTATAAAGTAATATCTTGTTTTGCAAAAGTGGTTTTATATCTTTTGTGGCTATTGAAGACTATACTTTAATAAAAAGGTTTGTGCCGACCGTGCATTATAGCCCTACTACTACAGTGTGGGCCGGCTGCACAGAAATACACACACACACACACACGCACGCTTTTCCGGGTAGGGGGCGAAGGCACGCAGGTTGTGCTATGATTAGTGACAGCACAGGCCGATCAGCGGGTGCTGGCCAATGGATGACCGCCAGCACCTGCTGATCAGCAGGAGGAAGACAGGACAGAGCTCTGTGTATGCAAATAGAGCTCTGTCCTGTCAGCAGGGGTGTGCTGGTTTTTGTTTCCCTGCAAAGCAGAGAATAAAAACTAGCACAACCCTTAATAAAAGCACCTCACAGACAAACACTGGTTAGGGACACATTAAACCCTTTGATCACCCTAGAGGTTTAACCCTCTCTCAGCCAGTGTCATTAGTACAGTGACAGTGCATATTTATAGCACTGATCACTGTATTAGTGTCAATGTAGACGCTATAAACTTTAACGCAAACCAATCAATATACGCTTATTGGGATTTTTTTTTATACTAACAATATGTAGCAGAATACATATTGGCCTAAATGAAGAAATTTGATGGCTTCATACACACGGGAGTTTTTACAGCCACGTTTTTGAGCTATTTTTACAGCTTAAAAATGCCTCTCCATGTTATTCAACAGCCTCGTACACACGCTGATATTTTTGAGCTGTATAGGCATAAGCGTTTTAAGCTGATAACAAACTCCACAACCAGCAGCCAATGTAAACAATACAGCCATGTCCAAAAGTTTTGTGAATGACAGAAATATTAATTTTAACATAGTCTGCTGCTTCAGTGTTTTTAGATCTTTTGTAAGATGTTACTATGGTATAGAGCTGCACGATTCTGGCCAAAATGAGAATCACAATTTTTTTGCTTAGAATAAAGATCACGATTCTCTCACGATTCTCGTGGCGTAATATATTAAATATACAAAAAAAATATCGAGTTTTTGCACCGACATTTTTG
>BLSH010314924.1:242745-268118 GCA_018402905.1 Glandirana rugosa | reverse complement strand
ATCTCCCCCCCCCCCCCCCACCTCCAATCACAAAGAGCCTTGCAATAGAGGAGCTGTGGTATGAATGACCCGCTGTCATCTGAGTACTCCAGACAGAATTGTAATTTTCAGCACCTAACATTGGCGCTGATTGCAATGAGTGAAAGGAAGAGTTGTATATTATGCTGTGGACTAAACTCTGCAGACTTACTTCTGTAGCGCTGCCCTCATGAGGGTCGCAAAATAAGTCAATCATTCTCTGGTTTCCCTGACTCTGTGAGTCTTCTGCCACCTCTGACACACTGGGTTTACTTATAGTGTTCGTTCCCCTTTAAGCAAAGACACAGTAATGGAATACACAAAGTTGTGATATAAATCAAAAGTGTTTACTCAAAGTATATATTTTAGGAAGAACTTGGACTCACCAGGGTAAAATTAAGCACATGAAATAATTCTAATAACTGGAAAATTGTTACACACAAGTGAACGATATGGTATGTTAATTATGACTCTGTAGATTCAACCAGCAGATATATGTGTATGTCAATATACTGTGCACGGGGGTGGGGCAAAGAAGAGCAGGGGAACGACTCCTGAAGGGTCAGACCACTCTCTACTGCTCACTCACTTGACACCAGCAAACAGTAGATAAACAAGGACAACACTAAAATAATAAATGCAGCAATATTCAACCTGCTCTAAGGGAGAGAGTTCTTTGGTGAATGCAGCTTTATAACAAACTCTGGCAAAGTAGTATAGGCTCACTATGTGGGGGAAGAGAATGAAGAGTATATGTAGTTCAATGTTCCTTGCTTGACAGTTCAGTTGATCTTCAGCTAGCTTTTGTAGATTAGATGGTATATACCAAACAGGAGCTGATGTAATAAAGCAAATTCCAAGGAAGTGTAATGTGATTATATAAAGCACTCTTTTTGTAGCAGAACAATGAAAGCTTCACAGTGATCACTGACTTTACTCTGCGGAACTACAAATATCAACAACCAGATCTAAAGTATGAATGCTTGTACTCTGCTTCTGTTCCCAACGTTAAAGTGGTTGTCAAGTCAATAAAAAAAAAAAAAAAAAAAACACCTGCAAGAGAAAGGCATAATGAGCTAGTATGCATCGCATACTAGCTCATTATGAAATGCTTACCTTAGATTGACGCTGTAGCAGCAGTCCCCAAGCACCACTGTGACCGGCGACATACTGTTTCCGTTGTCTTCTGGGATCCCGGGCTCCGACCAATCACAGCACGGACTCCAGCACTGTGATTGGCAGAAGCCGTGCTGACGTCACTCCCACGCATGCGCACGGGAGTTGCCGTTTACGGCACACTTAGTAAAGAAATGGCCCAGTCGGGCCGTTTCTTCACTGCGCATGTACCTATGGCGTCGGCACATGCAGATACAGGGAATATCTCCTAAATGGTGCAAGTTTAGGAGATATTCCCAGGACCTACAGGTAAGCCTGAATATAGGCTTACCTGTAGTTTAAAGTGGTTGTCATGACTTGACAACCACTTTAAGGACTAGGCCTCTCCTACTAGTAGATATGAATAATCAGATTTTCTGTGCACAGTGTCTGTTAGGATGGGCTTTGACCTGCTCACCACACAGGAATAGAAGATGCAGATGATGTATCCACTGCTGAGGATGATGATGATATAGATGGAGATGATGATGATGTTGATCATTTCGGTCTCTGGCTCCTAGGATCAGCCTCCACTGCCTCTCACCGTGGCTCTCCTGGATCGATCGCCCATTCGGGATGTAAAGATCAAGAACAGGCCCAGCTTGCTGCAGGGCAGGTCACTCAGGCTGCTCGTTGAAGTCCTGCAGGGTATCTGAGTTGATCAGTCTGTGAAAGACTCCGCCACTATCAGCAACAGATTCCCTGTTTACAGATCCGTGCCGTCCAGAGAGAGCTTGTTAGGCCTCAAGCCTCTGCTTAAATAGTCTCTCCCACGAGGCACTTCTTCTCCCAGAAACCCTCCTTTGCTCCACAGCCTGTTGGTAGATGTAGTTCTCACCCAGTACAGCCAGGGGGCAAATCCTCACAAGTAAAATACAACCCTCAGAGTGCATCTCTTTCCTGTCATTGTTAGAGTCACAGATCAGTAAACTGGCACTAGGGGAAACAGCTGCATTGAACTCAATGGCAGAAACATCTTTCTGTTGCTGGGAGTGTGTATACCCAGCTCCTGGCTACGCTCTCCCCCCACTTAAAGTCTTTGGCCCCCAAATACTCAGGAATTTTTAACTACTACTTAAGGAAGAAAATATAGTTAGTCAACCTAACTCTGCATTTAAATTCAACAAATATTGACAAACATCTGGGTCTTGTTAACCACTTATATACTGTAAGGGGGCTCGGCAGCGGGTGTGTGTGACCCCCTGGAAGGGCTCACTACATAATTTAGGCACAGCAAGACAGCAGTTGTAGGTGAAATCAACAAGGCAGTTTATTTACACTATTTACAAGGTGAAAAACAACAAAACAAAAACAAACAACAAAATAAATCCTAGGCCACTTGGCCACTAACTGCACAGTAGGTTTCCCTGTCTGTCAGCTAGGTACAGCCTACCGCTGTACCTAGCTCCTATCTCTCACTGGGCAATTCAGCCACACAGGCTTTCCTTACCAGACAAGATGTACACTCCCCAGTCTGCTGACACAGAAACTGGTTCCAGGGTGGAGCACTCCTCTAGGCCAGCTGGGAGTTTTTGTAGAGGTCTAAATGAGCCAGCTCCACTCAGCTGTGCTCATACCTCTACCCCTGCAAGACTCCCAGCACTTCCCCCTAGTGGAAAAAAATCTGTATAAAGCCTGAATCTCGGACACACATACCTACCATCCTGGACACAACCAGGTGATTTATCCCGCCTGCTGTCACATACCCCCCCTTTTGTGTCAAACTCGGGTTTGCAACACAGGCAGTCAGGCAGGGAGGTATTCGAGATAAAGCATCTACATTCCCCATCTCAACACCAGGGCAATGCTTCACCGTGAAGTTATATTTTTGCAGGGGCAGGAACCACCTATTTATCCTTCTATTTGTCTCCTTGTTTTGAGCCATCCACGTTAAGGGTGCGTGGTCCGTAACTAGGTCAAAGTGTCTCCCCAGTAAATAATAGCAGAGGGAATCTAGTGCCCACTTCACAGCTAAACACTCCTTCTCAATTGATAATATGACTGGGTGCTCTTCCTCCTTCCAGACCTGGGACAACACTGCTCCTAACCCTATGTTTGATGCATCCGTCTGTACCACAAAGTCCTTAGCAAAGTCAGGGAAGTATAGCACTGGCTGGCTACCTAAGGCTTTTTTAAAGAATGGAAGGCTGCTGCAGCCTCCAGAGTCCATTTCACCATGGTAGACTCTTTCCCTTTTGTCAGGTTGGTTAGGGGCACAGCCTGTGAAGCAAAGTGAGGAATGAATCTCCGATAGTATCCAGCAATTCCGAGTAAAGCTCAAACCTCCTTCTTGCTGTTGGGGCGCGGCCAGCTATTTATGGCTTCCACTTTGTTGATTTGGGGTTTTATTACTCCCCTCCCAATAGTGTACCCCAAATATTTGGCCTCTTCCTGTCCAATGATACATTTCTTTGGATTAGCCGTGAACCTAGCTTCCCTTATCGAGTCTAGTACGGCTTGCACTTTTGGCAGATGTGAGGCCCAATCCATATTGTGGATAATCACATCGTCCAAGTAGGCTGCAGCATACTACTGATGGGGCCTCAGAATTTTGTCCATTTTCTGGAATGTGGCTGGTGCATTTTGTAACCCAAACTGCATTCTTCTATATTTGAATGCACCTTCTGTTGTTACAAATGCCGTTTTCTCCTTTGCTGACTCAGCTAGGGGAATCTGCCAATACCCCTTGGTGAGATCAAGGGTCGTCATATATCGAGCTGTTCCCAGCCGGTCGATTAATTCATCTATGCGTGGCATGGGGTAGGTGTCAAATTTTGTAACTTTGTTCAACTGCCAGAAATCGTTACAAAATCGCCAGCTCCCATCGGGTTTGGGCACTAAAACGATCAGGCTGGACCAGTCACTCTAGGACTCTTCTATCACACCTAATTCCAGCATTTGTTGAACTTCCCCACGTATTGCCTCCTGTCAGGGCCTCTGGTATTCGATACGGTTTCAGTCTTAATCTTTCTCCTGGCTGGGTGATAATGTCATGCTGTACGCCAGATGTTTGTCCCGGCAGCTCAGAGAACACCTCTGTTGCGGAGCACAAACTCTTTCACCTCCTGTTTTTGGGGTTTTGATAGAGTGACTGCTATTCCTACCTCAGGAATTGAGCAATCCGACTGAGTTGGTGATGCCAAGGTTTCTGCGACTAGGGATTCCCTATCCCTCAAGGCTTTTAACAGATTAATGTGGTATATCTGTTCTGGCTTTCGCCGTCCTGGTTGTCTGACCCTGTAGTTCACCTCACTCACTTGTTCAATTATCTCATATGGGCCCTGCCATTTGGCCAGGAATTTGCTTTCGACCGTAGGGATTAGTACCAACACCCTATCCCCCTGGTGAAATAGTACGGGTCTTGGCCTTGCGGTTATACACCCTTTGCTGTGCTAACTGCGCTTGGGCCAAGTGTTCTTTGACGATTGGCATTACCTGTGCAATTCTGTCTTGCATCAGGGCAACATGCTCAATCACACTCGGCTAAGCCCCGCTGGAACTGGTGGGGCAGAGCAGCTTCATTCCAGGCCATGTCGGAGCTCCAACGCCTGAACTCCGATGCATACTCCTCCGCCGGACGGCGGCCTTGTCGGAGGGCGTGGAGTGCGGCTTCGGCAGTGGCCGTCTGATGCGGATTTTCATACAGCCGAGCCATTGCTTGGAAGCAGTGTTGCCAACCGTCCGTATTTTTAACGACAGCCAGTAAAAACGAGCCAGTAAAATTGCAGTGACCGGGTCAGCTGTGCTCAGCCATGCAATGTTTATGTTATCTCCCCTCCCCGCCTCCCAGCAGCAGAAGCCGTCTCACTCACACAGGAGAACGAAGCTGCTGCCTCCTCCCCTTCCTCCTTCTCTGCTTTGTACACACAGGAGGAGGAGGGGGAGCAGGAACGTGCAGTCGTCTCAGGTACAAACTTTTCTTCTGTGCTCTTAGTGACTGCCATGAAGTTCCTCCTGCAATCCCCCTGCTATTGACAGCTTATCTGTTAAAGGATTCCCTGCTAAAGTCAGTAGGGTCAAAGACCTAATTTTAGAAGAGGTAACCAGGCAGTGGGAAAAGCAAATAGAATTCTGGGATGTATCAGTAGAGGGATCACCAGCAGGAGGAAGGAGGTTCTGATTCCTCTATATAGATCTTTAGTGAGACCTCACTTAGAATACTGTGTCCAGTTCTGGAGACCACACTTACAAAAAGTTATTGATAAAATAGAACGAGTTCAGAGACGGGTAACAAAAATGGTGAAAGGTCTGGGGGGATAAAACATATCAAGAGCGACTTGAGGAACTTAATATGTACAGTCTGGAGGAAAGAAGGGAGAGGGGAGACATGATTGAAACCTTTAAATACATCAAGGGGGCGAATACGGTTCAGGAGGGCAGTCTTTTCAATATGAAACCAAAATCAAGAACACGGGGACATGACCTCAAACTAACTGGGGGGAAGTTCAAAACTAATCTTAGAAAGTATTATTTTACTGAAAGGGTGGTTGATGATTGGAATAAACTACCAACAGAGGTTGTGAGACAGTCAACAGTAAATGGCTTTAAACATGCTTGGGATAAACATAAATCCATAGTCAAACAACACAGCAGACTCGATGGACTACTCAGACTTTTTCTGCCGTCACTTTTCTATGTTTCTATGTAACTATGCAATCAGCAAAGGAGAATGTCCTGTTCTTGGTGACAAACTTTATTGCCACACCACGTCCACGACAAGTGCTAGGTTTATGTCCAGAGGTAAGACTGCACTCCCTTTATACTGTCTTTATTATTTGTCTTTATTACTGGTCCTGTTCCTTCCAGCAGACAGAGCTCACCTATCATATAACACTTGTAAAAGGATACACTGTGCAGAACATTTATTATGAGAAGGTCAATTTTATTATACGGAAATACAAATATAATAAAGTGCACATTAAACATGAAATAAAGTTAGGGTTTTAACCAAATGATCGCTATAAAAATAAATATGTACTTGAATTGCACACAGGGTTGTCTAGGATTAGTGCATCCCTCCTAGCCTTTTAGGGCCCATTCACACTAGAATGCAGTGCAGGAGAGCCGCGTTCCCATGTACTCCAATCGCACTGCCCTTGCAATCTGCTGCGGGGATCAGTTCAAAGTTAATGACACACCAAACACAGGTTGCAAATGCTGTGCGTTTGCCCCACCGGATCGCATGGTACAAAAGTACCATGCAATGCAGTTGCTGTGCGTTTCAAAAATTAGTGAATGCACTACTTTTGGTTCGGTATGATTTCAGCCCATTCAAAATGAATGGGGCTGAAATCACACTGCACAGAACTGAATGTGAATGGCACAGGAACCGCACAGCATTCCTAATGTGAATGGGCCCTTAGTGTACCCAAGGGAGACACGTGCAGTGTTCAGCCCTGCTGCAGACAGCCTGTCAAAGCCTATGGAAAGCTTTGACTGGACAGGGCTGAACGCTGTACTGAGTGGTACTCATGTTTGGGGCCCTGTGTGTTTAGGGACGAAGGTCCGGAATACAGAAGACCACTTGGTGCAGAGTCCAGCCCTATCCAGAGATTTTGGCTGGCTGTCTGCAGAGGGCTGGGTGCTTCACCTGTCCCTCCCAGATGCCAGAATGTACACACTGCTCCTAGAGGGCCCTAGGTACAAGGAGCCTAGCACTTTTGTTTTCTGATAAAAGCCAAACTTTGTATGTGTGTTGTGTCATTTAGACACTAGCTCAGTATCTGTAAACACTGTTGTACAGCTCCCTACCTATAGCTGTTTAGAAAGCCGTATTGGTATTTAGGTGCTTCCACAAACTTGGAAGCCCACAGAATACTCACCTCCATTCCTGGAATAGGACTGTTGGATCCCCTGCTACTCTTTAACATCTTCCCTGACCTCTTCTGGGTGCCTGGTTTTTGGCCTCTTGCACTGTGCTCATTGTACATTTCAAAAGGACATTGTAACAGGGTTGCCAACTGCCAGTAAATTTACTGACAGTTTGTAAAAATCAGGGGTTTTTACAACTGTCTGTAAATATCAGGGTCTGATAATTTGTCATGCTGTGCTGCCTTTTTAAGTGTAAACCAAGCAAATTACTTGATATGGGTATTGTCAGTGTTTCCATGTTGTGTTTAAATATCAATTGTCTGCATTTTTAATAGGAGTTCAGTTATTTTCAGGTTGCCAGTAAAACATGTGCTCCGCCAGTAAATTGTCCATGTTCTGCCAGTAAAAAACGCTGCCGGAGGTTGGCAACACTGCTTGGAAGGACCAGGACAAATCCGATACTTGCTCCAGGAGCCGTTGGGCCCATAATTGGGGCTCGTCCTGAAGTAGGGAAATCACCAGCCCCACCTTCGTGGTTTCCAGGGAGAAGGTACGGGACTGCAAGCTGGAATAAAGTTCGCAGGCACAGCGGAACGCTCTGAACTTCCTATGGTCCCCTGAGAACCGTTCTGGCAAGGGCACTGTCAGTTCCGTTGAAAGCTGACAAGCCCCCGATTGGGCAAGAGAGGCACATTCCAGGAGCTGGGTCTGGAGCTGGGTGTAGTCTGCTTGCAGGTGTTGCACGGCTCAAGAGAGACCATCCAAATGCTGACAGAGTTCATGCAGTGGAGAGGACCCCTGCTCAGACTCAGACATGGCTGTCCGTTTCTGTCACATACCTGGTGATGGAGTCTGATTGTGCAGAGGGCAACCTCTCTTATGGCCCTGGTTCAGGAACCCCTGATAGAGAAGACAGGAGATTCCGGAGCACAGGGGGCACGAGGGCTGGTACGGATGCAGATGGTGTTGTGAGGATCCTCCAGGAGCTCGTGCAGACAGAAGAGTGGTGATGCAGGCCAAGTCGGTAACAGGCTGGCTAGTGCGGTACAAGGGAGCAGGCAAGTGGGTCGTCGGGTGCAGGCAGGGTCGTTAACAGGCAGGCAGCTGAGGTACAAGAGGGTCAGGCAGAAGCGTGGTCATAGACAGGCAGAGGGTCGGTGCAGGCAGAGTTCAATCAAAGGTCAGGCAAGCCGGGTCACAGATACAGGAAGTCTTAGCAAAACAGGTCACGGGAACACACTGAAACGCTGTAGAACGGACAGCACTTGCTTCCTGCTTAAATGGCCGCTATTGGCGGGCGCGGGCGCGTGCACACGCGTGAATGCGAGCGCACGCGCGCAAACACGCACGGGAAGCCAGAAACGGTCAGGAAGTCTATTTTCCTAACAGAGGCCTGGGGGAGGGTTAATAGGCTATACTGCTTGGATTGAGGCCTATATTGGGTCAAGCTCCTACCACAATTCATTGGCATGTACCATGAGCTACCTTGTCTCTGGAAGGTCAAGAGCAAGGGCTACTCCAACAAAATAATGAAGCTGACAGCATTGGACAAACTGGCAGAGCTGTGTAAACCCATTTACCCTCATGCTGACTATAAATATGTATGGGAGAAAATTGGCAAACTCAGGACCACATATGTGAGGGAGCTGAAGAAGATAGAAAAAATCAGAGAGGTCAGGAACTGCAGCCGCTGATGTCTATGCCCCCAGACTGTGGTGCTTCCAAAGACTGCGGTTTGTCAGTGACCAGTCTGAGCCCAGGCCATCTCTCTCCACCCTGCCAGCAACCTCTGCTGAGCCCACAGCTCCTGAACTAGAAGCCGAAGATGTGGAGGAGCCCATCTTGACACAGGTATAGTGTTGTTGAACATATTGAACTAGAAAAAACACAATGATGATAAATCAACATTATTCGCCAAATATTTGAGCCTTAACAAAGTTGGTTCCATATCAAAACACAGTTGTGCCCTAAAATAATTTGAAAAATAAACCCAAATGCTGGTGCCAGAATGATAGTCTTTTGTATTTCTAATTATTCAATTAGCAACAGTGAGGAAGTGTCAAATTGGTTTCATTGATGACCCACATAAACAAGTATACTCTAATAATCTCACATTTTTAGACACAGGAAAGTGTCACGGAAAGTGTCACTGGGGATGAACCAGCTGCATCTTCGCAGACTGTGGAGTCACAGATCCCTCCTCTCCGTCTTTGTGGGAGAAGAGCCAGAAAAACCTGAAATGTGGAGGACAGTGCTTCATCTTTTTCAGCCAGGCATCAGCAGTCCTCCAGAGGGAACCTGATGAGGAGGAATCGTTTGCTGCGTACACAGCTGCAAAACTCCGTATGACCCCATACCAAAGGAGCAGGTCTGAGGAACTTATAACACAGGTGCTGAGCAAGGGGGAGAGGGCGCTTATTATTATTACTATTATTATTATTATACAGGATTTATATAGTGCCAACAGTTTGCGCAGCGATTTACAATATTAGGGTAGACAGTACAATTACAATACAATTCAATACAGGAGGAATCAGAGGGCAGTGCTCGTTAGAGCTTACAATCTAGGAGGGAGGGTTAAATGATTCAAAAGGGCAATAACTGCGGGGGATGAGCTGATTGAGAAAATAACGAGTGTAGTTGTTAGGTGGTGGCAGGATAGGCTTCCCTGAAGAGAAAAGTTTTCAGGGATTGCCTGAAGGTGGATAGATTTGGGGACAGTCTGACAGTTTGGGGTAGGGAGTTCCAGAGGATGGGAGAGGCTCGGGAGAAGACTTGGAGGCGAGTATGAGAGGAGGTGATGAGGGAGCTGGAGAGCAGGAGGTCTTGGGAGGAGCGAAGAGGACGGTTTGGTTGGTATATTGAGACTAGGCTGGTGATGTAGCTGGGAGCAGAGTTGTGGATGGCTTTGTAGCTGATTGTTAGTATTTTGGATTTAATTAGTTGGGCGAGTGGCAGCCAATGGAGGGAATGGCAGAGAGGGGTGGCAGACGCTGAACGGTTTGTAAGGTGGATGAGTCTGGCAGCGACATTCATGATGGACTGGAGGGGGGATAGTCTATTTAAAGGTAGGCTAGTGAGGAGGGAGTTGCAGTAGTCAAGGCGAGAGATGACCAGGGAGTGAATCAGGAGCTTTGTGGTTTCATTGGTTAGGAAGGGACGTATTTTAGAGATGCTGCTGAGATTGAGGCGGCAAGCCTTAGAAAGTGATTGGATGTGGGGCCAAAAGGAGAGTTCAGAATCCAGGATAACACCAAGCACCCTAACATGTGGGGATGGGTGGATGGTTGTGCCATTGCTCTTGACAGAGAAGTCGGGGGAAACGGCACGTGGGGGAGGAAATATTATGAGTTCAGTTTTAGACAAGTTGAGTTTGAGGAAGTGGTGGGACATCCAGGCAGATATGTCTGTTAATAAGTTAGTGATACGTGAGGAGACTGATGGAGTGAGTTGGGGGGTGGAGAGGTAGATTTGGGTATCTTCAGCGTAGAAATGATATTGAGATCAGCCGGCCCAAGGAAGAGGTGTATATTAAAAATAAGAGAGGTTCAAGAACAGAACCTTTGGGGACTCCAACAGAGAAAGGAAGAGGAGAGGAGGAGGTAGAATTGTACGTTACACTGAAGGTGCGATGGGATAGGTAGGACGAGAGCCACTGAAGAGGGGGTGAAGGGGGTGGTCAACAGTATCAAAGGCAGCCGAAAGGTCCAGGAGTAGGAGTACAGAGTAGTGTCCATTGGTTTTTGCGGTTAGTAGGTCATTTGTGAGTTATTACCAACAAGACTCACCTTTCAGAGTATGTGGCTCCACCTCAACAGCCATCCCACCCACCACAGCAGCATGCCGGTCAGTGACAATACCATCCCCATGACCCCCACCAACAGCCATGGTCTGGGGATTATACCCAATACCACCATTAATGTATTTTTTGTTCTTCTGTATGTTTTTATGTATTATTTTCTTTTCTTTTGATTCTTTCCCACGTTTTGGAAATCAAATGCACATTTTGTTTCTGTTATATTTTTTTGGTGACAGATATCACGTCTAATTTAATTTATATTCTTTATTTTTTATTCACAATAAAGAGGAATGTGAAGAAGAATTGCCTATGTTTTTTTATTCAAATGACAGGTTTCAAGTAGGCAGTTACATTAAAAAGAAAAGTAATAACAATTACCAAGGGACACCAACATAGTTTCATTTTTCATATTTACATATCAGGGATAATGATATTGTGGAAATCGAAAAAAAAAAAATACAACAAGAATAATGTGAATAATATTTCTATCACTACAGAGCAAATGTCTTTAATTACGTTTGTAAAATTAGTATCACCAGCAAAGCAGCTTCATTATTATCACATTTAAGAAGATGCTAATGTGTGCTGCATTTCGCTTTTTCAATTGCAGCTTCACGAATGTGAATTGTGAATTATGAAGGCAGGTTTACACGACCGGCCATTTCCGGTCGTTCCTGGCTTCTGAACTTCCAACTTTTGTTTGGTCAACTTCTGTACACACGAGCTGAAAATCAGACAACACCTCGTTGGCAGACAAAAATTTTCTAGTCTTCTCATACAACTTCTGTTTGACGATAATTGAAAATTAGCTGTCGAATGATGCGTACTAACAGTCGGATTATCGCACAACAGGCTGTCGTACAACTTTTTTCCGCCGATAATTGTACCGTGTGTATGGGCCTTTAGTGTAGCCAGGAGCTGGGTAACACACTCCTGGCAATAGAAACGTATCTGCCTTCACGTGTAATGCAGCTGTTTCCCCTAGTGTCAGTTTACTGTTCTGTGACTCTAACTGTAGCAAGAGGAATGCATGCGGGGGTTGTAGTTGCTTGTGAGGATTTGCCCACTGGCTGTACTACAGTAATACTACATTTCCCATCTGACTGTGCAGAAGAGAAGGATTCCTGGGAGAAGAGGTGCTTTGTGGGAGAGACTATTTAAGCAGAAGCTGGGGCCTAGTGCGCTCTCTCTGGACGGCGGTGATTGATTAAGCAGGACCCTGAGTAGATGGTGGCTGAATCACTGCCTACTCCCACAGGCTGAGCAGTTCAGCCACCTTGCAGCACTTCAGTGAGCAACCTGAAAGATCTGACATGCACTGAGCGGAGCCTGTTCCTGATCCCTGCATCCTGCTTGGACGATCGATCCAGGAGACCTGCGGAGAAAGGCGGTGGAAGCTGATCCTAGGAGCCAGAGGGCTGGAGTGACCAACATCATCATCTCCATCCTTGTCATCATTATCATTATCCTCAACAGCGGGTACATCCTCTACATTCATTGATCTTTTGGGTTGAGCGGGCGGAAGCCCATTGTTACAGACACTGTGTACACATAACCTGAACCTGCATTTTCACTGTAGTCAAGGCCTTGTTCCTAACCTTAAAAACAGAAGTAGAATACAAGCATTTACACCCTAAACTGGATTGTCCTTTGTCTTGCTGCAGAAAGAGTGCTTTATACAAACATAGTACCCTTCTTGGAAATTTATGCTACTGCATCAGCATTTGATTTGGTATGTACCATTTAAAATACAAAGCTAGCTGAAGATCATCTGAACTGTCAATCAAGGAAAATTGAACTACAACAACTCCTCATTTGTTTCTTCCCCCCCCCCCCCACTCTTAGTGAACATTTACTATTCCGCTAGAGTATTTTATAGATTGCATTCACCTAAGAACTCTCTCTCCCTTAGAGCAGGTTGAATATAGCTATAATTGTCATACTGGTGGTGTACCTGTTTGCCTACCATTTAGTGGTTTATACCTGTTTATCTACCATTTAGTGGTTTATACCTGTTTATCTACCATGTTTTGGTTTATACCTGTTTATCTTCTATTTGTGGCTGTCAGGAGAGTGAGCATTAGAGAGTGGTTTTAAAATTCAGTAGTCACTCCCCTGCTCTCCTGTGCCCCAATCTCATGCACAGTATAATGACATGTGTCTATACTTATTGGTTGAACCCATAACGTCATAAGAAGTATACTTTGTTATTCACTGGTGTTTCATCATCATAAGGTTGAGACTTGTTTTATGTATCCTGTGAAGTCAAAATTCCTCTTAAACAATATATTTGAGTAAAAATTATTGATTTTTCTCAACTTTGTGTACTACCTTCACTGTATCCTTCTTAAAGAGGAACTAAACATTATGAGTGAACCCAGTGTGTCAGGGGTGGCAGAGGACTCCCACGGTCAGGGAAACCAGAGGGGATTGACTTATCTTGCGACCACCAAGGGGGCGGCGCTACATTTGGGGGCTCGTCCGGGATCTCTCTCATGGTAAGTCCCTGCAAGTCTGATGACCCCCCTAAAGAGAAGGAGAAGATGGACTCCGCTACTGCTGTCAAATGGGTGCAGAAATAAGGGAGTCATCTGGAGATGTCCAGTGTGCTAAAGCTGCCTGGAGTTGGATGGTCAGAGAAAGATGTACGGCTGATGATGAGAGGAGCTTTTCCATTGCAAGGATCCTATGTAGTGGATCTGAAGCCTGAATACAGAAAAGGCCACACCTATGCCCTACTTGAGTGGCAAGATAGCATTCTAGCTGAACTTCGAGAAGAGACTGTGAGTCTAGCTGAAAGATTAGAAGCCTGTGTGATACCTCTACGGACAGAAGGAGACTTATACCTATATCTATGTATATATATATGTGTGTATGTATATATATGTGTATATACTTTTTTTTTTTTTTTTTTGGTTGAACTGGATGGACTTGTGTCTTTTTTCAACCTGACTAACTATGTAACTATGTAACCAGGAGGTATGTGGTTTGGTGAGTCCTGATGTGGAAGAAGGAGGAGCTGATATCACCAACAAAGGGATGCCTCCAGCTTCGTTCTATATGGATATGAGCCGACTGGTGGAGAGTTTGATCAAGAGCAACAATATTACAGCCAATCAGGGCTACAGGAAGCTGCAGTTCTTCTCAGGTCGCACCCCCACACCTGAAGTTGAGGAAGAATTTGAGAATTGTATGGATCAAGCTATTCAAGCTGTGGAGGATTGGAATATGCCGGAAGCAATGAAGAGACAGAGAATAAGTGAGAGCTTGAGGAGTCCTGCTACAGATGTTACCCTAAGTTTGAAGAGAGGAAAGCCTGAGTGTGTGGCCATGGATTACATTGAAGCATTGTGTGCAGTGTATAGTAGGGTGGAGAAGATTCCTGATTTGATGTACACATTTGAGCACGCACATCAGTCCAGAAGAGAGAAGTTGTCTGTTGTTAGGGTGGACCATGTCATACATCAAATTATTTTGAAAAAGGGAATTGATCCAAAAGAAGCCGTCAAAGAAGATGGGAGTGAATTTTACAGGGAGCAAGACCCAATCATCCTACCGTGTTCCAATTGCTGTTAAATGGGATACAAACAGCACCAACTTACCCTGAACTGATGAAAATTGTTAGGGAGGAAGAAGCCCTGTTGGATGAGAAAAATCAGGGACCCCGAGAAGGGATCAATACTACTTCAAAGGCTGGGAAGGTGTCTGCTCAACCAGTGCAAATAGAGTCAGGGGTCTTTGAAGAGGACAGTGAAGAAGAGTCAGAGTGGGGGGAGAGTACTAAAACCCCTGTATTAAATGTCTCAATAGAACAACAACAAGTTATTCCTTTGTCCGCGCAACTGTGTTAAAAAGTTGTAGCTGCTCGTTGTATATGGGAAACCATTAAATTGAAAACAGATAAATTAAACTGCGCTTACAAATATAATACAAAATACAAAGTGCAAAGTGCAATAATCCAATGGTGTGGAAAATGCTGTGTCCCTCAACAGTTAATAATCCATGTCTACCAAGGGTCAAATGGCCAGATGTAAACTTGCTAATGTGCTTATGCAAATGCATAAAAATCAATAAAGTCCAATATTAAGTGCATACAGTGAATCAAATCCATAGTGCAAACAGTGATAAAAAGTGCAATATTCCCAGATATGAACCATCCAAATGGCCAGGAAAAGTTAGGGTGATAAAGGATACCTCCACCTCAGAATTACTGTCACACACCCTACTCACCAGTTCCTAGTGATCTCCATTACAGAGATCATCAGCGCATGGGAAATAATAACCACTCCAGGTGGGCAACCGAAGTCTTGCTTCACAGAGGCTGGGGAAGGAACTCCGGGTATCAGTCATGTGTGGAAGACAGAACACGGGAGGCTATCCTCGATTATCTCTCTGGTGACTTCTAGAATCTTCTTTGCATTTCTCTATTCTATCAAGGAGGGAGGTGGAGGCAATGTGATGGTCATATGCTCATCAGACATCACAGGAGGAAAACTCTAGATCTCCTCTGCTGCACTTCCAGCAATGTCTCCTCTCTACTTCCTCCCAACTCACCTCTCAGCCAGAACTTCCTGTGTGTGACTGATACCCGGCGTTCCTTTCCCAGTCTCTGTGAAGCAAGACCTTGGCTGCCCACCTGGAGTGGTTATTATTTCCCATGCACTGATTATCTCTGTAATGGAGATCACTAGGATCTGGTGAGTAGGGTGTGTGACAGTAATTCTGAGGTGGAGGAATCCTTTATCACCCTAACTTTTCCTGGCCATTTGGATGGTTCATATCTGGGAATATTGCACTTTTCATCACTGTTTGCACTATGGATTTGTTTCACTGTATGCACTTTATATTGGACTTTATTAATTTTTGTGGACTTTATTGATTTTTATGCATTTGCATAAGCACATTAGCAAGTTTACATCTGGTCATTTGACCCTTGGTAGACATGGATTATTAACTGCTGAGGGACACAACATTTTCCACACCATTGGATTATTGCACTTTGCACTTTGTATTTTGTATTATATTTGTAAGCATGGTTTAATTTATCTGTTTTCACTAAAACCCCTGTGTCCTCACCTGCACTTGAAGAATCCCCAGTCAAGCTGCTCACTCAAGTGGCTCAGGCTCAAGATCAACTACAGCAGACACTGTTGCGGGTGATGGAAGCTCAAGTCACCACTCTGTTGGATAAGGTGGACCCTCGAAAGTGCTTTAAGTGTGGGGAGCCTGGGCATTACAGAAGACGGTGTCCAATAAAGGATGAAGGATGAAAAAGGATGAAAGCATTACAGCAGCTACTATCCACTCAGAAGGCTGGAAACTTCAGAGGGTTTCAGTGAAGGAGTCAACTGAGAACCCGAAGAAGGAACGGAGCTCCAAGAAACAAGATAAAGGCAAACAGAGTCGGAAGAAAGGGAAGAAGAAGGGAGAGATATCTCCTAAAGCAACTAACCTGTCACGGGGGTCTGAGGGTCGGGTGCAGGGAGTCAATGCTCATTCACCACCCAGCGCTTAAGTTAGATACTCTCAAAGTGGGCCAAAAAGAGACATCAACAGGAATGGATAGGCTACCTGAGAAGCTAGTGGGACCATCCCCTTTTGTGTCAGTACAGGTAGAGGGTGTCCATACCCTCAAGAGCTCTTTTGGATACAGGAGCCCAAGTCACTTTACTTTACCAAGATTTCTGCAATCAGTACCTAAAGCATATCCCGCTGAACAAGCTTGAAGAGTTGGATATTTGGGGAATTGGGGCTGACAAGTTTCCATATGATGGATACATCCCCATTAGAATTTCCTTTGGACCAGCAGAAACAGGGAAGGTTGAGACATTTGACACCCTATTCGTGGTGTGTCCCAGGCCTCCAGGTGCCGAACAAAATTCCATGCTGATTGGGACAAATACAGACTTGGTGAGAAGATTACTGGAGAGGGTAATAGGAGAAGATGGGTCGGTGCCAAGCGTAATTCACCTGAAATTATATCAGGCTTGCCAGCAGGTGATTAAAGAAAAGAAGGCTTCTTGCCCATGGAGTAGGACGAATATGGAGGCTGGATATGAGAGGAAAAAGTGCTCCAACCGAGTGAGGTTGCTTGCCTGAAGGCCACTGTGAAACCTACTTGGGATCACCCAGGGTCCTTCTTTGTGCTGGAGACCGATGCACAAACTGAAGCAGCTGGCATAGCAATGGTTTCTGAGTTGGTTTCTACCAAAACTCTGCTGCAAAGAAAGAAGAAGCTGCCTATTAGTCTTCAAAATATCTCGGATCACCCTATGATATTGAAGGCCCAAATCTCGGTAGGTCAAGTGAGTGCAGCTACCCCAGTGTCTCCAGAGGAGGTTGAGAAGAATGAGAAGTGACAAGGATTACGGAAGGAATTGGAAGAGTGTGCCACTGTATTGTCCCCTTCTTGGAGAAGAAGGATGAAGTCACAGTTAGTTTGGTGGGAGAAGATCTTCTCTAGCAATGATTTTGATGTGGGGTATGCTAAGAGTGCCCAACATCGAATACGCCTACAGGAAGATAAACCCTTCTGGGAGAGAGCTTGGAGAATTCAGCTCAGCGACTTGGAAGATTTGAGAGAGCAACTGACGGAGCTAAAAAAATCTGGAGTGATTAAAGAGTCCCAAAGTCTGTATGCCTCACCCATTGTAGTGGTTCGGAAGAAGGATGGAATCGGCAAACCATTCCGGATCAATACACCACCCCACGGATTGAAGATGCTCTTCAGTGTCTTGCTGGAGCCAAGTGGTTTAGTGTGCTGGATCTGAAAAGTGGATACTATCAGATACCGATGCATGCTGAAGACAAGGAGAAGACTGCCCTTATTTGCCCCCTTGGCTTCTTTGAATTCAACCGGATGCCACAAGGACTGTCAGGGGTGCCAGCCACCTTTCAACGACTGATGGAAAGAACATTGGGGGATATGAACTTGGTCGAAGTTCTGGTGTATCTGGATGATATTATAGTGTTTGGAAGAACACTAGGAGAACATGAGGCACGGCTGAAGAAGGCAATCGAAAATGATCCATAAGGAAGGGCTGAAACAATCCCTGGAGAAGTGTCAGTTCTATCGTACTTCGGTTACTTACTTGGGGCATGTGGTCTCAGCCAATGGTGTGGCTACTGACCCGAAGAAATTGGAGCCAGTTACTGCATGGCCTAGGCCTGAGACTGTAACAGAACTGAGATCCTTTTTAGGGTTTTGCTCCTACTACCGAAGATTTGTGGCTAACTTGGCCAAGATAGCTAAGCCCCTCAATGAGTTGCTGCAGGTAGCCTCGGGGGAGGAAGAAGGAAAGATGAAAGAGAAGAAGTTGGGCCAGAGAGGAAAGAAAGAGTTCATTAGAGAACAGTGGACCGATTAATGTGAAGAAGCTTACAGGGGGTTGAAGACAAGTCTCACTGAAGCCCCTGTTTTAGTCTATGCTGATCCGTCCAAACATTATGAGCTTCATGTGGATGCTAGCAGGGATGGGCTTGGAGGAGTACTTTACCAAGAGCAAGATGGCCAGCTCAGACCACTGGCTTATGTGAGCTAAAAGTCTGAAAGAACTTCTGAAAGAAGTTACCCAGCACACAAATTGGAGTTCATAGCTTTGAAGTTGGCAGTTGTTGACAAATTGAAGGATTATTTGTATGGGGCTCAATTCATTGTAAAGACTGATAACAACCCACTGACCTACCTGCTGACTTTTGCAAAGCTGGATGCTACTGGGCACCGGTGGTTAGCTGCGTTTGCTGGATTTCAGTTCAGTTTAAAATACCGACCTGGAATTGGGAACAGAGATGCTAACTCGTTGTCCCATAGGCCACATCGCTCTGAAGAGAAGTTCAAGAATGGCCCTTTGTGCCTACTGAAGGAGTACAAGCCCTATGTAGAGGCCTAGTTCACCTTCTGGGAGTGGCTGTAGGGTCTGCAGAGTCCATAGGAGTTTCACCCGGTGGAGTACCTCGGTTCTATTGTGGACTGACCCAAGTGAAAATAGTGAGGGTCTTCCTCGATTAACAAAGAAGAAGATCAAGACTGACCAAGAACAGGATCCTCTATGTCATGTAGCCCTTCAAGCCTTGGCACAACAAGACCCTATGTTGTTGTTGAAAAGCTCAATAGTACATGGCAAAATATTACATCGAGAATGAAGTCGGTTATAATTGAGGGATGGTCTGCTATACAGAAGAGGCCCTGGTGATGAGTTTGAGGAGACCTCACAATTATACCTCCCAGAGAAGCATCGTGCTTCAGTCCTAGTGTCTTTACGGGTATTTAGGCATAGAGAGAACCTTTCGCCTAGTCAGAGATAGGTTTTATTGGCCAGATATGAGGAGAGAGATAAAGGACTACTGTCATTGTTGGCAACCTTGCATTCAGAGGAAAACCCTTCCAGTTTTAGCTGCCCCTATGGAGCATTTACAGAGTCAGGGCCCTATGGACTTGGCATGCATTGACTTCCTGTGCCTGGAACCAGATACAGGCGGAAGAAGCAATATCTTGGTGGTGACTAATCATTTTACCTGATATGCTCAGGCCTATCCGACGAAAGATCAGCAAGCAACGACGGTAGCAAAGGTACTGGTGGAGAAATTCTTTATTCATTATGGATTGCCTGTCTGCATCAATTCTGATCAGGGAAGAGATTTTGAAAGCCGGCTCATCCATCAGTTGTGCAAGTTGTTGGGCATCAAAAGTCTCGGACCACACCATATCACCCACAAGGGGATCCTTAGCCTGAGAGGTTCAATAGGACTCTGTTGAATATGTTGGCGACTTTGAGAAGAAGCAACACTGGGGAAATCATATTGCTGCCATGGTACATGCCTATAACAGTACTGTGAGTGATGCCATTGGATACTCATCCTATCGCCTCATGTTCGGAAGAGATGCTAGATTACCAGTTGATCTGGTTTTTGGAACAGCTGCCGATGATACCTCTTTGACTTCTCACAAAGGTTATGTGGATCGGTTGCAGAAGAACTTGAAGCAAGCCTATGATAAGGCCATGCAACATGCCACTACCTGAGAGTTGCAGAACAAAAAGAATTTTGATCTCAAAGTAAGAGTGCAAGATCTCCTACCTGGGGACAGGGTGTTGTTGAAGAACTTAGGTGTACCAGGCAAGCACAAATTGGCTGCCCGTTGGAGGCCTCAACCTTATGTCATTTGTAAACAGCTTCCAGGGTTGCCAGTCTACCAAATCAAGCCAGAAGGACAGACAGGACCTCTTAAGATGTGGCATCGGGATCATCTGCTTCCCTTGTCGGATGCAGTTAGGATGCCTCCTTGTCTCGATATCCCTCCTTTGGATCCAGGTCCCCCTTGGACTCGATCTTGTCGGAAACCCCCTGTTAGGCCTACTAGGCCAGTTCAAGATGATAATGAAGATGAGAAGGTGGTACCTTCTTAGCTGTGGGATCTGGTTGTTATTCCTGAGATGGAGATCAGACCCCGGTTCAGAAAGCCAACACCAACAAGAGAGGTGAAGAGATCACAAGGTTCTCCTGGACAAAAAAGGAATGTTCCAACACTAATCAAAAGAAGAGATGCTCCTCCAAATGGAAGTGTCAGACCAGTTCCGAGTGCTCCACCACTAATCAAAAGAAGAGGTGCTCCTCCAAGTGGAGGTGTCAGACCAGGACCAAGTCTTGAGCAAGGAGACTTGATTTGTTTCACTGAGGAATGTCTACCCGTGGTGAGACCTGCTGAGACCTGGATGTTCGGATTCGGCGGGTCCGGCTGAACCTCGCGAAAAATTTCGGGTTCGGTACCAAACGGTACCAAACTTGACCCGAACTTTACCCCAGACCCCGAACCCCAATGGTGACCTGAACTTTTCGGCACAAAAATGGCTATAAAAAAGTCCTGGCAAGTGCTAGAGGGCTGCAAAAGGAAGTAAAATGGGGGTAAGAGTAGGACAAGTGCCCTACAAAGACTAGATTTTAGAACAATAATCTGTCCCTTACAGCAACAGCAGGAACCTGACCCTATAGGAGTAGGCGATGATTTTAGAACAATAATCTGTCCCTTACAGCAACAGCAGGAACCTGACCCTATAGAACTAGGAGATGATTTTAGAACAATAATCTGTCCCTCAAAGCAGTAGACTCTACCTAGTCCAGAATCAGATCATTCTGTAATGCAGAATGAGACCTGCAATCTGTCCCTCAAAGCAGTAGACTCTACCTAGTCCAGAATCAGATCGTTCTGTAATGCAGGATGAGATGTTATTAATATCTGCAATCTGTCCCTCACAGCGCCGGCAACATCCTCTCCCTAGACTAGCCTGAGAGCATGTGACATGCAGCACTACGTGACTCCAGCTTATACAGAGGCTGGGTCACATGATGCACTGGCCAATCACAGCCATGCCATTAGTAGGCATGGCTGTGATGGCTTCTAAGGGCAAACCAGTGAAACGCTTGTTGATTGGCTGCCCTGCAGCTTTTCAACATGCGTGATCAAATACCTGAACCCAGAACCCGAACCTGAACTTTTTTTCAAATGTCCGGGTTCGGGTCCGGATCATGGACACCCCAAAGTTCAGTACAGACCCGAACTTTACAGTTCGGGTTCGCTCAACTCTACTGCTGAGGGTTCCGCAAAGGACACAGTGTTGTCAAGAGAAGAAGAGAACAGGAGAGAAGGATCAAACCCTAATATTCCTGATGAACCTAGTCATACTTTTTCCAATCCTAAGAATAATCCTACTCCAGTAACCAGTCCTAAGAATGATTATACTCCAGTAACCAGCCTTAAGAATAATTCTACTTCGGTCATAAGTCCTGGGAAGAGTCCTACTTCAGCCTGAAAGGCAGGTTACTTTTTCGGTCAGTCCGGAAAGGGAGATTGTCCCTCCATCAAGCCCAGGGAAAATTTCCACTCCTGAAGTGAGACAGGGCAGAGACTCTACCTCCATAGGCAGTCAAGAAAAACGTGCTGTAACAAAGCAGGAACCTAGTTCTCCTGTTCAGGAACCTCCACCCTCCCAGAAGACTTACTTATGATACATTGGGGGAGAATTCTGACAGATTGATTACCACCATCCAAAGGTCAGACTTTATGTCTGACCCTGTTGCCATCATTTGGGCAAAAGGTGACCTCAACGTGGCCCCTGACACTACTAGGTGGGACACGGCTATTGCCCTGGCCTGTCGGAAAACTGATTATGAACTTACTGAGAATGTATACATTGGCATCTAAAAAACTTGGGGATGTCAGTGTGCAGCTAATACAGCAACGCCCAATTACGAATATCACCTCATCCCAAAAATGTAGAACATACATACCAAGTTTAAACGGGACTGTGCAGGTAATAGACGCAAGTGTAGACGTAATCATAAAAATATTATTTTATTATATTTGTATTATTTTATTACAGTTATCAATAAAAAGGCCCAGCAAATATGGTCTTCTGATATAACAAACAATAAAAACAGACAACAATCTTAATATATGAATTGAAGATAAAACATTGGTACATATGATAATAGAGACATCAGTTGAATACCAAAATTGCATGCATCAATATTAATCCAACGTTTTGACTGGAGTCAGTCTTCTTCAGGGATTTTATGAGAAGCATACAAATTGTAATTCTAGTATTAGAAATAACAATCATTAGATGACATAACAACAATAATACAATGCATAGAGAAAAGTAAAGCTCATAAACATTACCTTAATTATCTAAATCAAAAATATGTGCAAAGGCGAACAGGTCTGGGGAGCATAATGCCAGTGATCGGGTCAGCATGAATCCTAGCAAGGACAGACCAAGGAGCATATCAATGTCCCAGCACAATGCACCCTAATGTGGGACAGCCTATAGTCCAAGAATGCCGCCAATTCAAAGAGGAATAGAGAGGTCTATAATCATATGAATAATGAAAAAGTTTAATCATATATAAAGCCACAAAAAGGCAGATCAAGTTTAGCTACAGAGGATACACCCACCTGAACCATGCAAGCATCCTATGCGACAACAGAGACCCAGTGCAGATGAGGAAAGGACAATTAAAAAGAGCCACACACCGATGTAGAGGGGAACACCGATTGTGTCCCCACAGGAGGTAATTCCTCCTACTTTTAATCACAGGAGGTTTAGGTGGAGACAACCACCGCCTAATTTGGAAACATACAAAAATAGATACTAAATATCAGGTTAAAATGAAAGGCCTGTGTATCAACCAGGCCATAACATCATATCCATAAAAAAATATGTCTATCCAAACCTTTCCTACAGACCACTGGCTAACATATGCACCCACAGCAATAGGATGCAATGAAAGCCACACAAATGCGAAATAAGGAGGGGAGAAAAAAGACAATCTTCAAAGAGACACTATCTAAATTACCTGGAGATGGGCTAACATGGGAACCTATTAGGCTCAGTCCTCCTTATGTGCACTGATCGTCTTCAAATGGCCAGTATGTAAATTACAGGCAGATCACCCTCTATAAGTACCTCCCCAGGGCCAACACCCCCCGCTCTAATAGGAGGATCCGGGAATTGATCATCCCAGAGCGTGTGTGGGGGTGCTTGGCTGTAATGGCAAATGCCAAACAGCCAGCCGCGTGTAGCGTGGGTTGCACGCTGGAACGCTTCCTCCCCACCGCCCATCTCCGGCAAAGCGGCATCCAGGAAGTGTGTCAGAGCGTCTTGACATCATCTCCAGTGCCTGGTAGCCGGAAACGGTCACTCAGAGGAGACCAGAGCGCCGTGGTGCCAGCACGGATCATCTCACCAAATGGGAACAGTGCAGAAAAGCGCCCCCCATCAGTGAGGTGAAAACTCCATCCCCAATAATGAAGATGGAATTGTTCCCCCACTCCAGAGTACTGTGTGGGGATTTCCGTGCCAGGAATCAGGGGCATTGGAGCCAAAGCAGTCCATCACACAACAGGGAAGAGGACAGGACGGGAACCAGATAGCTCCTAAGCCGAGCCAGAAAGACCCATTTTGGCAAATGCCAGCTTGGCAGTGACCTAAGGCCCGATTGCAATCACACAATCGTTAATGACTGCCATTAAAGTTGCAATATGTTCACCTAACACAAAAAAATATAATAAATTGGCTGGAGATGGCGAGATCCATACCCCTCATCTAAAGGGTGGGTAGGGCAGAAACTAAGACCAAGAGAAAGGAGCTGGGTCCCGACAGGAGAAAGTGAATATGTGGATAGGTTGATTACTTTCAAGCCAGTCTCAGCGCCATCACTGGGGCACGGAGATTGGCCAGAGGTTAATCCAAAGGGGCACGAGTGTTCACAGGTGCAGAAGTGTTAGTGAATATAGGGTATGGTGTGTTACACGTTCCACCCGACGCACCTTGGTCCACTCCGGAAATGGGGTTAGTGGGTACCAGTGTGCTCTTGGGGAACATGGTGGAAGAAGATGGGGAGGCGTTGCCACCACCCGATCGATTACCTATCACAAGTGCATGTCAAAGGTGTTTTACTATCCAGAATCAGCTTTTTGTTGATCCTTTTATCAGTGTTATTGCTTGTTATTGTTTTGCGAAAGGCTTTGGGTTTTTTACTTGTGGTTGAGACCTGTGAAGAAGAATCCGATAATGAGTGCATGCTAGTGGACAGTGACTGTATAGTTTGTGAAGGGGAGATACCCACAAAATTACCCCTCTTATCGCGGGATTTTTCCCAGATGTTTTACTTAAATACGCACACTTGTCCCTCTCAAATTTTCTGTCTTTAGTAATCAGTATATGTCTATAAAACGCATCCAGGTCATTACTGAGCTTGACATTAAGCTCCTCAAACTTTGAGTGCGACCTGAATGAGTTCAAAGCGACGTTTACATTTTGAATTTCTAAATTTAACTGTTCCATCTGTCTGTCATAATCCTTCATCAATAAAACCATCATATTCCTGGAGCAGGAAATCAAATTGTCTTCCCAACTTTTCTTAAGATCATCATTCACTTTTGGTATATTGTGAAAAGTTTTTGAATGCGTTGGCCTTTTGGATTAAAACTGGCTTTAATGTACCTATCTAGAGTACTCTTATGCCAGTGAAGGGCCAATTTCTTTTCCAATAGTTTTTAAGTGAGAAGAAGGTAGATGACAGATCAGTCATAGGTTTTACCGTATTACCGAACGATTATTCATGTTTGGACACAGTTCCTGCCCAATTCGAAAGGTACGAATCTGCCATAACCAGGAGAAAAAAAAGGGGGGGGGGGGAGAAAACTCCCGATAAGGTGAACAACACCGCTGACAGCAATGGCGAGTGATTCCCACTCAGAGACAAAGCTATGTAGATGGAAGAAGAGTGAATTTTTGATAACCTTTTCTTTAACCGGGAAGTGACCGTATTCTCATGAGATCTATCCATGTAATTTCGGTCAAAATTAGGTTTTCCGGTTGCGTAAGTTTTTGAAAAGTGTTATATGGTTTTCACTTACTACTAGAATTCTTTTCAACCCTTCTGTTAAACTAAAGGACGAGGTCCTTATACTACCAAAATAACTACTTCCTAATACTGTCTGTCTACCTTGTCAATTTAAATCTTTAAGTTTTACATTTGCAGCGAAACTTGAGTAAGTCCAGCGTGAGTTTCAAACTCCTCGAATTACAGT
>BLSH010314924.1:207682-239163 GCA_018402905.1 Glandirana rugosa | reverse complement strand
TAATTTGGCCTTCCTGTTTTTGAGGCCCACCAATGGTTTACATCTCGTGGTGAACCCTCTGTATTCACTCTGGTGAAGTCTTCTCTTGATTGTTGACTTTGACACACATACACCTACCTCCTGGAGAGTGTTCTTGATCTGGCCAACTGTTGTGAACGGTGTTTTCTTCACCAGGGAAAGAATTATTCGGTCATCCACCACAGTTGTTTTCCGTGGTCTTCCGGGTCTTTTGGTGTTGCTGAGCTCACCGGTGCGTTCTTTCTTTTTAAGGAGGTTGCAAACAGTTGATTTGGCCACACCTAATGTTTTTGCTATCTCTCTGATGGGTTTGTTTTGTTTTTTTCAGCCTAATGATGGCTTGCTTCACTGATAGTAAAATCTCTTTGGATCTCATATTGAGAGTTGACAGCAACAGATTCCAAATGCATATAGCACACTTGAAATGAACTCTGGACCTTTTATCTGCTCCTTGTAAATGGGATAATGAGGGAATAACACACACCTGGCCATGGAACAGCTCAGCAGCCAATTGTCCCATTACTTTTGGTCCCTTAAAAAGTGGGAGGCACATATACAAACTGTTGTAATTCCTAAACCGTTCACCTGATTTGGATGTAAATACCCTCAAATTAAAGCTGAAAGTCTACAGTTAAAGCACATCTTGTTCGTTTCATTTCAAATCCATTGTGGTGGTGTATAGAGCAAAAAAGATTAGAATTGTGTCGATGTCCCAATATTTATGGACCTGACTGTATATAAGTGGTTTAAGCAGAAGGAAAAAAACCCTGAGTATTTGGGGACCAAAGACTTTAAGTGGGGGGGAGAATGTAGCCAGGAGCTGGGTGTCACACTCCTGGCAATAGAGACATTTCTGCCTTCACGTGTAATGTAGTTGTTTCCCCTAGTGCCAGTTTACTGTTCTGTGACTCTATAGATAACATAGGAGCTGCGCTAACAGATAATAGCGATCATGTTAGTCCATATAAGTGTTGAAGATGATAATTAACAGTATAGAGAATCAACTCGAACGTTTGACAGCCTCCACAGTTTCTAAATGGCAACAAAGATAAGAAGGAATCCACCATCACCCAAAATCAAGGCTTACCAGCCCACAATTAGTCTTGCGCTCTTTGGGTTAAACACTTGTACTCCTCCGTATGTTGGGTCGGATAGGATTGGATCCTTTAAGGCAATGCCCTGTCCTGGAAGCCTCCCCGGTCTCCGTCTCAGAATATTGGGCATAAAACAAAAAAGGATTGCATAGTAAAGTACGTCCTAAACTCTAGTGGATTATTATAATCACCCTACACCACCACCAGTGTGTGCAACCATACAGTGCAATCCAGCACTGTCAGGATTCAAGGCTTACCAGCCCACAATAACATGTAATGACCATTACCACCTTAATCAGCCACAGAGCCTGTGTAGTTCATATATGTTCGGGTTTAAAGGGATGAGGTGGCAACCCTAGCCAGATCACCAGATGAAAAGTCGAGTTGCACTGGAACCTTTTGCGAGTCTTGCTGCAAGGTCTACCAAGTGGGGTTTCCTATTTGACCATCTGGATGTATGGAGAGGAAATTTTGACCATATCACATACAGCGCTGATGTTATTGTGGGCTGGTAAGCCTTGAATCCTGACAGTGGTGGATTGCACTGTATGCTTGCACACACTGGTGGTGGTGTAGGGTGATTATAATAATCCACTAGAGTTTAGGACGTACTTTATTATGCGATCCTTTTTTGTTTTATGCCCAATATTCTGAGACGGAGACCAGGGAGGCTTCCAGGACGGGGCATTGCCTTAAAGGATCCAATCCTATCCGACCCAACATACGGAGGAGTACAAGTGTTTAACCCAAAGAGCGCAAGACTAATTGTGGGCTGGTAAGCATTGATTTTGGGTGATGGTGGATTCCTTCTTATCTTTGTGGCCATTTAGAAACTGTTGAGGCTGTCAAACGTTCGAGTTGATTCTCTATACTGTCAATTATCATCTTCAACACTTATATGGACTAACATGATCGCTATTATCCGTTAGCGCAGCTCCTATGTTATCTATATGTCTATACTGAACTTGAGTATTTGAGCTGCTGCTTCTTGGTACTTTTAGGGTTAGCGCAGTGTTTATACATATTTTCCATGTTCTGTGACTCTAACAGTAGCAAGAGGAATGCACTCTGGCTGTGCTCTTTCTGGATGGTGGTGATCGATCAAGCGGGACCCTGTGTAGATGGTGGCTGAATCACGGCCTACTCCCACAGACTGAGTAGTTTGGCTACCTTGCGGCACTTCAGTGAGCAACCTGAAATATCTGCCCTGCACTGAGTGGAGCCTGTTCCTGATCCCTGCATTCCGCTTGGGCGATCGCGGAGAAAGGCAGTGGAAGCCGATCCTAGGAGCCAGAGGGCTGGAGTGACCACATCATCATCTCTGTCCTTGTCATCACCATCGGATACATCCTTTACATCCATTGATCCTGTGGGGTGAGCGGGCGGAAGCCCATTGTTACAGACACTGTGTACACATAACCTGATCCTGCATATTCACTGTCATCAAGGCCTTGTTCCTAACCTTACAAATAGAAGTGGAATGCAAGCATTTACACCCTAAACTGGATTGCTGTTAGTTGTGTCCCAAAACTCAAAGTCAGTGATCACTGTGAAGCTTACTTTGTCTTGCTGAAGAAAGAGTGCTTCATGCAAGCATAGTAATCTTCTTGGAAATGTATGCTACTGCATCAGAATTTGATTTGGTATATACCATGTAGGGTGGTTAGCTTCACGTGAAGAGGTTCCCAAACATGTAGTCCAGCCGTCTGTCAGGTTAAGGGCTTCCTGCCCATGTTTATTCATTCAGCAAATAAGTATAACAGAAAGGGTTCCCTTGCAGGGGTAGAAAAACAGTCCCAAACAAAAGTCCACTACAGGAATAAAAACCTGCTAACAGATAGACCTCACTGGGTCTTTGCAGGCATGTTTCCTCACAGCCTGCTCCTTCTCTCTCAGCACCAACACTGATTACACCCAGGTCAGGCAAAATTATACCCATCTGGGGAGCAAGGTGTGACCAATACTTAACCCCATGCTGCCTACAGACCTCTCACGGTCACTCCTTTATCTTAAGAACCTCAAGATCCTGCGTGGCAGATACACCCCATCCATCACTGACAGGGGCTGTCTGCCACATACCCCCCCCCTCTGTTTGAACCTGTGGGTTCGAACACCAGCTATTAAACAGTGGGTTCTAGAAAGGGCATCTGCATTTTTCTGGTTACAACCCGCCCTGTGCCCCACTTTAAAAGAGAAATCTTGGAGGGCCAGGAACCAACGGGTAACCCTTGCATTATGGTCCTTAGCTTGGGCTATCCATTTTAGGGGGGCATGGTCTGTTATGAGTCAGAAGTGGCGCCCCAGCAAGTAGTACCGTAGAGCCTCTAAGGCCCACTTAATGGCCAAACACTCTCGATCCCAAATACTATAATTGTCCTCTGCCATCAGCTTCCAACTCAAATACACCACCGGGTGTTCTTCTCCACCTACCACTTGTGACAAGACAGCCCCCAGACCTATACCCGAGGCATCGGTCTGGACCACAAACTCTTTGTTATAGTCTGGGGCCACCAACACAGGCTTTTTACACTGGGCTTCCTTCAGATTTTGGAAACCTGCTTCAGCCTCAGGATTGCATTTAATCGCTACCGAGGAGCTCTTGCCCTTGGTGAGGTCAGTGAAAGGTGCTGCCAGTGTGGCAAAGTTTGGGATGAACAATCGATAATACCCAACCATGCCTAGGAAGGTTCTCACTTGTTTCTTGGTGGCAGGGGCAGGCCAGTCTTTAATGGCTTCTACCTTATGAACTTGGGGTTTGACTTGGGCTTGGGCCCAGTCCAATGGTGTATTCCAGATACCGGGCCTCTTCTAACCCTATTGCACACTTCTTTGGGTTTGCGGTTAAGCCAGCATTTCTGATGGAGTTTGGGTAGATGACTTTCCCAATCTGTGCTCCAAATAACCACATCATCTAGATAGGCTGCAGAATAACACTGATGCGGCCTAAGGATCTCATCCATCATCCGCTGGAATGTAGTGGGAGCTCCGTTTAACCCAAAGGGCATCCGCACATACTGCCATAATCCCTCAGGTGTTGCAAAAGCATTTTTCTCTTTTGCTTCCTCTGTCAGGGGAACCTGCCAATACCCTCTAGTGAGATCTAGAGTGGTTATGTACCTCATATCAACCCTCATTCAGTTTCCGGAAGTCATTGCAAAATCTTAAGGACCCATCTGGTTTGGGAACCAAGACTATAGGACTACACGATTCACTTTTAGACTTCTCTAACACCCCGAGGTCGAACATCTTTTGAACTTCCTCAGCTACTGCCTATCTACAGGCCTCTGGAATACGATAAGGCTTAAGACGTGCTCGAACCTTGGTGTCAGTGACAATGTCATGTTTAATTACATTTGTGCAGCCGGATAAGTCTGAGAAGAAGTCTTTATTGCACTGTAAAAACCCCCTCACCTCCTGCTCTTGGGACACTGACATGGACTCGGGTATTTGAACTTCACTTATGCCTCCCTCTTTTTTAAGTGTCTGATCACCCAGGGCTAGGAGAGCTTCCCTGTCTTTCCATGCTTTAATTAAATTTATATGATAGATCTGCTCTTTCTTCCGCCTGTCTGGTTGGTATACCTTATAGTTTACCTCCCCAACCTTTTCCAGTATTTCATAGGGTCCTTGCCACTTAGCTAGGAACTTACTTTCCACTGTGGGGACTAAAACAAGTATACAATCCCCCAGATGGAAAGTCTGAACCTTTGCCGACCTATTGTATACTCGTCTCTGTGCTTCCTGGGCTTGCTGCATGTGTTCTCGAACCAGGGGCATTAATGAGGCAATCCTATCATGCATGGCTGAGATATGTTCAATGACACTCCGGTAGGGAGTACTTTCAGTCTCCAGAGTTTCTTTAGCAATGTCCAGCAACCCTCTGGGATGCATCCCATACAGGAGTTCAAAGGGTGAAAAGCCCATGGAAGACTGTGGGACCTCTCTAATGGCGAACAATAGATATGGCAGTAGACAATCCCAATCTCTCCCATCCTTAGCCACCACCTTCTTGAGCATATTCTTGAGGGTTTTGTTAAACCGTTCTACTAGCCCATCTGTCTGAGGGTGGTAAACTGAAGTATGCAAATGCTTAATACTGAACAATTTGACATGAAGGGAGTCCCTTGGTCATTTTGGGATCCCAGTATGGGTAAACATGTGGAACAACTCTTTGGCGATGGTCTTGGAGGAAGTGTTTCTTAAGGAAACAGCTTCGGGATACCGGGTGGCATAGTCCATGATGACTAGGATGTGCTCATAGCCTCTGGCAGACTTAACTACTGGCTCTATCAGATCCATGACAATTCGGTCAAAAGGAATCTCAATCACAGGCAATGGTACCAGTGGGCTACGGTAATGGGGCATAGGGGCTACCTTTTGACACTCAGGACATGACTCACAATAGTTTTTCACGTCGGCATGTATCCCAGGCCAGAAGAAATGCTGTACGACACGTTTTTTGTCTTTTCATATGCCAGATCGCCACCCAGGGGATGTGTATGGGCCAGGTTCAGCACTGTCCTCCAATAGGGGCCAGGCACCACGACCTCACCCCGAATTTTGTCAACCCGATACAACATGTCGTGGCTAACCGCCATATGAGGAAACACATTTTACAGCCCCTGGGCTACTGGGGTCCTATTGTTTACCTTCACATTTTTACTGGCTTGTACAAGAGTAGGATCCTGTAACTGGGCGGTCCCGAAGTTGTCCCGAGAAACCTCTAGCTCCGGCACGCTGGGCAACTCTAGGGTCTCAGGGGTCACCTCCGGTTCACCTGCATAGACTGCTAGGGGAAAAGACACATTTTCATAAGGGGTCACCCCTACATCATTTTCCTCAACCTTTGGTTCACAGTAGTTGGGGTTCCTCCCTTCAGTCCCACTAGGGAGTCCAGGCTCAAGGCCCTTCTCTTTCACACTGCAAAGTTCCTGGAACAGTGGAAAGTCTCTCCCTAATATTACACTGTGCAACAGGATACGGGACACAGCCACTTCATGGCAAACAGATCCTGAGCTGGTTTCAAAGGTCACCAGCGCTGTGGGGTACTTCTTACAGTCACCATGCACACATACCACTCCTACCTGATGCTAGGTCAGCTGTTCAGGGTCCACCAGCCGGGAATGGACCAGGGTGACCAGACTTTCAGAGTCCAGGAGGGCATGTACACTTTTCCCCCTTATCTTTACAACAGAGCTTGGCATGTCCGGATCAGCGAGCAGGCTTGGGCGAGCAAACAGGGACATGCAGAAAACTACTTCACATTCCATAGGCTCAGAGCTCAAGGAACACTTGGCAGCGATGTGACTCCACTCACTGCACTGCCAACACTGGAGATACCCCCGGGTTCCTCTGGGACTTCCTGACGGAGTCTTTCAACAGGGGGTGCTGCTCAGACAATTCTCACCGGCCTTTCAGGACTTCCTATTTTCGGCTACACTAACTGTGTTACTGGGGTTGACAAGACGGCCACAGGAGGGGGTATTTTGACCATAAGGGATCGTAAAACTACAGACCCAGCAACCAGGTCTTCTGCTGCCAAGTAGCGTTCCACCAGCTCAACCAGAACATCCTTTGAATTTGCATCAGATTGCCTCACCCACTTCTGCAACTCAGGAGGTAACGCTATCAGGAACCGATCCATTGCAACTCTTTCCACTATTTGGGGCCCTGTGAGTATCTCAGGCTGCAGCCACCATTTGACCAGGTTGATTAGGTCATACATTTGGGAGCAGGGGGATACATCTGACTTCAAACTCCAGCTGTGTACTCGCTGTGCTCTTACTGCTGCAGTGACGCCCAGATGCCGCAAGATCTCAGCTTTTAGTTTGCCATAATCTCAGGCATCCTCAGTGGACAAGTTAAAGTATGCCTTTTGGGAGTCCCCTGCTAACAGTGGGGCCACCAGTGCAGCCCAGCGGTCTTTAGGCCAGGCCTGCCCCTCAACAGTTCTTTCAAAAGTACATAGGACGGCTTCCACATCATCCTGGAATGTCATTTTTTGTAGAAGGTGACTTTTGGTGCCTGGCAGGGTGTCACCAGGCGACCTTGTGAAGACATTTGCAGTCTGGACTGGCATCTGCTGGAGTACTTCTGCTAAAGCCTGTCAGTCTTTCTCAGCTGCCTGAGCCAAAGCAGCCACTTGAGCGCCAGTTGCCTGGGCCAGTGCAACCACAGCTTGCTGGCTGGCTGCTTGGGCTTGCTGCTGCTGAGCCACCAACAGTCTGTTAGTTTCTTGTTGTGCAGCAGTAGCTTGCTTATACGCCTGTTGCTGTGTGCCATTACTCTGGAGCAAGGCCTTTACCAATTCCTCCATGCTGCTAATTCCCACTTACACTGCAGTATACTTTGCTTTAAGTGGTATATACGCACTGCAGTCCTTCTAAAACCGCTGACACAACGTTCACACAGCTTATTTCAATGCAGTTTTTAACAACAGGTACACAGTGTAGCCAGCAAAACTTGCCTTTCAGCGAGGATCAGTAGAGGGCTTGCACGCATCTGTTTCCACCAATCATGGGGTGATTAGCTTCAAGTGAAGAGGTTCCCAAACATGTAGTCCCGCCGTCCATCAGGTTAAGGGCTTCCTGCCCATGTTTATTCATTCGGCAAATATGTATAACAGAAAGGTTTCCCTCGCAAGGGTGGAAAAACAGTCCCAAACAAAAGTCCACTACAGGAATAAAAACCTGCTGGCTAACAGATAGACCTCACTGGGTCTGCTTCAGTCTTTGCAGTAGGGTTTGCCACCTCATCCCTTTAAACCCGAACACACATTGTTTACACAGGTTCTGTGGCTAATTAAGGTGGTAATTAAACTCACTTGGTGCCTCTTCTGCATTGAATTAGCCTTAGAACCTGTGTAACTAATATGTGTTGGGGTTTAAAGGGATGAGGTGGCAACTCTACTTTGCAGGCAAGTTCCTTTACAGCCTGCTCCTTCTCTCTCAGCACCAACACTGATTAAACCCAGGTCATGCAAAATTATACCCCAGCTGGGGAGAAAGGTGTGACCAATACTTAAGCCCTTGCTGCCTACAGACCTCTCACTGTCACTCCTTTATCTTAAGAACCTCAAGATCCTGCATACACACCATATATCACTGACAATGGTTGTCTGTCACAACCATTTAAACTACAAAGCTAGCTGAAGATCATCTGAACTGTCAAGCAAGGAACATTGAACTACAACAACTCCTCATTTGTTTCTTCCCCCCCCCCCCACTTAGTGAACATTTACACCCTGTTCCAAATTATTATGCCAATGATATTTTTATCATTTACCTAAATAATTGACTTAAACAACAGTCAGCATAATTCTCAAGTTATCAACTATTAAGAGTACAATTCAAATTTTATTTGAACAAACCTCCTAATGATAACAGTATTTTTTTTCAAAATAAAAAAACGTACAATGTACTGTTCCAAATTATTACGCACAGTAAGTTTCAAAACACTTTATAGGTTTTAAAGAACTGAAAATTGTCATTTGTTGTGTTTGCAGCATATTTGCTGAAATCAAAAGCTATTTCAATCAAACTTTGAACAACATTTTAACTTTTTAAACATTTTAACAGGTCACGTTACATTTTAACATAGGACCCCTTATTTGATAGCAGCTTCACAAGTCTTGCATCCGTTGAACGTGTGAATTTTTGGACAGTTTCTGCTTGATTTGTTTGCAAGATGTCAGAATAGCCTCCCAGAGCAGCTGTTTGGATGTAAACTGCCTCCCACCCTCATAGATTTTGCTTGAGGATTCTCCAAAGGTTCTCAATAGGATTGAGGTCAGGGAATGATGGAGGCCACACCATGACTTTCCCTCCTTTTATCCCCATAGCAGCCATTGATGCAGAGGTATACTTTGCAGCATGAGATGGTGCATTGTCATGCATGAAGATGATTTTATTACGGAAAGCATAGTTCTTCCTTCTGTACTAGGGAAGGAAGTGGTCAGTCAGGAACTCCACATACTTTGCAGAGGTCATCTTTACACCTTCGGAGACCCTAAAGGGGCTGACCAGCTCTCTTCTCATGTTTCCGGCCCAAAACATGACTCCACCACCGCCTTACTGACGTTGCAACCTTGTTGGAACAGGGTGGCCGTCCACCAACCATCCACTGCTCCATCCATCTCGACCATCCAGGGTTTCATGGCACTCAACAGTGAACAGGACTGTTTGAAAATTAGTCTTCATGTATTTTTCTGCCCAATGCAGCCGTTTCTGCTTGTGAGCATTGGTTAGTGGTGGCCGAATGGAAGGTTTATGCACAGTTGCAAGACTCTAGAGGACTCTACACCTTGATGTCTGTGGGACTCCAGAAGCACCAGCAGCTTCAAATATCTGGTGCTCTGCTTAATAATGTGGAACACCCTCCTTTAGTAGTTTTTCCTTTAATTGGGCTCACCTGGCAATCTAATTATCACAGGTGTCTGAGATTGTTTTCAGTGATCAAAAGAGCCCTGAGACACAATGCCATCCATGAGTTAAACTGAAAAATGAAATATTTAATCTTTGTGACACTGAAATAGAATTTGCATAATAATTTGGAACAGGGTGTACTATTCCACTAGAGTATTTTATAGATTGCATTCACCTAAGAACACTCTCTCCCTTAGAGCAGGTTGAATATAGCTGTAATTGTCATACTGGTGGTGTACCTGTTTATCTACAATTTACTGGTTTATACCTGTATATCTACCATTTACTGGTTTATACATGTTTATCATCTATTTGCGGCTGTCAGGAGAGTGAACAGTGGAGAGTGGTTTGACAATTCAATAGTCACTCCCCTGCTATCCTGTGCCCCACTCTCATGCACAGTATAATGACATGTTTCTACACTTATTGGTTGAACCCATAAAGTCATAACGTCATGATGTCTGGGGTCAGGTGACAGGTGCGCACCACTGGAGTGCGAATCTCACCAAGGGTTGTGAAGCACACCACTAAGGTTGTGGACCTATGGCTGACTGCTGCTAATGAGTTCCGGCTGATATGGAAAGAGGACCCCCTGGAGCACGGACACTGAAACACAGGGAGCTAGTGCATTGGTTTTCCCAGGGCACGGAGTCTAAGAGCCAGTGGGTGTTCACCAGTGCCTCTAATGGTGAGGATAAATTTGGCTGCAACTGGATCCAGGTCGCGGCCCCGGGGTCCCCTAGCTCATGATCGGCTGGCTACAGGTGGAAGAGAGGAAGCAGCAGTGTAGTAACAGCAAAGAATAGTCAAGGTAATATCAAAGGGTCAGGGCTACAAGCAGACAGGAGAAACAGAGAACAAGCCGAAGATCGAGGTATCAGGCAGGCAGGGATAGTCAGACAAGCCAAAGATCGGTACATGGAATAAGACTCACAGCAAACGATAGGAACAATCACACACAAAGCCAAACACAGACAAACGTTGATCAGCAATGCAGGCTTGCACTGCCAGGTGTTATATCCTGTTCCCAATTAAGGCCTGGGGTGGAGACCAGCTAAGGAGGACCTACTAAAGCACACAGGTGAGGGAGGCCATTAACTGCACACATGCAGCAAAGGTAGGCAACAGGACCAAACCCTCCCCAATGGTTTCATGACACATAAGAAGTATTCTTTGTTATTCACTGGTGTTTCATCATCATATGGTTGAGACTTGTTTTATATATCCTGTCAAGTGAGAATTCCTCTTAAACAATATATTTGAGTAAACATTATTGATTTTTTCTCAACTTTGTGTACTTCCTTCACTGTGTCCTACTTAAAGGGGAACTAACATTACGAGCGAACCCAGTGTGTCAGGAGTGGCGGAGGACTTCCAGGGTCGGGGAAACCAGGGTGGATTGACTTATCTTGTGACCCCCAAGGGGGTAGCACTACATTAGTGTATTCCACAAATACATTTTTGTGCCTGTGGTATTACAATTCCAATAATTGGTGCAAAATGGTTCTATGAATATTTAAAATGTGCAGTTAAATTTTTATGTTTCGGAAATTTTAGCACAAAGTGCTGCAAATAGGGAACCCCTTGGACTTTTAAGGCACAGATGAAAAAAGAGTAGAAAATGATTAAAAGGAAAAAACTAATTTTTTTAGTACATAATATAAAAACAAGATAAAGCCTTGATATTGGAATTGTATCCATACATTAAAAAGAGAGATAATTGGCAAAACAGGGAAAAACAGAGGGAGGTCCGGCCTGTAACTGGACACATGCAGCAAAGGTAGGCAACAGATAAGACATTAATGTTTGCTGTGGTTTCGTGACAGTACCCCCCCTCCCCTTACAAGGCCTTTCCCTCCCTCGCTTGGGTCCAGGCTTGGAGGGAAACCTCAAATGAAACCTTTTCACAAGACGAGGTGCAAATACCTCAGATGCAGGAATCCACAACCTCTCCTGAGGACCAAACCCTCCCCAATGCACGAGGTACTGAAGGATGCCTTTATAGAGGCAAGAATCCAGAATTTGGCTAATCCCGTACTCCTGATTGTCCTCAGAGACCGGAACTATGGTAGGGAAAGGACAAGAGAACTAATTGAGGACCAAGGGCTTCAGGAGGGAAACATGGAAGGAGTTAACTATCCTGAGGCTTTTGGGGATCTGAAGTTTAAAGCAAACTGGGTTAACCTTATAAATTATCGAACACGGACCAATGAATCTTGGTGCAAATTTCAAAGAAGGAACCCAGAGTTTGATGTTCCTGGTGGAAAGCCAGTCGTCTCCAATCTGTAAAGAAGGTGGTTTACGCCTGCGACGGTTGGCAAAAGGGAAACATGGAAGGAGTTAGCTATCCTGAGGCTTTTGGGGATCTGAAGTTTAAAGCAAACCGGGTTAATCCCATAAATTATCGAACACGTACCAATGAATCTTGGTGCAAATTTCAAAGAAGGAACCCAGAGTTTGATGTTCCTGGTGGAAAACCAGATGTCTCCAATCTGTAAAGAAGGCGGTTTACGCCTGCGACGGTTGGCAAAACCCTTAAACTTATCAGCCGCTGCCCAGAGGGAATCATGAACCTCACCCCAAATGGTATTGAATGATTGCTGAATGGTAGCCAAAGCAGGAATATCTGGAGAACAGGTCACGGGAAGAGGAAGCTGAGGGTGTCTTCCATAAACTGTGAAAAAGGGGGTCTTCTGAGAACTGGTGTTAACATGATTATCATGAGAGAACTTTGCCCACGGGAGTAGAGAGGACCAGTCTTCATGATTAGCGGAGACTAAGGTGTGGAGGAAGACCTCTAACTCCTGATTAACCCTCTCAGTCTGTCCATAGAATTGAGGGTGGTAAGAAGAAGCAAAATCCAAGACAATATTGAGCTCTCCAGAAGCGGAATGTAAATTGAACCCTCCTGTCTGAAACAATATGAGAAGGAACCCCATGAAGGCGGAGGATTTCTCAAACAAAGATGGGGGCCAATGCAGGAGCAGAAGGGAGACCAGGAAGGGGAACAAAATGAGCAATTTTGGAGAACCAATCGATTACCACCCAAATGACTGTATTCTTTTCAGACTGCGGAAAATGTCAGTGATGAAATTCATCTCAATGTGAGTCCAGGGCTCCTTTGGAATTGGCAAGGGTATGAGCAGACCGGCAAGAGCTTGTGTAGAGGACTTAGACTGGGCACAAACATGGCACACCTTCACGTAGCCTTTGAACTTCCGAACAGAGAGTAGGCCACCAGTAGTGGTGACTGATGAGCTGAAAGGTTCGGAGGAACCCAGCATGACCCGACACCTTGGAAACATGTCCCCAATGAAGGATCTTAGGTCTTAGTTCAATGGGGACGAATGTCTTGCCAGGGGGATTTTTAGACTCCAGAGTGGTGGAATGGGCAAGAATACACCTGGTCGGAATGATTGGCTCAGGTTCAGAGGTGGGCTCCTCATCCAGCGTGTAAAACGACCTAGAGAGTGCATCAGCCCAACTGTTGCAGGAACCAGGTTTGTACGTGAACGTAAAATTGAAACGGGAAAAGAACAGACTCCACCTGGCCTGTCTGGGATTCAGTGGTTTAGCACTCTGTAAGTACTGTAAATTTTTATGATCAATAAGATCTTTATGGAGTGAGGGGAACCCTCCAAGAGATGACGCCATTCCTGTAGCGCCAATTTAATAGCAAGAAAGCCTTTTGAGTAATATGTTTCGAATGAAGAGATGCACGTCCTAGATGGCCCAAAATCTGACCAGAGAATTGTCTGGGCAGAAAGTGAGGCCACGGGCAAGGACACGCATCTCCTCAACGGAAAGTGGGTGTGATGAAAGGTTCACCACATTCAATGTGGTTGTTGAGGGTGGGTTTTGTGTGTCTTGGATGCTTGTGATTTGTTAATTTTGTTCTGATGAGTCTGGGTCCTGTTACAAAGTTGCTCTAAAAAAGTCCCGCATGTTTGTGGACGTGGAAAACGAGTGGCTGGTGTAGTGTGAGATGTGGGTGCAGAATTGCATCGATAGACCGGAGTGTGATGATTATGAGTGTCGTTGCATGTACTTTCATGGGAGAAACTCCCATGACTTGTACCTGACTGAATGGAAGATGACTCCATGGGGGAAGAGGAACTATCATTAGATCCGTCACCTCAGCATTGGCATTTGGGACGTCTCTTGCCTTTGTGAAGTGCTGTAAATTGGGAACATGGAGTAGGAGAAAAAGATAAATATGAAGGTAACTCAGATAATTCGTTCAGATTTAGATCTATTAGGAATAGTACTGCACGTTATGATCTCTTTGTACCTTTATTTTGTCATCTGTAGACCTTACCCTCACGGAAGGCCCTCAGATCGCATTGTAGTTTCTTGTCTTTGGTAATCAAGACGTCCTTGTTAAATTTCTCTAGATGGTTTTTAAGTTTAGCCTCAAAATCAGAAAAGAGTGCATTTGTTTGCAGCTGAATCATCTGCTTTTGTAATATGTCAATTTGTAAATCCATTTGTGTGATTCTTTTTCTATATTCCTGATTTAACAAGGACATCATGGTGTGTGAACATTGTTTTAAATTATCTTCCCATGCTTTCTTAAATTGTGGGTCAAGGCTATCAAAGGAAGGAAAGATTTGGACACAAAGTCCAGAGAGGTTAATTTACTCCCGTTGGTATTCTTCAAAGTTTTTTATGTGCCAGTATAGCAGGGACTTTTCTCTAAAATATTGCACAAATTGGTAAAAACAGTGGTCATTTCAGACTCAACAGCTTAATTTTTTTTCTCAAAATCTGCATGCACCTTGGACATGAATGTAGTCCACTGATCACCCTGGTAGGAAGCCATGATACCATAGAGTCAAGTAGTAAGAAGGAAAAAAAACGAGCAAACAAATATAAGGGAAGTTGGGAAGGGAAGAGAGGAAGGCAGAGAATGTCAAGCAACCAGGATGGGTGAACAGCGCATTCAACCACGACCGGGCGGGGGTCGCAGGCGGGTATCTTCTACCTAGTCATTTCCTTTTTTTTTTTTCCATACTTTGTATTGTTATTTAGGTTTTGTATGTATATCATTTTCTGTACTATTCACATTATCCCATGTGTGTACATATTATTGTTTTATATCCCATTGTATCTCGTGTGTTTCCTCTCCCATGACAGGTGGCATTCATGTCTCCTTTCTGCCATCAAATGCGCTGCTCTGCCCATACCATGAATCTGTGCTGCTGCAGTGCATTCCTTGGCTGCACTGTGTCCTCGGCATGCCTCCCTGGAGTAGCTACATTCCACCCGGCGGGAAAGCTCTGGTCCTGGGATGTGCCTTGGGCCACGGCTCTCCGCTCCCTTGAACCATGGAGCAATCTAGTCCCAGGTGTGCTTGCATCTAAGCTTCTTCCCACCAGTGACATGCGGACGTGTGTTAGAGAGCTGTCCGGCATTCAGCTGGGGGAGCTGTATTGCTCCTCCAATGCTGGATGGCCAGCACCGCCTCCCCCGTTAGGATTGGCTCCCTATGGAGACACCCTGCTTTAGAAGACTGACCCTAAACAAGGTCCATCCTTGTCTGAGCACGGCATCAGCGTGGATGTGACGCTATACTATTCCTGATCAGGTACACACTGTTAGTGTGGGAGTGGGGGGGATGGTCTATCTAACCATGCAGACCATCTCCTCTCCCAATCCATGCCTGCACAAGTGCCCTTAAGGGTTCATTTTAGAGCTTACTCTGTTGCGCATGACTGGACATGGTTTGTCTACCTATTTAGACTCGCTCCATGTCAACCTTTTAAACTCTGAACTATGACTTCATGACTTCAACCAATCAGCTCATGCCCCGCAGTTATTGCCCTTTCATATCATTTAACCCTCCCTCCTCGATTGTAAGCTCTAACGAGCAGGGCCCTCTGATTCCTCCTGTATTGAATTGTATTGTAATTGTACTGTCTGCCCTAATATTGTAAAGCGCTGCGCAAACTGTCGGCACTATATAAATCCTGTATAATAATAATAATATATTACTTATCAACTTTGCTATGATAGTCATTACATGTAACCAACAAATTTTTTTTGGTTGCAGTTGCCACTTAAACTGTGACCTTTCACTGGCGTAGTCACCTGGCGTCTCTTGTGGTAATGTAGCAGATGCATCCTTGGGACGCACGTCTTTGACACCGCTGACCTAATAGTTTGGCTCTGCTGACCCATTGCACAGACCTGGTCTACTATCCACTTGCCGCTACCATGCGCACACTTTTTTTGGCATTGGGGTGAGTGAACAGCAGTATCAGACTCCAGAATTGGCATAACAATACTCTGTTTATATACCTATTACGTTTTTGTATGATGCTGTATGTTTACGGCTATTATGTTTATGTTCTAGACATTCATACAGTCTGACCTACATTAGCAATTTCCTCTGAAGAAGGACAATTCTACAACATTTAGTCTGAAACATGTCAGGATCAGCCATGGAGCCCCTGCCTCACCCACACTGAGGCCCAGGCCCACGTGGCATGCTATACGGTCATTCTTACACAAAGAATAATTCCTAGCACGAGCTTCAGTGAACCCTCACATACCACCAGTAACCCAGTCCAACCCTTGTGCTCCCTTGCGCTCCAGAACTCCCTGTCTGAACTACCAGGGGTTCTTGAACGAGGGCCGCAAGATAGGTGATCCCCTGCATAAGTCAGACTTGTCCACTAGGTACGTGACACACTGCTAATGATAGCCCATTTGTATTCAAAGAAAAAAAATGATTGTTTGGAAAAACAAAACTGATGCTAGTAAGTTTATAAACTCTGGAAACTTTGGCCACTTTGGCCCTCCACGCTGTCTCCTTAACACAGCAGTCGAACACTGTAGGTGAATAGCTAATCCTTTCTCAAAGCCACAAAATATGTCAAGTTATAAATATCCTGCAACAATTTCATACTGTTTCTCTGTCTTTGTTATGGGCTATGGTTCTGTGTTAGTCTTTTGACAATACCACTTTTTTCAAAAGAACAACTCCACCAATCAGTTCTGAATAGATATGGTGATGGTAGGCTTATGTGATTCTTGAGTTTGGAGCTCTTGGCCCAATGGTTCTCCCAATGTATGTAGAGACTAGAGATGAGCTTGGGTGTCCAATGAATTCATCTCTAACCAAACTTACACTTTACAGTAAGTCTTAGTCTAATCAGCTGAGGGCTGTGTCATTCCCTGCCCCACAGCACACTTAAACAAAGCGGTGAGGCGTTGGTGATGTCAATGCCCCTATATGGATGTGTTGGAAACTGCCCATATTTAGTCAATATCATTGAGTGGAAGAGGAAATTCAAAAATAGATATTAGTTCAGATGGCACCCAAGGTCTCTGCAGGTCTGCCTTAGTGGTAGAGATTTCTGGTACAATTGTGCAGGAATAAGGAAGGCTGAGGAAGGTGCATGAGGGCCAAAGCAAACTGCAAGGCTATTAAAGTGGTTGTCAGGTTTAGGAGATATTACCTGTATCTGCATGTGCCAACGTCATTGGCACATGCGCACTGAAGAATCGGCACCCAGGGTAGCCCAGAGTGCCGTATCTTCTTTATTCGGGCCATAAATGACGTCTCCCATGCACATGCGCGGGAGTGACGTCAGTGCAGCTCCGCCAATCACGGCGCTGGAGCCCGCGTTGTGATTGGATGGAGCTGCAGACCCGGAAGAAGGATGTCGCCCATCACAGCAGTGTGCTGAGGCCTCTGCAACAGCTTTGTTCCAAAGTAAGTGTTTCATAATGAGCTAGTATGTGCTGCATACTAGCTCATTATGCCTTTGCTTTGCAGGGGTTTTTTGGGGGGGGGCCTGCTTTACAACCACTTTAACTGTACCCAAAGCTATGGGACTTTCAGAGGCGGCTCTCTAATTAGGCAAATTAGGTGGTCGTCTAAGGCCTCACACTCACAGGGGCCTCGCAACCACCTAATTTGACACTGACACCAGCACTGAGATAGAGACTACTGACACCAACACTTTAAAGTTCTTAATATATGCAATTTATAATGATAATTTCTTTATCGCTTGAATTATTTTTTCCATTATGGGCTTGAGTGGGGCCTCATGTCTAGATTTTGCCTAAGGTCTCACAAAGCCTAGAGCCGCCTCTGGGGACTTTAAACTAATTTGAAGTTATTTCATGGTCCCGAGCTATGAGACTTTATTCTAATCGAAAGTATTTCATAGTACCCAGCTTTGAGAGCTAAGCTGTGCTATCTTTACTAAGAGAAGAGGGATCTCTACTTGATGTGTTGAGCGTTTTGGAGTATTCCATATCCAAATCCCTCTCCTGTTTGCAATTCTTCTGGCAATAAAATACAAAATGACAACCCCTAGACTATTCATTTGGAGCCGGAGTGAATGGACTGTTGCTTGAGTGACTGGTGGCCTCTGCACTGTTTGGGAAGGAACTAATTAAAGTAGGCATTCCCTGCGGGCTTAGTGCTACATTGATGTTTCAGGAGGAGGAGGATAATGTGCTAGTCAAGAGAAATTATTATTGTTATGAAGCAAAAACCAAACCCAGCTGACCAAGCTGGGTTTTTTAATAAAACCTTTTATGAGCAAAACAAGGGATTGCTGCCATTGAGTTATTCACTTCTGACAATACTAGCCGACTGGCTGTTTTGCTGACCCTTTACTTTTAATACACTAAGCATTTGGAGTTTATTTACTGAAAGTGAATAGCATGTTCACTTTGCAAAGAATACCCAATTATGTGCAAGAAGAAGTTAAAAAAACAAGATTTTTTGCTTGCATGGCTTCACCTGATTACAGAGCTAATTGGAAATGTATTTGAAAAGTGAACACGCTCTATATCTTTACTAAATCAACCCAAAAACCTGAAACAATTATGCAGACTAGGTATATAAAAGCGGAGTTCCACCCTATTAAAAGTCAGCAGCTACAAAAAAGTGTAACTGCTGACTCTCACCTGTCCCAGGCTCCTTCGATGCAGCCGCCCGTTGCCTCGCTCTTCTCCCCCTCCTCCGTGCAGCGCCGGCATAGCAAGTGTGGGCGCCCGGCTTTGGTTTCAAAGCCGTATGCGCACTGCACAATTGCGAGCCGCGCTGCTCTGTGAATGGCTGGTATGTCTTCTGGGACCTGTGACGTGTCCCTGAATATCGCCGGGAGAGAGAGGGGGAAGGTGAACTTCCTTCTGGTTTCTGTGGCACCAGGAGAGGAAGTGCAGCTGGGACCCTGTCAAAACCCTGTCCCCACTGCCCCCCCCCCCCCAAAAAAAATGACATGCCAATTGTGGCATGTCAGGGAGGTCACCTTCCCTTAACCACTTCAGCCCCGGAAGGATTTCCCAGGTTAGGACCAGAGCACTTTTTGCGATTCGGCACTGCGTCGCTTTAACTGACAATTGCGCGGTCGTGCGATGTTGTACCCAAACGAAATTTGCATCCTTTTTTTCCCACAAATAGAGCCTTCTTTTGGTGGCATTTGATCATTTTCATTGAGCAGTGTCATTTCTGATCACTGCTATAAACAAAAGAAGAGCGACAATTTTGCAAAAAAACCCAAATTTCTTACTTTTTGATAACATTTTTTAAAAAACATGTTTTTTCGTCGGTTTTGGCCGATTTATATTCTTCCTCATATTTTTGGAAAAAAAAAATCGCAATCGGCATTTATTAATTTGCCCAAAAGTGTCCGCGTTTATGGATGATGAGAATTTCTGGGTTTTTTTTTTATTTGTTACTAGTAATGGCGGCGATCTGCAATTTTTTGCGGTACTGCGACATTGCAGCGGACATGTTTGACACTTTTTTGGGACCAATGACATTTATACAGCGATCAAAAATTTAAATGTCCACTGATTACTGTATAAATGTCATTGGCAGTGAAGGAGTTAACCTGCAGGGGGAGATCTAGGGGTTAACTATGTTCCCTGGGTGTGTTCTAACTGTGGGGGGGCTGGGCTACCATGGGCATGAGAGATCTAACTATTCCCAGTGACAGGGATCAGTAGATCTCCCATGCCCCCACTAACAGAGCGGGGAACCGCCGCGTTTACATTGGCGGTTCCCCGTTCTTTGGCTGTGGCCGCTCATTGCGGCTCGCCGGCTGACATCGGGTGTGCCCGAGCCACGGGCACACTCCTCAGGAGTGCGACGGGGGCACACACGCGCCCCCCTAGCGGCCACATGCAGATTGCCGCTTTTTTACAGCGATACTCGCCCATCGTCCACACTGCCGCCGTAAATAGACGGTAGGTGGTGTGGAACCGGTTAAAGCGGAAATGTCACTTTTGGGTGGAACTCCGCTTTAACCACTTAAGGATTTCCCACTGTAGGACCAGAGCAGTCTTTGCAATTCGGCACTGCGTTGCTTTAACTGACAATTGCGTGGTCGCGTGACGTTGTACCCAAAAAAAATTGACGCCCTTTTTTCCCCACAAATAGAGCTTTCTTTTGGTGGTATTTGATCCCCTCTGCGTCACTTCTGATCACCGCTATTAACAAGAAAAAAGTGACAATTTTGAAAAAAAAAAAACAATATTTTTTACTTTTTGCTATAATACATATCCAAAAAAAATATATAAAAAAACTAATTTATTCATCGGTTTTGGCAGATATATTCTTCCTCATATATGTGGTAAAAAAAATTGCGATCTGAGTTTATTGATTGGTTTTCGCAAAAGTTACCGCGTTTAAAAACCATGAGAATTCATTTATGGCATTTTTACTATTTTTTTTTTTACTAGTGATGGCAGCGATTTTTATTGGGATTGCAGCAGACATGTCTGACATTTTTGAAACTTTTTTGGGGCCAATGACATTTATACAGCGATCAGAAATTTAAATATCCACTGATTACTGTGTAAATGTCATTGGCAGTGAAGGGGTTAAAATGCGGGGGGGGGGGGGGATCTAGGGGTTAACTGTGTTCCCTAGGCATGTTCTAACTGTGAGGGGGCTGGGCTGCCAGGGGCATAAGAGATCTAACTGATCCCAGTGACAGGGATCAGTAGGTCTCTTACATGCCGCCTGACAGAGTGGGGAACCGCCGTGTTTACATTGGCGGTTCCCTGTGTTTCTCCTGTGCCAGGCAATCACGGGTAGATGCCAGACATCGAGTCCACCCGACTGGAGGGTGCGGCTGGCATGAGAGCGCGCCGCAGCCGGCGCACTCCCGCCCACTAGCTGCGCACGAGCGAGCCGCCGTTTATAGACGGCGATTCGTGGGATTGTGCCACTCTGCAGCAGTAAATGTACGTGAGCCGGTCCGGAACTGGTTAATGATCTGGATACTTGTTCTGGTCATTGATTCAAATATTAAAGCAAGAGGTCCAGCATTCAAGGTCGGCATCTAGCTCTTCCAGAAGGAGACCTTATCAGTGACAACCTGCTTTTTTATCCTCATGGCAGGCTTACCGTAAGTGCACTGCATATGGTAAAGTGACATCATGGACATGGAAATGAATGATCCATTCAGGGATTTTTCATGGTAATCACATTGGGATATAACAAGTAGACAAATCAGGCACAAGGTTACACTCGAAAAATTATCAACAGATTAGTGATGCCAGACTTAAGTATATCTTCCATATATCATGGGAAGCACTTTCAATAAATGCATTTAAGCCAAAAAACACAAGGCTTTCCTACACCGCATACTGAAATATAATTTATTTCTAGATTGCAATGCACAAAAAAACAAGATCTTTTTTCTGGTTTGATATTACACAAGTACACAAAATAATTGTTCAATTATAAATAAAGTCATATATACAGAATACACTAGCAATACATTTTGTATGGAAATATTCATCAATTATTTTAAAGAATATTGCATATCTAGCTCAATACGATATAAATTTGTGCGTAGACTTTTGTTGGTTCACTATAAATGTAGATGGCATTTATCAAAACATTCTTATTTCTGATTTTAGGCCACATTGCACTAATGTATGGGCTTTAAACATTGAGAATACAAATGCTTGTAAAAAACCTCAAAACATCCTGATTACACTGCCTTTTATGGTCCCTGCTGGGCAACACGGTCTCAGAGTTGAGGAAAGGTTTAGGTCCAAGGCAAGATCATAAAAAGGACCTTTCTCAGCATCCAGTGGTCTCTCTGTGTTGGCCTGCAATCTCTTGCTATCATTTTAACTTATCTTCAGAATGCGAAGGGTAGATAATAGGATTTACCTGTTCTTCCATATGCCATACCTTCTTTATTAGAGTTTTTCTGCAGCATTCTGCCCTACAGCAAAGTACAGCCCTGGAAGCTATGATTTATATTTGACTAACTTTTCTAACTACAGAGGAAAAAGCTGGTCTGGACAGAAAAATACCTGACACAGCCTGATGCAGAGTCTATACTTTATAAATGGGGCAGAGTGGATTTGTTTTAAAGTTTGCTCATTTCCACTGAAAGATTTTGATGGGAAAAGATGGAAAATTAGCTGAGATCTGACCTTGATAAAAATGTCAACGTATAAATAAAAAAAATATCCTGTTCTTGTCTTCTCCCTGGCTTCCTACAATGGTAGACCTCGGCTCCCTCTAGGAAGCTACTTGTTGGATCTCTTACTTGGTGATCTAATTTTTCCTTCACCTGTTACCTTGATATGACACATATAATTATGTTTTCTGCTGGTAACCAACTTGTCTATAAATTGAATCCTTAACATTGTATATGTCTCACAGTTGACTCTTTTTTACATCACAATGTACTGTTCTTTTACTTTGACTGCTGAGAATCTAAAAAGCATTAAATAAATTGAAGAAAAAAATGTAATACTTTGTATACCATTAAGTAAAACGTTGCTTTCTGTTGAATATATAATAGTTATTTGTAACACGTACAGATATCTGTAAGCAAAATCTACAAAAATCAAGAAAACTCACATTTTGGTTATCAAATTTTTTTTTTAGGATGGTTGTTCATGGGACAATTAAGGATCATATAATGTATGATTCTACTAAGGGATGATATTTAATGCTTCTGACCAACATATAAAATCTCTGTTCAATACAGACAATCATTTTTCGCAATCAAAAACTGATAGTAGTCCACTTCTACTCATCAACCGTTTCATAAACAACTGCAAATTGTCTTGTTTAACTTAAAGAAACGTTGTCGCTAAAATGAAAACTAAAAATAAAGATGTGCCTGCAATAAAGCTATTGCATACCTACATCATCTGCTGCCCGTGCTACTGAGCACCACTACATTGAAGAGAAATTGTACTCAGTCTTCTGCAATGGAGCTGTGTTCAGTGGCAAGGGCAGTGGGAGAGGTAAGCATGTAATAAGCTTTTCAGTTTTTCCAACATATCTTTTTTAAGTACACCTGTCATGAGGGAAATATGTGGGTTGCTACTGCTGACCCCTCTATCCAAAAAATGCTAGTTCAATGGGATGTTGATGCTTTACCTAAGTCACTGGCCTGGAACAAGTATTAAGAAAAGGAGTTTGGACTTTTCCCTGACTTTCTTTGCTGTATACTTGTTCTGGGTTTGTGAGTCTGAAGTATTGACACTAGACACTGGCAGAAAACTGTCATTTTTGGATAAAGGCAAGCGATGACAGAAGCCAAACGAGTAATTCTTATAACATAGTACATACAGCAATGGTAGTTGTAATGACAAATGGGAATAGAATAGCAAATTTTGTACAGATATGAGAATGGTCCTGAATAGTAGAATAGTATTAGTGACCCTTTAAATTATGTGAAGGAACAATTTACAATACTGAAATTACTTTCCCTTATAACAAAATGGAGTATGATGGTCAATTAATGTATGGTGGATTAGTGGTTAATTCTGCAGATGTCAAAAACAAAGCCCAGGGTTCAAGGACTCATTGGGGTATGTGTATTCACCCTGTATTGTGATAGCTTTATCTAGGTACTGCAGTTTCAGTTCTAAACCAAAATCATAGTGAAAAATGTATATGTATACAGTATATGCAAAGCCAGTGTACTGGGCTGCTGTAAACCAATGATATAACAACTATAGTGTAGGATCTGCATTCATAGTTATTGTGGATTTTGGAGAGGGCAAAAGGGTTCCCCCTATATTAACTAATTGTGGTCTCCAGTCTCCCTTTGTCTTATAACAGGGATTATCAGTCTCCTGTAGTATATCAATTTGGAGAAGGGATTTTGGGTGTAACTGGGGCTACACACACTATAAATAAGAATATATATGTATACATAGTGCTGATGTCCATGTTTGAGTAAGAGTGAAATTCTCCTTGAATATTGCGTATTTGATTCAGGAATGTATGAACTGAACAACTGCAATGTTTGTCGTAAAATGCCACAGGCTACTCCATAATGCTTTGAGCCTCCTCAGCAGCCAACCCCACAGCAAGCGAACTTGGCTCCAGGTAGCACTCATCCCTGGGGGGTTCCATCAACTTCAAGATCCTTCTACCCCAGAGCTGAAGCCTCATTTTGGGGAAGAACCCTCCACGGACTTTCTGTCATGCTCTTGAAAAAACACTGAAAGGGCAAACTAGAGGGAAGACAACATTTTTCACTATGAGGAGGTTCTTTTAATGTGCTTGCACAAAGCCTTTCTCAATGGAAGTCTCTGCTACCTGTTTCAGCTCTGCTAGACAAGACAAATGAGCAGGCAACAACAGCAGAACCACAACCTACACATGACATCTAAGAGTGGCATTGCAAATTTTCTTCATACAGCAGCAGACAGGTCTGACCTTATGTAGCCCTCACAGACATGGCTTGTCCAATGTGGTCAACCATATGTTGGCTCCAGTACAAATACCAGCAACATCCATCCTCTAACATGGGTCAGTAGCAGGAGTTTGCAGGCCATACACTAGGGGTGCTGGCCTGCCTTACTACAAGTGTCTTAACAGAAGAGCTGGAGGGGTAGTGACCAACAGATTCATCCACCTGTCCACAGGCAATGGTGACCGCCTGAATTTTATCAAAATGAACTTGGCTTGGATCTCATTTGCCTTCTACACCCCCTGGTAACGTCCACTGATTAGGCAATGCATGCAGATGTGTGTCTGTGACGGAGCATATACTGTACTTACAAAATTAAGGACACACACTGAGCCTGCTAGGTGGCTGTGCAGCTGCTGCTGCTACTGTTTTTACTTCTGCCTTCATATTCCTGTTGCTACAGTATATCTATAATAATTCTGATTTCTAAATGAATGGTGTTTGCCCCCAATCCCAGAGCCAATGTAGCCATTTCATGACATTGCCTTCTTCCAATCTATCACCTTCTCTTGCCACCCCAAAAACAAAATAAATCAATACTGAACCAATTAAATTATAAATTGATAAATAAATAAACAGGAAGATAATAAAATAAGAGTGACATTTTAAAACTCTGAAGCTTTACAATTTTAAAAAAGTTATTTTCTTTTTTCTGAAGATGTCTTCATGGGCCTTCTAGCTAACCTTTCAGGCTTGCAGGTGCTGCCATTCAAATGTGGTACCGTGACTGGTCTAATTGAGAAAATATACCTCTATATAGCCAAAGGGATGGCACTTGCCATGTGATACTTTTCACCTGCAAACCAGAATCTGTACATTTTTGGTTACCATGACAGATGCTTACTGTGAAGAGAATTTTTACTTTAAATAAGGTTTCTTTGAGAAAGAAACCAATGCATAGCTAATACTGTTTGCTAGACTGACACCAGTTGAGGCTTATACTATGAAAGAAAAAAGCTGTTTAATTTGAGTGAAATTTGTTTAAAACATATTTTGGGGTGCTGCTGATGTTGTGTACAAACAAAGGTATTTTAAAAAGTTTGCACTGCTATTATACAATGTTGTTGTTGGGAGTCCCAGAAATTATGCTCAAGCTAGGTTTACACAATACTGTCCCGAATGAATTGCTTTTCAGAGGTGTTTGACAGGCATAAGGAGGTCTCCTCACCACCTGTTTTAATCCTGTAAATGGCACACCACCTAGCCGCAACTGCATGCATTACACGCTGTTGTAGAATGGCTTCACTCACGCGAATGGGTTGTGTTTGGCACAGGTACTGCCACTGAATGCAACAGGTGGGGGAATTTTTGTTGCCGCATGTGTACAACCCCATCCGAATGCCTTTGCAGCTTAAGGGTGGCCAGTAAAAATGCATCTCAACCACTTGTTTATACCGCCCCACCCCCCAACTGAAACTGTAAACAAGTCCTTAAGGCCCATACACATAGTACAATTATCGGCTGAAAATTTTCATACGACAGCCTGTAGTCCGATAATTTGACCGCTCCATTCGACAGCCGATTTTCAATTATCGTCCAACAAAAGCTGTATGAGCCGACTAGAAAACGTTTGTCTGCCGACAAGGCGTCTACCGATCTTTGGCTCAACTGTACAGAAGTTGGACAAACAAAAGTTGAAAGTACAAACACGAATGCTCGGAACCCAGGAACAAGCCGGAAGTGTTCGGTTGTGCAAACACAAAATTAACAGAAGGGGCTAAAAGGTGACGCATGAAAACTGACCTTCCTCTTTATACGCTCGTAGCACGTCATTAAGTTTGCATTTGTCGAACGATAACTTTACTCCCGTCAGTACGCTAGACAAAATCATGGACAGACGATTTTGGGAAAAGTTGGACGTGCGGTCGTACGACGATCGCAGCGTGTGTACGAGGCTTTAGTGATTTGCAACAGCATGTACAGCATTAAAGGACCCCACAAATATGTCAATTTAAGGATTTGCATCTTTTCCATGTTGTACACAACTTTCTCTTTTTTTCTTTAAATAGCAGCTAATTCCTCAGACATGTGGTGGGCGCTTCATGCCATTATATTGCATTTGGCTGCAGTAGTTTCCCTCCAGAGGCCTGAAATAAACGCTAGAATTTTTCCTAATGGACTTCAATATGGTTCGGATCTGATATCCTAAAAATCCTAAAATTTTGACCTGTTTGGTCAAACTCCTCATGAACTGACCAAAGGCATAGTCGAGCAACAGGGTAAAGTCTATCAATTGAAATGTCTGTTGCTGGCCTCTCTACGTTTGCCACTAAACAACATTGCAAGAATCAGAATGAGTTGTTTTAACAGTTGTAAAGGGCACATTTTGTGAGCTTTAAAGTCAGTGATCTCAAATATTGGTATGTGCATTAATAATCTATTTTTAGTGTTGATGAGTTACTCTTTAGCTTCAATATGAAAGACCTGCCAAACCAGCTAGCACACACTGTGGAAAAATATAATCAGGTGGTCCTTTCGTAGACATCACATGGGTTTACGACACAAACCATAGTTCACAATTCAAATGAGACAATGGAAATTAAGAAACTGTTTTGTAGTTCTTTTGTGAAATAAAGACATTTCAGCTGATATAGCCAGAACTGTGTTCACTCGATCTCCTAATCCAAATGTCTGGCAAGTCTGGTTTGCTGTTTGGGAGAACAACAGGGTGATCGTCATCTTGATTTGACTGTATTTTCCATAACATATTAGTCTGCTTGCTAGATGTCGGTGGATCAAAAACTGTTTCCCTTAAAGCCAGTCTTAGAGTTTCTCTTTTCCCATTTAAATTTCCCCTCTCATCATGATAGGGGGAATCGGAAACATCAAGAAAATCTGGTGAGCATCTTGCTGACTCCAACTTAGTGCTCTGATCAATATCACTTAGACACGTTTCATTTGAGTCAAGAGCATCAAACGAGCTACCTACAGAGCAGAGGCATCTAGAATATTCATACATACGGACACTCCTTTCTGGGGAATAATGGATTGGACTGTCATCTTTAGGGCTTTGCAAGCTGTTGGATTGAGCCTGTGTGTTGTGTACATGAACAGGGTCCACCATAGATCCATTCCACGTCTTACTGTTCATTCTCTGACAAATGCATTGTCTACAGGATTCTTCTGGCTTCTCCTTCTCAGTTGCTAAATTTCTGTAGGGAGATGACGTCTGCAGAGCAGAACAATGGCTAAAAACTTTGTGGCTGGTAGTGTTATCATGGATTTCTTGGGCTTCAGCTTGAATATGCTGTGCTCCTGTTCTTGCACACTTGTCTGATAACTGCATGTCCTCGGACAAAATAGAAGGTCGTTTGGAAAGCCTACTAGTGGTAGTGCTGTTGTCAAAACTGTCACTAAGGTGTCTGGCTAAAGGCTGTAGCTCATATTGTTCATTTTCTGTGTTGGTTTCTGGAACTTTTCTTAGTCTGTTCTGTTTTTCATTTCCACTGCATGTAAATGTGCCATTTGGCTTTGGGTTATCTGGATAGTCTTTTAATATGTTGGCGCAAGGCCATAATATCTGTCCACAGTTTTTCTCAGGGCCAAAAAAACAGCATATAGACTGGAAAAAGAAGCTGGCAAAGCCACAGCTGATGCATTTAATCATCATGATAAATATACCAAGTTTTCTGTATGCCAATACAGTTGCTGGCAACATTATTACTCCTGCAGAAAACATAGTAGAGGCTCCCATGGCAGTGGCACAACTCAATTGTTTGAGGGAAAATGCCACGCGGCTTAGACGGTCAGAATGCGGGCACAGATGATATGAAATGCAGTAATTTACCGTGAAATCAACAGAGAGGCCCACTGCAGCTGACACGAATAAAGATTCCACAACATTTAACTGCCATTCCAATAGAACCAAGAGACCAACTGTAACCAGAACTGAGCCTCCAATGGAGGCAACTGAAAATAAGCTGAGTAAGACATTCCAAGTGGTTAGCAGCAGAACTACAAATGAAATTGCAACAGAGAAACCAGTTATCATCATGATCTCAGTACTTAATGTATGCTGGAGGTTAAAAAGAGAAAGTTTGCTAGTAAACCAACCATTTTGAAGACCTGGTGGTGCATTTTTTATTTCATTGGTTAGCCATTGGTTTAAAGTATTATAAAAAGTCTTGGTCTTGCTGTAATTGAAGCTATAGTGATATGTAGTTTGAAATTCCAAAACCAAGGCAGTCAGGTTTCCATTGGCATTAAATCTGGGTCCAATATCATAAGACTCAGGTCCATCTCCTCCTTGTTCTCTAACCATCATTTTTATGCAGTGGAGAAGCAAATCACTTGCATAAGGAAATGAAAATTGATTACAGCATAGATTGTGGTTTTGGTCACTCTGTGAACATTGCCGACTTTCCATCCAACGGTGAAAATCTTCCATGAAGCAAATGTTTGGCTTTTTCTCCTGATCAGAGTAATAAAAACTTTGGTTTCTTACTTTGTTACAAAGTTCAAGAAGCCATCTCTGGTCATCAACATTGCGGATAGTAAAAGTAGCGTCTGCTACAAGTGTTCCATTTACTTTAGGATTGAGGTGGTCTCCATTGTCCACAGGTTTAATGCCCCATATAAGTCTAATTGGCATATGTTGCCCTTCTCCATATTCCTGATGTTCAAACATGAACTGGTGGCAGTATTCAGCATCATATCTTTCAAAGGGGTGACTCAACCGAAACAACTGAACTGATGAAAGATCTGAAGATGGCAGTCTTAGTTTGGGACTTATACAGGCAATATACGCACCACCTGCTGCAAGAGCTGCAAACCAACAGATCCAGATGTAACGGAACTTTATCACTCCGCAAGGTAGGAGCTTTTCAAAGAGGAGCTTTGATGTTTCAGACAAAGTACTTTGTAAACCACCTAACTTTTGGTAAAGAGACAGAAATAACTTTTTATGGCCATTGCTGTTCCAGTAATCTTCTGATTTATAGGTACAGTTGACCTTAATATACCTCTCATATACTACCATGGTAGCAGGCAGCCAGGTTATCATAAATGCCATGTTGACTAACACTGAGGTCCCCATGTATATAGAAAAGCATCGAACAGAGGTAATGCTGCTCAAGTAGCTGCCATAGAAAGCAGCTCCAGTAGTCAAACAAGATACTAACATAAGATAACCAAAATGATGCATAGTTTGTTTCACCCACTGCAGCATGCCAGCTGCAGAGTGTTGTATTTTGCTGAGGTTCCATAGGTCAAAGAACACAAAGGTATGGTTGGCACAGATACTGCTGAGGATGATAACTGCTATCAAGTTAACAAAAGGAAAGAAAGTTATTCTAAAGACCAGCTTGTACAAAAAGAATGAAATCATCAGTGAACCAATAACAGACATCATAACCATAAAAGTAATAAAAAAAGAACGTAGATAAAAAGACATACTTAGAAAAATAGCTAATATCCCTAGGACTGGATACACAGTATCCAAAACAAGATAATAGTGAAAAAGCTTTTGCTTTAACCCCAAGTCCATTCCAGTGATAGCCGTGTAATTATCAAAAAGCTCATATGACTCCAAATTGTCCACATATATATTCATCATTTCTGGCCCTTTCTTAGCTGGTAAAAACAGCAAGCTGTACTTCAGAGATGGGACTTGATAGTCTGTGGTCTGGGGGCTCAGAAAGTCTCTATCAACTAGAAAATGAAGCAGTTGATATACCGCAGTAGATCGTGTACACTTTTCAGGCACTTTGGCACATTGGGAATGCTTCTCCCTCTCCGATCTTGATCCTATACACATCGGAGTAAGTGCACCTCGGTGGTAGTCTGGAGCACAGGAACGAAGTAGAACCAGTGTGTGGAAGATGTCACTCTGTGTGATTTCCATGCAAGAAGACCGATTATATAGAACTGATATGTAGTTCCCAAGTGACCAACTGGGGCAACATTCCTTATTGTTATTACGTTCACATAGCTCAGAGAAACTAGGGTGTGAGCGAATCTGCAATAGAAAACAAGGAATTAGAAACATGTCTGAATGAATATCCACAACTCTATTCTGATTTCTGTATTATTTTTTTCACATTATTATATACAATTATATATATCATAGGGTGGCCATACAAAGTCTGATGTGCGATGGCGTCAACGTGTTTTGCCTGCCCTATGCCATAGACTTCATCACAGGGTGGGCGAAACGTGTTAACATGTGACATCATCACGCCCTGGTTCCTCTGCTCCTTTCCATCATGCTGCCAGACCACCTCCACTGTAGCGGGGAGTAACAAACCAGAAATTATAGGTTGATCATTAGCTGCAGTGAAGCCAGATAATGGGGCTTATGTACTTAGACTCCGCCCCTGACAAATACTTCAGGTGTCGCGGTGAGAGTATCCCTTTGAAACCCCTCTGGAAAGGGTGTGTTCTGTGCGTGTGGCTGGATAGCTTGATTTTTATGATCACGTTGTCACGTTTTAATGGGTGAGCATTGGAGGTATTCTTTCAGTCATTTTTTGTACTATTATTAAATGTATTATGTGATAATACAAGAGCACAACTGGGAGGCAGGGGCACAACATTTTCACTGGAAACAGGGAAGTACAGTACCTCAACAAGCACACTGATGGTAGGATAAGCAGGTATTTTTTTAATGACAGTTGAAAACAATTTTTAAGACTATATTAAAACTGTATGTTCGAACCTACTGTATATGGCATTTTAGTAATTAGATTTACATATAGGATAAGTGAAAATGGGGCTATGTAGATCTACCTTAGAGGGCAATGTGCCTACCTACCTACCAATGTGTGTTCTGTGCAGAAGGTTTTTCAGAATTTGGGCCAGGATCTTCAACAGTTAGGGTGTACTGTTATATTTTCAGAGGTCTTACCGGTGCATAATGGACAACACGAGAAAATACTTCGTATAGCAGAGTTCAATGTTTGGTTATAGAATTGGTGCAAAGCTGAAGGTTTTGGTTATGTTAGTCATGATGCTACCCGGTGGTCGGACATTGAATTTTACAAGAGGGTCAGTAATGGTTGTGTTTGAAAGTTTAAACAAAGTTGGACGACCCCTGTCTTTGAGAGGAGTTGTTAATGTAGAGACGGGGTAAAGAGTCAAATTTACGTACAGGTTTTTAAGGATTTAACACACTCCCTACTTCCGGTAGAAAGAACATTTTAAGTTACAGGCTGGTGGCCCATCGTAGTACTGATTGTATTGGTTTTGGAAGTCGAAACGTGGTTAAGATATTGGTTTGTAACTTGAGACGATATGCTTCA
>BLSH010314924.1:165402-193092 GCA_018402905.1 Glandirana rugosa | reverse complement strand
AGCAGGACAACAACCCTAAACATACAGCCAGAGCTACAATGGAATGGTTTTGGTCAAAGCATATTCCTGTGTTAGAATAGCCAAGTCAAAGTCCAGACCAAAATCCAAATCCCAAAAAAAAGCTTGAGCTATTTTGCGAAGACATACCAAAAAGACTTGCAACTATAGTTGCAGCAAAAGGTGGTTCTACAAAGTATTGACTCAGGGGAGCTGAATACAAATGCATGTCACACTTTTCAGATATTTATTTGTAAAACATTTTGAAAACCATTTATCATTTTCCTTCCACTTCACAATGATGTGTCACTTTGTGTTGGTCACATAAAATCCCAATAAAATACATTTACATTTTTGGTTGTAACATGACAAAATGTGGAAAATGTAAAGGGGTATGAATACTTTTTCAAGGCACTGTAATTATCTGAATATCTGCTTCTGTGACTACATTTGGGCTTTAAATATCAAGCTTATGTTGTACTGACCTTTTCTTTCTCTATGCGGCACATAGATTGGATTGCTTGCAGGTTCCACAAGCTGCCTGCTGTTTTTGACATGAATACAAGTTGCGAGTAGGTCTTTGCTAGAAGATAGATACTATGTTTGTGAGTATGGAAGAAGCAGAGTATACAATTACCATCAGGGAATTGCATATGGTGAAATACAGCATATAGGAAATGGTAAGGCAGCAGCTTCATGAAAAACATTTACTTTTATATGACAGCAGAATTCCGCCTAATGTTTTATTAGCTGATTGCTGCTGTAGCATAGACTGTGCATCTGTGTACCTTGAATATTTGCATGTAAGGATGCTGTCAAGTTTAGAAAACCTATGATCAAAGATGCAGCTGCCTAGTAACATAAAGTAGGCATATATTATTTGATCTCTTTAAATAAATGTTTTTATTGCTGTAGAAATAATTATTTCTAGCTTTGAGAACAGGGGCGTAACTAGTAACCTTCAGGGCCCCAATGCAAGAAATTATGAAGGGCCCCCTGACCCCTGGCCAGGTCCTTTCCCTCTTCCCACTGATCCTGGGGCCCTTTACTCCCATCGTGGGTCCCTTTTATTACGGTACTGCAGTGGGGCCCTTTCACAAGTTCTGCAGCAGGCCCCAGGGGGACCAGGGAAGCACACAGGGGCCCTGGGAACAGCAGAAGACAAGTAAACTGGATAGAGGAAAATGGAGGAGATTGGGTCCTCTAAATGCCACCCCCGCCATCCCTCCTATTCAGGTGTACAAGGGAGGCACATGGGCCCCCTGGACCATGGGGCCCGGTTGCAATTGCAACCCCTGCAACCCCTATCGTTACGCCCCTGTTTGAGAAGTAGCAGCTGCGCACAAAATAGGGGCACTGGAGGTTATTAGGACGGTTCGTGAGGAAACATTTGCACAATGAGAACACAGACAGCAATACAAATATGACATAGATTCACACCTGTTGAAGCTTTTGGCAGGATTTAAGATTTAATACAATGGTTTCTGGCATGCATGTACAGTATATTCAATATGTATACAGAGTTTTCTTGGATTAGCTGGTGACCAGCTCACATTATTCCAACAGAAGTGGGTCAAATTACCCACTCCGTCTATCTGCTTCCGTCTCCAATGCCCTCTGTACTGATTCTATCAGTCTCCTGTGCCCCGTCCCCCACTCTGTACTGCTTCTCTGATTCGCCTCCAGTGCCCCTCAGTATTGTTCCCTTTCCTTCAACCCCAGTCACTGCTCCTCAAATCCATTTTCACAGTTGTGTAGAGTCCTTTAGCACCCCTCATTACTGCTTCTCTTGTCTGCTTCTAGTGCCCTCCCCAGCCTCTATACTGCTCCTCCTAACCAAATCTAGTTGCCCTCTATGCTGTCCTTCTCATCCACCTCCAGCGCCCTTTCTCTGATTCGCCTCCAATGTCTCCCTGTACTGCTTTTCTGATTTGCCTTTAGTGCCCCTCGGCACGGTTTTTCTCATTCACCTTCTGCACCCCTCTGTAATACTCTCATCTGTCTCCATCATCAATGACCTTTGTACTAGTTTAGTCATTAGTTGTTAGTCCCCCCCACATACACACACCCTATATTGCTTCTCTGATTCGCCTCCAGTGCCCCTCAGTACCGTTTCTCTCAAACACATCTCATGCTCCTCAGTTATACTCCTCCGGTAGTACTTGTCCAGTTCCAGGACCAGTTCCCCTGCAACTGTTAGACAGCAACTAAATAGTTTGCAAGAGCCAAAGCAGTTTGGTGAAATGTATCACGCAGAGATGAATTTGGAACTTGATGTAGCATTTTCCCAATGTGAGAGCACCAACAGTCTTAGGGCTCTTTCACACTAGCGGATCGTTCGGGTCCGCCTGTCAGTTTTTCAGGCGGACCCGAATGGACGCTCCACTGCTCTCTATGGAGCGGCGGATGACATGTCCGCTGACATCCAATCCGCTCCGATCCGCCAAAAACAGACGGATGGAAACTCTATTTTCCATCCGTCTAGCAGATCGGATCGGATGAACACAGACAGACGGTCCGTGTTCATCCGATCCTTTATAGAGGAGAATGGAGCTGTGACAGGTCAGTCTCTGCACTAAGTGCAGAGACTGTCCTGTCATCCGCCGGCTCAGCGGGGATAAATGGATGGATCCCCGCTGAGCAGTGGAGCCCGTCCAAAAAGGCTCCGCTCGTGTGAAAGGGGCCTTATTTATTGCATATGTAACTAATTGTTGTACATAAGTACATTCAAATAAACTAGCTGTGCTTAAATAAGAGCTATTATTACAATTTTTATACTGTTCTGCCCACCCCCCTCCCCCCATGTAGTACTTGGTCCCAAGATGCTAGGTGTGTCCTAGGTCCAGTTATGAGTTCCAACCTGCCCCCTCCCCCATGGCAAATCTGACAATAGCTAGGAATGATGTATGTCAACATGTCTCAGCTTACAGCAGTGTGACTACAGCCTTTACTGATGAACTAATTAATACAGAACTGTATTCATCTTATTTTATATCTGCCTAGAGCAGTCTTTCCCAATCTTTCTACCCAACAGAAACCCTGGAAATATTTTTCAGGTCTCAGGGAACCGCAGCTAAATTCATTTTATTGGGGGCCAATAGAAAAATCCCCCTTACATCGGTGACCAATAGGAAAACTGCCACCCTTACAGTGGTGGTCGGAATACCACCCTTACAGGCTGCTAAAAACATCATTGATGTCATGTTGCTGGCTCTGCCAAGTGGTGTTGATTCTTCAGTAATTTTTTAATCTTTCCATCTGTGAAATCCTCTGCCCTTGTTTTAACTTTGGATAGGAAAACATTTTTTTTCTGCCATTAAATACTTTGTACAGCCCACTTCCTGTTTCTTGGCTGGAAAATGCCTTGGCGTTTGACATCATGCACAGCTCTCTCTCTCACTCTCATGGGAGTTTGTCAGGAAGGGAGGGGGGATAAGCCATAAAAGGGCCAATGAGAGCTGCAGAGCTGGAGGTGTGCCTCTGTGTGTCTGTGTAAATGCAGGACGTGAACAGGCAGCAGCTTTAGCTGCCCACAGTTAAAATGATTGCAGCCAGACTTAGTGGAGGGAGATTTCTGCAGCATATTTGGCAAGTACAGAATCACAGTATATATAAAATAATATGCAAAGTGGTTAGAGGGAAGCTTCAGAATGGCACAGATATTTTATTACAAATTATGTGAGCAGACTGCAGTTCCTTTTTAAGCCACTTTGCATGCCTGCAATCCACACCTGCCTTGCTGTAACCATTGGTAACTGACTCCACTCTTCCGTGCAACACTGGGCTACTTTGCATGGCTGAAACCCGCATTTAGCTTGCTAAGACTTTTCAAATTGCTGTTTACACTTGTCTGTATTGACTTACACTCACTTTTTATGGTGCCTTGCTGATGATCAAACACCCAGCCTTATCTTGCTGTCTCCATCCTGCTTTGCAATGTGTTTATGGAAGAAAACCTCCACTTTCATCATGTGTCTGTTTTATTAGCTCTTAATTGAATAATTTTTTACCCTCCCCCTACCCCACCCCAGTATAAATTAAGTTCAACTCTTAGGATGGCTTGCGAGATTAGGCTTGCCACTTCTTGCGCAAAGTGCCATTCTGGCGTTAAGTGTCTGGTTCTTTCAACACAGCACTTTAACTAAGGCACTTCTACAAAAACAAGAACAAGCATTAGTGCTCCACGCCAAGTTTTCTGGAAGTTCCCCTTCATCTTTTCTCTTTCCCCCAGCCTTCTTTTTTCCCCTTCTCTCCACCCTCCAAAATGCTCATACTAATCTTCTTCTTTGCAATAATGCCCTCTCGCCTCAAACTCTCACTTCTTTATCCCCCCCCCCCTCTCTACCCTACAACCTGTACATATAACCCTCACTTTTGCCCTTTCAATATTACAGCACTTATCACCTCCTGCTCTTTCTGAGCCCACACGATACCACTTTCAATTCACTGCAGCACCTGTCCTCATATAAATCCCGCTCCCACCTTTTTGCCCTCATCCTCCTACTACTTCTAACTTATTGGGATATCGCCTCAAACCACGGCCCTCCTCCAGCTAACTCTTCTATAACAGTAGCCATAACCCTCACTCTCGTATCTCAAGTCCCCTGATTCCATGAGTCAGCCCCCCCCTCTTATGTGTGCCCTCTGGAATGCCCCCTCAGTCTCTAAAATAAAAAACTTGTCTCTGTCAATGACCTTTTCCTCTCCAACTCCCTCAATGTACTTGCTATTACCGAAACCTGGCTCCAGGAATCCGACACTGCCTCTCCGGCTGCCCTCTCCATGGTTGCCTCCTCTGAATTCACTCACCCAGACCTAGCAGATAAAAAGCAGACGGAGTTGGGCTTCTCCTCTCCCCACAAAGCACCTCCCAGGTTCTTTCTACACCTCCCTCTCTTTCCCTCTGTTCTTTTGAAGTGCACTACATTTGTCTTTTTTCTCCAGTTTGTCTGAGGATTGCAGTAATTTACCGGCCTCCTGGCCCAGTGTCACGCTTTCTCGATGGCTATCCTACTTTCTCTCCTCTGAAGTATCCACCATCATCCTCTGTAACTTTAACATTCCAATCAATTTTAACACCTCAGCCACTTCTCAACTACTCAACTTAACCTCCTCTTTTAAACGAACACAATGGACACAAACCATCACTCACTCCAATGTCAACACTTTCTACCTCATATTCTCCCACCTCTTTTCGTCTCTTTGTTCTCAACCTTATGAGTTTCACACTCTCTCTGTCTCCTACCTCCGATGTTGCCAACCTGCAAACAATTGCCCACAGGAACCTAGCCACCTCAACCCTTCTCTTCTTCATTCTGACTGCCTTGATAATGATGATGATAAAATCACACCCCTGTCTTGCCCAGACCTGGCCTCTTCTGTCTACAGCAACATACTGTCATCCTCCCTGAACACACTCGCTCCTCTCTCTACAAGCAGAACCAGGCCTTGCCTGTTACAACCCTGGCAAACAGATGACACCAGAGGTCTCAAGAGATGCAGCCTTGCTCTTAAGCGAGCATGGCGTAAAACTAAATCCCTGCAAGACTTCAGCCTCTACATATCTGCCCTTCTTAAATACGCCGCCTGCCTCCACACTGCTAAACATACCTACTACCCCACTCTCATCAAAACCCTTTCATTCAAACCTCATAAATTCTTTTCTACCCTTAATTCCTTACTTGACTCCCAACTGCCTCCACCCACAAACTTGCTTACTGCCCAGGAGATCGCCAATCATTTCAAAAACAAAATCAACCCAATTTATGGTGAGATATCCAGCATTCAGCTTCTTCTCCCAACCAACACACCAGGTCCGACACCACACTCAATATTTTCCTTTTTCAACCCTGTTATCACTGAGGAAGTTGCCAAACTCCTGTTCATGGCCCACCTCACTCACCTTACAACCCTGTCCCCTCACAATTACTGCAACCACCTTCCTGCTCTATCCTAAACTCTCTAACCCGCATCTTCAACCTCTCCTCCAGCATTTTTCCCTCCTTGCTCAAACATGCATTGGTTACCCCCCATACTTAAAAAACCCTCACTGGACCCCACCTGTTTGAATAACTTATGACCAATCTCCCTGCTCCCATTTGCCTCCAAGCTTCTTGAAGGCCTTGTCCACAACCGTATGAGTTGCTACCTCACTGACAACAAGCGTCTCGATCCCCTACAGTCCGACTTCCGCTCACAACATTCCACTGAAAGTGCCCTACTAAAACTCACTAATGACCTACTAACTGCTAAAATCAACGGCCATTACTTCATACTCATATTCTTGGACCTTTCTGCTGCCTTTGACACAGTTGACCACCGACTCCTCCTCAATAAACTCAACTCAATTGGCCTCAGTCACTGCTCTTTCCTGGTTCTCCTCCTACCTATCTCAGCGCACTTTTAGTGTCACACACAACACCATCTGCTCCTCTTCTCTTTCTTTTGGCGTACCCCAAAGCTCCGTCATTTGGCCCCTCCTATTCTTTCTCTATACTTCTTCCCTGGGCCAGTTGATAACCTCCCTTGGCTTCCAATACCACCTCTATGCTGACAACACTCAGATCTATCTCTCGACTCCTCAACCCACCCCCTCAATCTCTTCACGTATCACAAATTTACCGAGCGACATATCAGTATGGATGTTACACCACTGCCTCAAACTCAATCTTTCTAAAACTGAGCTTGTATTATTTCCTCCTCCCCGATCCCCTCCCCGTGACTTTACCAGTGAGATCAATGGCACAACCATTGGTCCCTCCACACATGCCAGGGTGCTAGGTGTAATCCTAGAGTTTGACCTTTCCTTAAGCCCCCCATCCAATCACTAGCTAAATCTTGTCACCTTAACCTCTGCAACATTTACAGAATTCACCCCTTCCTAACTAACGACACCACAAAACTATTTATTCACTCCTTGGTCATTTCCCGCCTTGGTTATTGCAACTCCCTCCTCACTGGCCTATCTTTACACAGGCCATCCCCCCTTCAGTCTATTATGCATGTTGCTGCTAGACTAATACACCTTACTAACCGATCCTTGACTGCCGTCCCTCTCTGCCAATCTGTTCGCTGGCTTCCCCTACCCCATTGTATAAAATTCAAAATACTAACCACAACATACAAAGCCACCCACAACATCACCCCCAGCTACATCACAAATCTCATCTGCAGATATCTCCCAAGCCTTGCTCTCTGCTTTTCCCAAGACCTCTTGCTCTCTAGCTCCCTTGTTATCCCCCCCCACGCTCGCCTCCAGGACTTCTCCAGAAACTTTCCCATCCTCTGGAACTCCCTGCCCTAGTATGTACAGTAAGCTCCTACCCTGTCCACTTTTAGGTGATCCTTGAAAACTCATTTAGTCAGGGAAGCCTACCCCACCTCCACCTAAGAACTGTACTTGAGTCACCGCTATCAGATCACCCCCTGAAGCTATTACCCTTTGTAACACCTCCCCCTCCCTTTAGATTGTAAGCTCCATGAGCAGGGCCCTCCTATTCCTTCAGTATTGAACTGTATTATAATTGTGCTGTCCTCCTTTATATTGTAAAGCACTGCGTAAACTGTTGATGCTATATAAATCCTGTATAATAATATTGTGTGGGAAGCTGTCTGTGACTGGCTGTGACTCCTTGCAGCGTCACAGCTGACTTCCCACAGCACATGCACAAGCCGCAGTCCGCTGTGTGAGTGGTCCCGCAGCCTTCTGGCACCAGTGACATATCCCAGAAAGCTGCAGGCAAAGAGAAGGGGGCTGAACTTCTGCTCTGATCGCATAGGCAATCTGAGCAGAAAAAAAAAAGTACCAAATGTGCTTTGGGGGGGGGGTTAGAACATAAAGCAGAACTTTCCCTTTTAGGTGAAGTTCTGCTTTAATTGATTCTCCATCTATGTTCACATAAGTCATACTAACCTGGTGGACCACAGAAAAAACCATCTACACCATCCTTTTGTTCCACCATCCTGCGATATCGTGTTTCTTTTCTGGACATTTGAAAAAGCTTTTCTTTTCTTCTGCTGAAATCCAGGTCACTAAAACTGACAAAAAGAAATGACACTTGTAGATCTTTGGTAATGACTATATGAATACATTTTCAATGTAATAAAAAAATTCTCCAATACAGAACATTTGAAATACAAAAGCTTTCCGGCATGCCTAAACATCACACACAATGAATTTGTTATCACTCTTGAAGAATCCTTTTTCACATTTAAAGCCTAAGTTTAGTTTAAAAATAATAAAGAAGCACAAGGGATATTACATTCCTTCAGTGACATGAGTCCCTTGTGCTACTGTGCTCCTCGTTAATCAGAAAACGTCCTCCTCCAATACCCACCCCTATCCCCTTCACTGTAATATTCCGGTGTGGTGGGGGTTAATCGAACTAAGGGAGCTGTCACAGACACTCGTCAAGAGTGCCTGACTATGACGGGCGTCCGCTCCTGGCGTCTTGATCCAGGGTGGGTTGCCGAGCCTGAAGTGGAACAAATGGTAACCAAAAGCATAGCAACCTTCTGGGGCATCAATGAAGGCACTGCGGCCTGTCAGATGGTGTGGGATTCTTTCAAGGCGGTGGTGAGGGGTGAATACATCTCTAGTATTAAAGCTGCTAGGATCCTTAAGAATGGTGCCACTAGGCGGCTTCAGGAGAGGGAGATAGCCTGTGCTGGGCTTCATACGGCATCTTCCTCTGCTGAGACCCTTCAGAACCTCAGACAGGTGAGGAGAGAGTTAAATCTCCACTTTAGGGAATTGTCTCAATGCGAGCATAGGACTCGAGCGGAGAATATTTTTGAGGCAGGAGACAAAAATGGTAAACTGCTTGCGCTGTTGACAGCAGCGGAACATTTGCCCACTGTGGTGTCTTGTATCTATAACAAGTATGACCAGCTTGTAACGTCTAGAGAGGAGGTAATGCAAGCTTTTGTTGACTTCTATGAATCGCTCTATGCTCCTATCCAGCCCTACGAGGACGGGGATCTGGCCTCCTTTTTGGATGCCTTGGATTTCCCGGTCTTGTCGGACGAAAACAGGCAATTGCTGGATGCTCCTTTCACGGCGGAGGAGTTGCAGCAGGCTATCGGTTCCTTCCCGCCGGGGAAGTCGCCGGGGCCGGATGGTTTACCTGTAGAGTGGTACCAGTTGTATACGGAACAATTCACTCCTAGACTGCTGAAATTATTTAACTCCTGTTTAAAGGATGGAAGCCTTCCCCCCTCTTTCTACGCAGCCAATGTAGTGCTGCTGGCTAAGCCGGGGAAAGACCCTCTCCAGTGTGCTTCGTACAGGCCTATAGCACTTTTAAATGTTGATCTCAAAATACTCACAAAAATGTTAGCAGTTCGCTTAACAAAAATCCTTCACTTGTTGGTCTCACCTGATCAAACGGGTTTTATGCCCAACAAGGCGACCGATATTAATCTGAGAAGAGTTTTCACGCATGTTGCCTTGGCTTCGGAGTTGGAGGAGGACCGAGCATTGGTCTTTCTGGATTTAGAAAAGGCCTTTGATTCGGTGGATTGGACATACATGCGCAGGGTGCTACAACGTATGGGGTTTGGCCAGGTATTCCTGACGTGGATAGAAATGCTTTATGATCGCCCCATGGCAGCCATTAAACTAAACTGAGAGTTATCTAGGACCTTCCCAGTTTGTCGGGGGACCAGACAGGGTTGCCCGCTCTCACCGGGTCTCTTTGCTCTTATGATGGAGCCGGTTGCTAGGGCCATAAGTGGCTCTCCACTGGTGAGAGGCGTTCGGGTGGGCCCCCTGGAGGAGAAGACTGCGCTCTATGCCGATGATGTGGTTCTGTTTTTGAGTGATCCGGTTACTGCTCTACGGCACGCGTTGGAGATTTTTAATCGTTTCACTACCTACTCGGGGTTGAAGGTAAATTGGAATAAATCTATGATTCTCCGTCTCGGGAGGAGATCGCGGGAACCTTTTCCTGGCGATGTTCCTCTCCAGGTGGTTACGGAAGCTAAATATTTGGGTGTAGTGGTCTCGGCATCAATTGCGGATTTCATTAGGTTGAATCTTGCCCCGTCGCTGGCTACGGTGAACCGCAAGTTCAGTGCATGGAAGAATATGCCCCTATCCCTGATAGGGAGGGTAAACTTAATAAAAATGAAGATATTACCCCTACTACTGTATATTTTTAGGCATTCCCCGGTGTGGATCCCAAAATATCTATTAAAATCCCTACATGGATTGATGTCGGAGTTTGCTTGGCAGGGAAAGGTGCCCAGGCTTAAAATAAATATATTGCAACAACCATGGAAGGAGGGGGGATTGGCGGCCCCGGATTTTTACAAATATTTTTTAGCTGGTCAATTGGTTATGGCTCATCGGTGGCTCACTGGCCCCTTGGATGACGCGGCAGTTGCCTTGGAGGCGGCGATCATGGATTCATATGAAGCTCTTGCTCTCCTGGTATATCGGGGGAGGAAGGCGCCATACCCGCTAACAATTCTTATGAAGGTGGTTCTTAGGGCCTGGCAGGTGGTACAGGGGAGGGAGTTTGGTGGCCCTTTTTTGGCCTCCTTTCATACTCCGCTCTGGAGGAACCCTAGCTTAAGACATTTTTATAGCATGGAGGATCCGTATATCTGGACTAAATTTGGGGTCAAAGCTCTAGGAGATATCACTAATAATGGGCAGCTCCTGCAATTTGAAGAATTAAAGACGCGTCATACCCTTCCTAATTCCCACCTTTTCAGATATTTACAGCTGCGCCATGCCTATCAGGCACAGTTTGGTAAGACTGGAACTGCTCTCGCAGCCTCAGACTTGGAAACCATGTTGCGAGATGAGGACTTGGTTAAACCCTTATCCACTATCTATAAGTGTCTATTCCCCGAGACAACAAAGTTACTTAATAAATGTAGATCTAAACGGGAGGCAGTAGTCCCGGAGCTAGATAATGAGGACTGGGAGGATATGTGGGATGCACCCTTTAAGAGATTGATCTCCACTCGAGATTACCTCATTCAATACAAGTTCCTACATAGGGTTTATTTGACACCGGCCAGGATAGCCCACATTTTTGGAACTAGGGGCTCCCCCTGCTGGAGATGTACACAGGAGGAAGCTAATTTCATGCATATTTTTTGGGAGTGTCCGGCCATTGTAACATTTTGGAGGGCAGTACTTGATTGTATCACGGAAATAACTTCTATTCCATTAACACCCTCGGTTAGGCACTGCTTACTGGGTTTGGTGGATGACCTGGCCCCTAGCACGGCGATCAGGACCTTGCTTATTATACTTTTCTTCCACGCCAGGAAGCGAATCGTTCTGACCTGGAAGAGTTCTTCCCCTCCTTCAGTGGACTCTTGGAAGGCCCTGGTGAATCGAACTCTTCCATTTTATAAGGCCACATACTTAACTAGAGGAGCAGCTCGCAAATTTGAGAGGATCTGGGGTGGATGGTTGGCTTCTTCATTTACGGCAACAGATTAGAGTCTTGAATATTCAGGATGATGGTCTCTAACTGGGCCTAGTGGGAGTGTGGGATCTCGGTATAAAGCATACTCGCTTGTCACAGCGAACAATATCAATGCAAAACTTGGTGTTAGAAATGGTGGGTAGGGAGTGTATCTGTCTCGAATGTATAAAGTCTAATGGATACTTGTCAAAGAAATAGTAAGTGACTTATCTGGTGAAACAGTTCTCATGTGCCAATCAATTGGGTGGTGCTGCATGGTGGATTGGGGGGGGGGGGGGAGGTGTGAGGGGGGATTTATTTTCTTTTGTGTTTTTTGGTTTACCTGCGGTTAGCAGTTCTGGATTGTAGGAGGCTGGCTGTCAGGCTGTGTTTGTTGTTGTGCATTGTTGTATTGTACAAAAAATGTTAATAAACAGAATTTCTCAAAAAAAAAAGAGTGCCTGACTATGCCTGCCTTTTCTACCTGTAACCAGGTGCGATCTATTGTCTCCACAGCAGTTGGCGCTCATCTGCAGCGGCAATGCAGATGGAAGAGGAAGTCAAGAGGAACCTTGTATGGAGGATGTGGACCTTTCATTCATCCTCCTATCCTCTATTCATAAATCGCTTTTCATTGTGGGAGGGCAGGATGGTCAGTAATTTTTATGGCGGAGCCGCTCATATTAACCCTTGAAAAACCAGAAGATCACAGCGGTGGGGATAGATATTTCAAGAAACAGAGCACCACTAGCAAATGGAACCCTCGTCATTCATGTCAATACTGTCCCTGATGCAGATTGTAACCACTTGTTTACTGGGCAATTAATCCCCCCTCCTGCCCAGACCAAGTTTTTTAGCTTTCAGCGCTGTCGCATTTTGCATTGCATAGCCGTGCGACGTTGTACCCAAACACAATTTTTATAATTTTTTCCCCCACAAATAGAGCTTTCTTTTTGGTATTTGAAGACCTCGGTGGTTTTTATTTTTTGCGCTATAAACAAAAAGAGAGCAACAATTTTGAAAAAAGAACAATATTTTTTACTTTTTGCTATAATAAATATTCAAAAAAAAAAAAAAAAGGATTCATCAGTTTTGGTCGATATATATTCTTCGACATATTTTTGGTAAAAAAAAAAAATCGCAATCGGCACATATTAATTGGTTTGTGCAAAAGTTACCGCTTCTACAGACTATGGGAATTGATTTATGGCGTTTTTGTTATTTTTATTTTTTTACTAGTAATGTCGGCGATCTGCGATTTTTATCGGAACTGCGACATTGCAGCGGACATGTCGGACATTTTTGACACTTTTTTGGGACCACTGACATTTATATAGCACTCAGAAATTTAAATAGCCACTGATTACTGTATAAATGTCACTGGCAGGGAAGGGGTTAACACTAAGGGGTCAATCAAGGGGTTAACTGTGTTCCCTGTATGTGTTCTAACTGTATGGGGGCTGGGATGGCAGGGACATAACAGATCTTACTGATTCCGATAACAGGGATCAGTGGATCTGTCATGTCCCCCTCACAGAACGGAGAACCATCCCGTTTACGTTGGCAGTTCCCCGTTCTGCTGCTCTATTAGGCGATCGCGGGTCACCATCAGACATCGAGTCCGGCCGACCCGTGGGCACGCCCATGCAGCGTGCGGCGGGTGCGAGAGTGCGCGGCCGCTGGCTGTGAGTGTGCGCTGGGGGCGTGCAAAGGGGCGGACGTCCATGGATGTCCCCGCGGAAATTCAGGTCTGCGCTGTAGCCGTCTTTCGGCTATAGTGTGGATTTGTACTGGTTAAAGTTAAAAACGCAATTTTAGCAGCGTTTTGCATTGGCGTTAATGCATGTTTAGCCGCACTAGCTTTCAGCAGCGTTTCTCTTCCTCTATTCAAAATCAGTGGTTCCCTATGGGAGCCCATTAATTCAAATAGAAGTGGCACCAGAAGTCGGATCATGATGATCCAACTTGCGGTGCGACTTGTGTGCTTAGGATCTTGAAGGGGAACCCCCACCAAAATGATCAATGATGGAGTTCCCCCCCAAGACAATAACAGACCCTTAGGTCTGGTATGGATTTTAAAGGGAACCCCCACACCAAAAAAAAAAATGGCGTGGAGTCCCCTCCCAAAATCCATACCAGACCCTTATCCAAACATGCAGCCAGCCTGGCAGGTATGGAAGGGGGGGGGGCAGGCGAGCACTCCCCCTGGACCGTACCAGGCCACATGCCCTCCACATGGATGGTGGGTGCTTTGGGGCAGGAGAGGCCCCCACCCCAAAGCACCTTATCCTCATGTTGATAAGGGCAAGGGCCTCTTCCCGACAACCCTGGACCGTGGTTTTCGATGTCTGCGGGCGGGAGGCTTATCGGAATCCCCCAGATCCTGGCCCCCCACCCTATGTGACTGAGTATGGGGTACATTGTACCCCTACCCATTCACCTAAAAATATAGTGTTAAAAATTAAAAACAGTACAATGTTTTTTAAAGTATTTTATTAAGGCAACTCTGGCGTCTCTTCCGAATTCTTCTCCCCTCTCCGGCTCTTCTCCCTCCTCCGGCGATGTCTTCTCCCTCTGCCAGTTTTTCTCCCCTCTCAGGTTCTTCTCCTCTCTGCACTGTCTTCTCCCTCTTCTGCGGGGTCTTCTCTCTTTGCTGTCTTCTCCCTCTATTCTTCCTCCGATGTTGCCTCGGGTGGTGATGTCACAAGGGGATGGGGCCTCCGGTTGACGTCAGCGGGTGGCCCCACCCCATGCCAATATAAGTATTGGCACATGGCGGAGCCAGCATTACACCGGGAGAGATCATCGAGTCAACATCAGAGGAAGAACAGGGGGAGAAGACAGCGGAGAGAGGAGACCTGGCAGAAGAGGGAGAAGACAGCGCAGAGAGGAGAAGATCCAGATAGGGAAGAAGACATTGCCGGAGAGGGGAGAAGAAATCGGAAAAGACGCCAGAGCTGCCTTAATAAAATACTTTGAAAACCCGTGTACTTTATTTTTGACACTTTTTTTAGGTGAATGGTTAGGGGTACAATGTACTCCATACTCATTTTCATAGGGTGGGGGGGCTGGGATCTGGGGGCCCCATGTTGAGGGCATGTGGCCTGGTATGGTCCAGGATGGGGGGGCCCTCCCCTTTCCTGACCTGCATGCTCGGAAAATGGTCTGGTATGCATTTTGGGGGAAACCACATCATTTTTTTGGTATGGGGGGGTCCCCTTAAAATCCATACCAGATGGAAGGGTCTGGTATCTCTTGGGGGGGAACCCTATGCCAGTTTTTTTTTTCATTTTGGTGGTGGGGGTTCCTCAGCACACAGGTCGCACTGCAAGTCGGATCATCATGATCCGACTTCTGGTGCGACTTCTATTCAAATCAATGGGCTCCGATAGGGAACCATTGATTTTGAATAGAGGCAGAGAAACACTTGACAAGGCTTAACGATCTTCATACAGCGCTAAGCCGTATTTAACAGTTTTACCGGCGTCTGGCGTTTTTTCCAGCTCTAGTGCTGGAGCCTCAGAACGTGCTGGTCCTGGGTTTTTTTTTTGGAGCTTAAAAACGTCCATTCCACTTACAGCTCCAAAAGATGTGTGTGTGTATGAGGCCATTAAATAACATGGAGAGGCGTTTTTAAGCTGTGAAAAATGCTCCTAAAAGCGACTGTAAAAACACCCGTGTGTATGAGACCTTAGCTTTAATTAACACATACAGGTCTTTTTCCTTTCCCAGCCTATGACTGGACAGTGCAAGAATATGCAACAAATTGATGAGTTCATCTCTCTGCTGCTCTGCTGTCTTCTTATATCAGTAAACTCCTTGCACTGCAACACAACTGATTGGCTCTTTGTGCTGTTTTCCCTTCCACGCTTTGTACTGTTTTTTGTTGTACATGGATTGCAAATGGCTGACATAAAGGGAAATTTAAGTTGTATTAACCACTTCAGGCCCGGAGCCCCTTTTTTACACTTGTTGTTTAAATCAAGTTAAAATCAATATTTTTTTGCTAGAAAACTACTTAGAACCCCCAAATATTATATATATATATTTTTTTAGCAAAGACTCTGGAGAATAAAATGGCGGTCATTGAAATATTTTATGTCACACGGTATTTGCGCAGCTGTCTCTCAAATGCAATTTTTTTTGAAAAAAGTACACTTTTTTGAATTAAAAAATAAGAAAACAGTAAAGTTAACCCACTTATTTTGTGAAAGAGGATGTTATGCCGAGTAAATAGATACCAAACATGTTAAGGTTGAAAATTGCGCATACGCGTGGAATGGTGACAAACGTTGGTACTTAAAAATCTCCATAGGCGACTCTTTAAAAATTCTTAACGGTTACCAGGTTAGAGTTACATAGGATGTCTTTTGCTAGAACTATTGCTCTCACTCTGATGATCGCGGTGATACCTCACATGTGTGGTTTGAATACCGTTTACATTTTCGGGCGCGACTTACGTATGTGTTTTCTTTGCTGCGTGAGCTCACGGAGACGGGGCTCTTTAAAATTTTTTTTTTACATCTATTTATTTTATTTTATGCTATTTTTTTTAGCAATGTTCCTTTAAAAAGAAAAAAAATCTGATCACTTTTATTGCTGTCACAAGGAATGTAAACATCCCTTGTGACAGTAAAAGGTGGTAACAGGTACTCTTTATGGAGAAATCGGGGGTCGCCAAAAACGATTCTGAATATTGCCCTTTTTTTTTTAAATCGGCGCTATTGGCAGCCGTTGCGACGTCGCATCCAGAATTTCACATAGGAGATCCGATTGAAGCTGATTACGGCTTCTATCGGGACTCCTCGCAGCCAGCGGACATGCCGGATGGACGCTTCAGTCTCCCGGTGGGACTGGAGACCGGGGAAGAGTGGCGGAAAGGGGGATGTCACCTCTCGCTGCCTGGGCCGACCAGCTCCAGAGCCAGATTGGCTGTTATTACCAGATAGCTGACCGCCCAGTCTACAAAACTGTACCAGGGTATAGCCTGCAGCTGCAGGCTATACCCCAGCAAATCCACTTCTCCCAATCAACGTACAGGTACGTTGTTTTGCGTGAAGTGGTTAAAAAAACATAGAAAGCTGCATTAATTTGTGTGTTTTATATCTGCATGGAATTAAAGTGGTTCTAAAGCCTTAAAGGGGTTGTAAAGGCAGAAGGTTTTTTATCTTAATGCATTGTATGCATTAAGATAAAAAACCTTCTGTGTGTAGCAGCCTCCCCAGCACCCCTCAATTACTTATCTGAATCCCTTCTGCCAGCGATGTCCACGAATGTCTAAGCCGTCCAGGACACTCCTCCTGACTGGCTGAGATACAGCAGGGGCACCATTGGCTCCCGCGGCTGTCAATCAGCCAATCAGAGGAGAGATGGGGTGGGGCCAGGTCGGGGCTCCATGTCTGAATGGACACACAGAGCTCTGATTCGGCTCGGGTGCCCCCATAGAAAGCTGTGGGCTGTGGGGGCACTGGATAGGAGGAAGGGGCCAGAAGCAGCAAAGAGGGACCTGGGAAGAGGAGGATCCAGGCTGCTCTGTGAAAAACCAACTGCACAGAGGGGGTAAGTATAACACGTTTGTTATTTAAACAAAAAAAAAAACAAGAATTTACTATCACTTTAAGGCTTTACACCTTAATGCATTCTATGCATTAAGGTGAAAAACCTTTGGTGATGCAGCTGCGGCCCCCCCCCCCCTTACCTGAGCCCATCCAGCAATGTACACGAGTGCAGAGGCTGTCTCTCTCTTCATTCAACAGATTGATAGCAGTGGGAGCAATTGGCTCCCACTTCTGTTAATGAAATCTGAAGTGGGGGCAGGGCCATGTCCCACTGTCTGTGTCAATAGGGAGTGAGCACACACAGGTGCCCCCTGGGGGCTCCCGATGAAGAGGAAGGGCCTGGAGCACCGGCGGGGGATGCCAGATGAACAGGATTGGGACTGCTCTGTGCAAAACCATTGCACAGAGCAGATAAGTATAACATGTTTGTTATTTTTATAAGAAAAAAACAAGCTTTACAGCCACTTTAAGCAGTCATCTAAAGCTCGTGTTACCTTGAGAAGCAAGTTTATTGCTACTACCATACATTAGAAGATAGATGAGAATGGGAAAATAACATACTGTACTTGCTGGGAACAGCAACGTTTCCCAAGTATTACCTATCTAGCGCTGACATCTTCCAGGAAATGTATTGGTGTCATGACAATTACCGGTAGCTGGTAATGCTTATTTTAATACTGACACAGTAGAGATCACTGTAAACAGCATGGCCGCAAGCAAAGTTAGATCATTTCCCTTTGAGTGAAATGGATTTTCCAAAAACAGTTTTTATAAGAGTAATAAAACAAGGTAAGCTATATTTAAAACTCACTACCCTGCTTTAAAACATAAGAGTGATCAAACATGGAGAAAGGTGTCATTACATTTGAATGGTCCAAACTGGTCCAGCTTTCCTCCCATCTACTAGCATTCTGCTTACTTGCAGCACCTTCATAGTTTATTTACCTAGGCTGTAAATTGCAGCTCCTATGCAGTGTGAAATGTTTGGCAGGCAGATGGCGTAGAAGTGATTCAACAATAAAACTGTCATTATACCTGTTCTTCTCATTGTGCGGATAGACGGGCAATGCCCTTCTGTATGCTGTACTGCTCTGCATATTTTTCCAGGTCATTAAGTTCCTTCCAATTTCTGTATCTCTTGGCTCAAATCCCTATGACAGGCAAAGAACGGAAAGTCATCAAGTCTCATAACAGAAATACAGAGCATCAGCATAACTGAATATATTGAATTGACTGCCAACTGCCTTACATTCAGTTTATATGTCTGCAGCCCTCTAGATATTTGATTCCAGATATTAAGTTGCATTTGAAATGTAATAAATATATCGGGTATCTTCATAGATATCCCATTAAACAATAGCCAGATGATAAAGCAATAGTTTTTGGATGTAAATTTGAAGGTACATTTCATAATTACAATAGCATTAAACAATCAGCATTTATTAGTTTACACACATTGAACACAATACAATAAACATTCTCCAATAAATTATTTGTCAGTGCTGCTGGATCTACTCTCTCTGGGCCGCTTCCTTCAGCGCCAGTTCACACCATTCACATGCGCAGAGCGATTTCAGCCTATTCATTTGAATGGGCTAAAGTCATGCCAGACCACACCAAAAGTAGTGCTACTTTAGAAAACACAAAACAACCAGACCACATGGTACTACTGTACCATGTGATCTGGTGCAGGCACCCGCATTGCGTTTGCAACCTACATTTGGGGTGCCATTAAAGTGGATGTAAAACCACTTCAAAGCACTAAGTCCCATGGCTTTCTCCTGCTCCGTTCTTCTGTTATCAGCATAACTTCTGACAAGTTCTACAGCACATGTGATAAAACCAGCCTGCATTTTGTGTCAGGGTGGGTACTATAAATAGATTAGCAGAGAGCTGCTCTACTCACAACACAGCTCTGAAATCTCTGCCTATCTGGAGGGGGCATGTGCCTTTCCTCCAATCAGCTGTTTCCCAGTGTAATCCAACACTACACTGCTACTGCTGAATGAGGAAGTGAAAAATCTAACACAATGTGCACTTTCTAAACAGTATATAAAGCTGAATACAGCAGATATACATGTAAAACTTATGTAGGTGTAACATCTGAGGCTGTTCACTTCTCTGGGTATAAGTGAGGGCTTACATCCACTTTAAGATAACATTGACACCCACTGCAGTTTGTAACTGCAGTGCATTTTGAACGTGGTTTGGGAAATGAGCACGCAATGATAGTTTTCCACACCGAGTTCTGGTGTGAATAGGTCCTGAACATCCAGTCCTGAAAGGATAGAAGTAATAGTGGACAGTACAGTCCCGAGTCAAGCTGTCAGCTTGGAGAAGGTAGGGATGAGGAGGAGGGAGGAGCAGGAGAGTGCCTTGCCACCCTAGGTTCTGGGGCTGGGTGTTTCCATTGATGCACACAGTGTAGGAAGACACAACACAAGTCCGGCATGCAAGTGTGGCTGCATAGGACCCTGAAAGAGGAAACCCATGTTATCATGCTACCAACCTAAACTGGACCATAGATAAGGATTAAAAGTTAAAGAAGCTGCATACACCGTAAGTGAACAAATCAGCTTCTAAATATGCTTAAAAAAGGCATTGTTGCATAAGACATGAAGCATAGCTGTAGTGTATAACTACCCAATCAAAGACAAAAAGGTGAAAGCATGTTCAGAAACCCACCACATTATTTGTCCTAGTGATCCAGGTAAGCAAGCCTAACCCGTTCAACCTATGGCATTTCAGTGTTTTTGCAAACTTTGTGTTCTACCTTTTCTTCGGCTATGTGGCCATTCAGGCCAGGTTTTCTAAACCCAACCTATTTAGTTACTTTTTTGTTTTTCAGAGATACAGTATCTCACAAAAGTAAGTACACCCCTCACATTTTTGTAAATATTTTATATCTTTTCATGGGACAACACTGAAGAAAAATGACACTTTGCTACAATGTAAAGTAGTGGGTGTACAGTTGTATAACAGTGTAAATTTGCTGTCCCCTCAAAATAACTCAACACACAGCCATTAATGTCTAAACTGTTGGCAACAAAAGTGAGTACACCCCTAAAGTGAAAACGTCCAAATTGGGCCCAATTAGCCATTTTCCCTACCCAATGTCATATGACTCGTTATTGTTACAAGGTCTCAGGTGTGAATGGGGAGGAGGTGTGTTAAATTTTGTGTTATTACTCTCACTCTCTCATACTGGTCATTAGAAGTTCAACATGACACCTCATGGCAAAGAACTCTCTAAGAATCTGAAAAAAAGACTTGTTGCTCTACATAGGCATGTGGCCTAGGTTATAAGAGGATTTCCAAGACCCTGAAACTGAGCTGCAGCATGGTGGCCAAGACTATACAGCGGTTTAACTGGACTCACAACAGGCTTCGCTATGGTTGACCAAAGAAGTTGAGTGCACATGCTCAGCTTAATATTCAGAGGTTGTCTTTAGGAAACAGACATATGAGTGCTGCCAGCGTCGCTGCAGAGGTTAAAGGGTTGGGGGGTCAGCCTGTCAGTGCTCAGACCATACGCCGCACACTGCATCAAATTGGTCTGCATGGCTGTCGTCCTAAAAGGAAGCCTCTTCTAAAGATGATGCACAAGAAAGCCTGCAAACAATTTGCTGAAGACAAGCAGACTAAGGACATGGATTACTGAAACCATGTCCTGTGGTCTGATGAGACCAAGATAAACGTATTTGGTTCACATGGTGTCAAATGCGTGTGTCAGCAACCAGGTGTGGAGTACAAAGACAAATGTGTCTTGCCTACAGTCAAGTATTGGTGGTGGGAGTGTCATTGTCTGGGACTGCATGAGTGATGCCGGTACTGGGGAGCTACAGTTCATTGAGGTAACCATGAATGCCAACATGTACTGTTACATATTATAGCAGTCCCCTTCGGAGACTAGGCCGCAGGGCAATATTCCAACATGATAACGACCCCAAACACACATCCAAGACGACCACTGCCTTGCTAAAGAAGCTGAGGGTAAAGGTGATGGACTGGCCAAGCATGTCTCGAGACCTAAACCCTACTGAACATCTGTGGGGCATCCTCAAATGGAAGGTGGAGGAGCGCAGGGTCTCTAACATCCACCAGCTCTGTGATGTTGTCATGGAGGCGTAGAAGCGGACTCCAGTGGCAACCTGTGAAGCTCTGGTCAACTGCATGCCCAAGAGGGTTAAGGCAGTGCTGGAAAATAATGGTAGCCACACAAAATATTGACACTTTGGGCCACATTTTAACATTTCCACTTAGGGGTTTACTCACCTCTGCTGCCAGAGGTTTAAGCATTAACCACTTCCCGCCGGGGGGGGTCATTATACTGACTGGACGTCTATCTGCAGACCTGAGCGGTCGAGAGCCGATCGGCTGCTCTCCTGATGGGGGGGGGGGGGGGGGGCNGTGCTGAACCCCTCAGGATCACCCACCAGGACCACCAGGGAGCCCCCCCCAGACATCATGAGGAGGCCGCCCAGAACCACCAGGGAGACAACATGGAGGCCGCCCAGGACCACCAGGGAGCCCCCATTAGACCACCAGGTAAGGGCAATATAGTGCACTGTAGGGATGGCACTGTGCCCATATATGATGCCTGCCAGTGCCATCACTAACAGTGCTATTTGCACCAGTGCCCACTATCAGTGACCACCTGTGCCACCTATCAGTGCCCACCTGTGCCACCTAAAAGTGCCTCCTATCAGTGCCCAGTGCCACTTATCAGCGCCCAGTGCCGCCTATGAGTGTCCATCAGTGCCGCATATCAGTGCCACGTATCAGTGGCCATCAGTGTTGCTTTTCAGTGCCGCCTATCAGTGCCCATCAGTGCTGCATATATGCGCCCTATCATCAGTGCAAACTTATCAGTGCCACCTCATCAGTGCCAATCTGTACTGCCTCATCAGTGCCTGTCAGTCTAGCCTCATCAGTGCCCATCAGTGAAGGAGAAAATTTACTTATACAACGTTTTGTGACAGAAACAAAGAAAAACTTTTTTTTCAAACATTTTCTGTCTTTTTTTATTTGTAGCGCATAAAAATAAAAACCGGAGGGGTGATCAAATACCACCAAAAGAAAGCTCTATTTGTGGGAACAAAATGATAAAAATTTTGTTTGGGTACAGCGTCGCACGACCGCGCAATTCTCATTCAAAGCGCAACAGCGCTGAAAGCTGAAAATTGGTCTGGGCGGGAAGTGTTCTAAGTGCCCGGTATTGAAGTGGTTAATGGCTGTGTGTTGAGTTATTTTGAGGGGACAGCAAATTTACACTGTTATACAAGCTGTACACTCACTACTTTACATTGTAGCAAAGTGTCATTTCTTCAGTGTTGTCACATGAAAAGATATAATAAAATATTTACAAAAATGTGAGGGGTTTACTCATTTTTGTGAGATACTGTAGATGCTTGCTTCACTCCAGAGCGGCATGTTACATCATTATATTATAGATGGGTTGTAAAAATATACTATATATACAGTCCATTAAATATAGGCTGATAAGATGTTCAGATTGTAATACAGCTCCAAGGCTTTCAGGACATCAAATGCAGTTTCACTAGTTGTCTGGAGTTAACCTTTAAGTGCAGATCGCACTGTTCTGTTTTATCTTGATAATAATGATAATCTATGTTCTGTCACTTTTATAATAATATAATTTCAACTAGAGAAGGCTCACCATCAAAGGCTCTGAAAAGTCTGGCATTTGTCCCACCAGTAGTCCTGCCAGGGTGCACACCAGCATAAGAAGCAAGCAAACGGCCAAGATAGGCAGAGGCCAGTCAGTTATCATCTGAGAGTAACTGTAAGCAAATCACAGTAACAGAATATGGTCAGTGTTCATGTTAACATACCAACTATAAAGCACTTGTGCAGACTAGGCCATATACAGTATATATGGGGCCAAATCTGATTAATCCTGTCATCTGGCAACCTTACGGGAAACCATAAAAAAACTGCTCATATGTTTAGATTGCTAAACAGTCACATTTAGTCTGGACGGACACAAGTGTTAATCATGTTTAATTGCAGAGGTGGAGACATCAGAGAGGAGTCACAAGACACTCATGAAACACCTATTGTCCTCTGTTTCTCTAAAGGTTCCTAATTAAGGGACTCTGCAGTACAGTACATAGAGACAGCAATTGAGGACACATGAGGTAAAGCTTGTACAAAATAGGAATGAACAGCTACACGTGCCAAGGGGAACTAGAATTCTAAATACAACTCTGAGAATCATTCTGACTGCTTGTCATTTTAGGACTTTTATTGCCACCGTTTATAATTTGCAACTGAATGAACAAGGTGAAAGCAATTATGGTCTCTCTAACCATAAAATTCACAGTAGCGCAAAATTCATCAAAGTGCAAAACACTAACAAAAGATTTAAAAAAAAAATGAATAAATGTCCACAAATTAATAATAAATAAAAGTCAGTTGTGCAGTGTCAAGTGTTTGATTCAATAGAGCAGTGGTTCTCAACTCCGGTCCTCAGGACCCACTAACAGGCCAGATTTTAAGTATTACCTTGGGGAGATGCAGACTAGAATACTGCAATCACTGAGCAGCAAATGATATCACCTGTGGTGTATTTCAGTTATCCTGCAAACCTGGCCTGTTAGTGGGTCCCGAGGACCGGAGTTGAGAACCACTGCAATAGAGTGAGACATCCAAAAAAAATGAGTGAAATTCTCCACCAGTGCTTCAAGAAACACTCACCCTTATGGAAAGAGGCTTACCAGATGGCAAATAACATACAGCATGAGTCTCGCTATATGTAGCAATTTCTGCTTGATCCCCATCCAATAATCACAGATTATTGTAGATGGCAAATAACATATAACAAAGGTCTCAGTACGTCTGCTCAATTCCCATCCGATAATCACAAATCACCATACATCGGTCCACCGACTTGGTTGGACTCACGTACCATACGGCACCGTGGGTCAGTAACGCTTGTTGGGATGATATCCCAGATAGATCCCTCCTAATGCAGCCAGTGGGCCCCGATGATGAATGACGATCCTGGAGGACAATCTGCATCAAGGTGACAGCTCAACTCGTTTATCCAGAAAGTGATCAGGTGATTCAAAGGGTGATCACGTACTCACACAGATATATGGAAACGAAAACTCCACGTAGTGTGTGTCATGTACCTGGTGGTCGAATCTGACTTATGCAGGGGACAACCTCTCTTAGGGCTCTGGTTCGAGAACCCCTGGTAGTGTAGACAGGGAGCTCTGGAGCACAGGGGGGCACGAGGGCTGGACTTGGTCACTGGTGGTAGATGAGGGTCCGCTGGAACTCATGCAGGCAGAAAAATGGTGATACAGGCTGGGTCGGTAACAGGCTGGCAGTGCGGTACAGATGGATCAGGCAGGCGGATAGTCGGGTACAAGCAGGGTCGGCAATGTGCGGGCAGCAGAAGCACAAAGGAGCAGGCAAAAGAGTAGTCATAGACAGGCCGGGGTCAGGGCAGGCTGATAGCGAACAAAGTCCAAGGAAAGCCGGGGTCTCAGGATATAGGAACGCTGTTGAACGGACAACACTGACTGCAGGGTGCTGTCTGCTTAAAGTGGTTGTCAACCTGTGACAACCACTTTAACCTACAGGTAAGCCTAGAATAAGGCTTACCTGTAGGTACCCTGCATATCTCCCAAACCTGCAGGGTTCAGGAGGTATGCAGTGTTCTGCATGTGCCGACGTCATTTCGGCACATGCGCAGTGAAGAAACGGCCTCCGGGCCGTTTCTCCACTGACACTGTGCCGTAACTGGTGGCTCCCGTGCGCATGAGTGACGTCATGTGACTCTGGCCAGTCACAGAGCCGGAGTCGCGGCCCCGGAAGGAAGAGGGGCTGAAGATGGACGCCGCCAGCACAGGGGACAGCGCTGGACTCATTTGCAGGTAAGTGGCACATAATGGGTTACTATGCGATGCATAGTAGCCCATTATGTTTCTAATCTACAGGTGTATGTAGAGGAAGTAAACCCCAACTGGGTTTACTTCCTCTTTAAATGGCCGTTTTGGCGCCATTGCCCGTGCACAGGCGTGCGCACACGCACACAGGCACGCGCAAACGCGCACAGACGCGCGCACGCGCTACATGCGCCTGCTCATAGGCATTCCAATGGCCCTAGATGATTCCTTACAGTGTGATTCCGATAAAAAATGTAATTAAGTAAATAAAATTGCACTTACAGAAATGTCCAGTATCTCACAAAAGTGAGTACGCCCCTCACATTTTTGTAAATATTTTATTCTATCTTTTCATGTGACAACACTGGAGAAATGACACTTTGCTACAATGTAAAGTGGTGAGTGTACAACTTGTATAACAGTGTAAATTTGCTGTCCCCTCAAAATAACTTAACACACAGCCATTAATGTCTAAACCGCTGGCAAAAAAAGTGAGTACACCCCTAAGTGAAAATATCCACATTGGGCCCAATTAGCAATTTTCCCTCCCTTGTGTCATGTGACTCATTAGTGTTACAAGGTCTCAGGTGTGAATAGGAAGCAGGTGTGTTAAATTTGGCGCTACAGCTCTCACTCTCTCATACTGGTCACTGGAAGTTCAACATGGCACCTCATGGCAAAGAACTCTCTGAGTATCTGAAAAAAAGAATTGTTGCTCTACATAAAGATGGCCTAGGCTATAAGAAGATTGCCAAGACCTAAAACTGAGCTGCAGCACAGTGGCCAAGACCATACAGCGGTTTAACAAGACAGGTTCCACTCAGAACAGGCCGCGCCATGGTCGATCAAAGAAGTTGAGTGCACGTGCTCAGCATCATATCCAGGGGTTGTCTTTGGGAAATAAACATATGAGTGCTGCCAGCATTGCTGCAGAGGTTGAAGGGGTGGGGGGTCAGCCTGTCGGTGCTCAGACCATACGCCGCACACTGCATCAAATTGGTCTGCATAGCTGTCATCCTAGAAGGAAGCATCTGCTAAAGATGATGCACAAGAAAGCCTGCAAACAGTTTGCTGAAGACAAGCAGACTAAGGACATGGATTACTGCAACCATGTCCGGTGGTCTGATGAGACCAAGATAAACTTATTTGGCAGCAACCAGGTGAGGAGTACAAAGACAAGTGTGTCTTGCCTACAGTCAAGCATGGTGGTGGGAGTGTCATGGTCTGGGGCTGCATGAGTGCTGCCAGCACTGGGGAGCTACAGTTCATCGAGGGTACCATGAATGCCAACATGTACTGTGACATACTGAAGTAGAGCATGATCCCCTCCCTTCTGAGACCGGGCCTCAGGGCAGTATTCCAACATGATAACAACCCAAACACACCTCCAAGATGACCACTGCCTTGCTAAAGAAGCTGAGGGTAAAGGTGATGGATTGGCCAAGTATGCCTCCAGACCTAAACCCTATTGAGCATCTGTGGGGCATCCTCAAATGGATAGTGGAGGAGCTCAAGGTCTCTAACATCCACCAGCTCCGTGATGGCGTCATGGAGGAGTGGAAGAGGACTCTAGTGGCAACCTGTGAAGCTCTGGTGAACTCCATACCCAAGAGGGTTAAGGCAGTGCTGGAAAATAATGGTGGCCACACAAAATATTGACACTTTGTGCCCAATTTGGACATTTTCACTAAGGGTGTTTGTACTCACTTTTGTTACGAGCTGTTTAGATATTAATGGCTGCGTGTTGAGTTATTTTGAGGAGACAGCAAATTTACACTGTTATACAGGCTATACACTTACTGGCTTACATTATAGCAAAGTGTAATTTCTTCAGTGTTGTCACATGAAAATATACTATAAAATATTTACAAAAATGTGAGGGGTGTACTCACTTTTGTGAGTTACTGTATATTGAGACTCATGCTGTATGTTATTTGCCATCTGGTAAGCCTCTTTCCGTAAGGGTGATTGTTTCTTTTGAAGCACTGGTGGAAGATTTCACTCATTTTTTCGGATGTCGCTCTATTGAATCAAGCACTTGACACTGCACAACAGACTTTTATATATTATTAATTTGTGGACATTTATTCTTTTTTTTTATGCTTTGTTAGTGTTTTGCACGTTTGATTAATTTTGCGCTACTATGAATTTTATGGTTAGAGAGACCATAATTGCTTTCACCTTGTTCATTTAGTTTTCATTTATCAAGTAGCAGCACTCTCATTTTTTGGATTATTTTCATAGCATAGCAGATTATTTTTCAGTGCAGTGTTTTTGCAACTGTTGCTGTTCTAACTTTGAGATACGTAGGTCATTGTCTAATTGCAAATCTACAGATGAAGGACTGACATTCTGTACATACCTTTTTGGCATCCTAAATGCTTTATCGTGTCTTGCAAAATAAATAAACAGAAATTAATATGGGTCATGCCTGATATCAGCGAGGATATAGAAAGAATTGAGAGAGCTATGCAAGAGACAATTAGGCATATTACCAAGAAGCATTGTCACACACATTGTAAACATTACAACTGATAAACATTTGAGACAGAAAAATAATCTTACGTGTACATTTTCCTCATTGTATCCATCAACATACCTAATACATAAAGATGCAATTGCACATGTAGACGTTTGAGGCTCTCTATACATGTTTGACAAGGGTAATTGGGAACCAAGATCCGTGCTGCCCAAAGCCCAAGCTTTTTTCTAGCCATAGTTATGCCCTGTATTGCAGTCAATAAAGTATCCTACGGTTTTTCCATACATGTCTTACAGTCAGGAAGTAGA
>BLSH010314924.1:151978-165392 GCA_018402905.1 Glandirana rugosa | reverse complement strand
AAAAAAAAAAAAAAAAAAAAAAAAAAAGGATCCCGTCCCTTTAAAGCACAAATAAAAGCACAGTACTTGTGCTGTGTAATTTGGCCCCCTGTATCACCTGAAATACCTGGCTGATCCTGCCAGTTTCTACCCTCCCCCTGTAAACTGACCACGGTATATCATGGCTGCTGAGCCCTGACACCGTGGTCAGTTTATGTGTCTCCATCATCCACAGCTGTCCTGTCCTCCTCTGTCCTCTCTTCCCCCTCCTTCTCTGCCTGTCAGCTAGTGACAGTACCCCCCCAGAATAACATCTACATATTTATACAATCAGAGCTGTCTCTTAATGCAGTGTGCCTTCATTTCTAAGTGCCGATCGGCGCTCAAGTGACTGGCCGGCTTTCTTCTACTCTCCTCCTTGACCTCCTAACTGATGTCAGTGGAGGAATCTCGGCCCTGCATGCTGCAGCTGTCAGACGGGGAGAGGAGAGAGTCAGCTAGTGCCAATCAGTGCTCAGAAATTAGGTATACTCGTCTTTTTTTTCATAAATCACACACACAGGGGCACACTGCATTAAGAGACAGCACTGACAGTATAAATATGTAGATGTGGCTTAACAACCATTTTAAACAAGAAAATTAAATAAAAACAAATCTTAATACAAATCATGAACATACCAAGAAAAATTTGGACATATATTAAACATCTTTAGGTTGTTGAAATTTCAAATGAATATTCTGTGAGCAAATTCCCCGTGTTGGCAGAGCAGTAGCTATGGATAATCATAATAACTCTTAAACAGAGTTTTCAATCACACTTCACATTCTCTGTATGCTCCTGTCTGTGAGACCAGGCATTTTTGATCATGTGATGACCATGATTAGCCAATGGTGATTAAAGGGAAAATACAGTATATTACTTAGTTACATTAATACAGTTTCCCTCTGCAGCACTGGTTCATCTTTCCTCTCCTTGGCAGAAAAGAAGATTAGCATGAAGGACAAAATTGTGATAAAATGATATATTTGTGATGGGAATATTCTGTATTTCAATTAGAGTTGCTGTAGCCTGTGGACAGGTAGATATCTCAAAATGAATGGACAGTAATGTCTCATTTACTTATGCATAAAAAGTGCATAAAAAGTTTCCTTTGCATTTACTAAAGATATTTAATGACTGTTCTGTAACAAAAAGTGAACAGCCCAGTACATTCAGAATGCATTTGTGTTACTTTGCTTGTAATTCCATTCAGTGATAGTGCACTGAAAAGCATGCCAAACACACCTAGGACCCTTGCAAAGCATTTGGAGATGTTTTAATGAAGTTTCGTCCAAAAAGAACTGCTTACCAATGCATTCTGAAAGCTTTAGACAGTGCTTTACAAATGTCTCCCAAATGCGTGCAAAATGGGCCAAAAACACATTTCAGTGGCATTTACAAGTGTTTACACACGTGTCTTTGTAATGCTTGTGTGATCGCAACCTAGGACATCTACTTATCTTTCAATGGCTTGCATATTACTGAGACCCGCTGTGACTGAACCGACCCACTCCACTTGAGTACTTCCGTCAGAATACCGCTTCCTTCAGTCTGAACATCAGAGATCAGATGTTATAGCCCCCCGTACAAACTATACGACACTTGCTTGTTGGAACATGGACTGATTTATTGGGCAAGAACACAGCATATATACACACACCATGAGAGTACTTTACCTCCTCCCCTCCTGATCGTCTTATCCTAACAATACAAACTGCACACAGGACACATTATCATAAGCATAAACACAGCAAGCTTCAAACGATACAAGAAGACCTAATTAGCAGACGGACCGTCTCCTCTATTGAAGTCCATGGAATCCACATTTAAGAAATGCTTTAATTACTTAGGACGTGGAGGCGGCATGGCAACAGTCTACAATGCCCATACAATGTTCCATCATTCTGATACAGTGGATTTAAGGTATCATAGATTTCTTGAGGGATATGTTGATAAATATTACTGTCCCATCTGCAGTAATCCAAATTACGAGTCCATTAAATAGCTGTCCAATTTCTTGGTCACCCTGTGCCCCTAAAAGACACAGGGTGACTTAGACATAAGAGGGGATTAGTGAGCTGAGACAATGGTTTCCCAACCTCTCCAAGGGATTCTGGGTTCTACAGACCCCCCACCCAAAGAGACTCCAGTGACATCTCTCCCCTTTCGGTAGGAGCCTAACACAGGAGGAGACCCCAGACGGGTTGACTCTGAAGTTAGTCAATAGTTTCAGTTCCCCAATGCTGGTATTCACACAGTACCCCAAATATAGCATTACTCACCCAGCCAACCTCTGCCTCTCTTGGAGAACATACCCGCTGCTGGAGAGAAGTGCGGACTGGCCCTTCTCCCTGGAGTCCTGTCAGCCGCTGGAAAGAAGACAGGGGGGCTGGGCTCACTTCACCACACTGTTGGGGATCTGGGCCGACTGCCCACAATCCCTGGAGTGTACATCTGGATACAGCATCTTTTGTTCATCGAGGGCAGAGGCCAGCAGCACTCTGCCCTGTTGCCAGCGCTTCTGCTGGGGACCCCACATCATCCGCACTGGCAAACTTTTGGGGAGGGAAGCCGACTGCTCCAGCTCCCTGGAACTCCACAGATGTTGCTGGTGCTGGGCAGAGGTTGGTAGCACTCTGCCCTGTTGCCAGCACTTCTACTGGGTTTCTGTTAGTGGAGACCGCAGGCCCATCCATCAACACCAGATCAAACTGCAGTTGTGAGGTGCCGATTGCATTTCCTCCCTGAATCCTGATCTGCTGCTCGGGAGTGACCGACACCTCCTCACCCTGGGCCCCCAGAACTGCTTTTGTTGTATGGCAGAGGTCTTGAACCCTCTATCTGGTTGTTAGCGCTTCAGCTGGGTTGGTGTCATTATTCTGGTGTGCTGTCTGCTGCTGGGACGCCCTTTCTTTGGTTCTGTCTGCCAGGTGCACAAATCTTTGTTGGGTAGGGGGAATGGCTGCTTCCCCTTCCTGCATCTCTGAAATCCATTGGGGAAGAAGAATCACCACCTTCTCACCTCGGGCCTCTGAAACTGCCACGGGTGTGAAGCGGGGGTCTGCAGTACTCTCTCATGCTGCCAGCGCTTCTGCTGGGGATTCGTTAGGTGGTTCCTCCTCTACAGAAAGGTCTATTAAATCCCCAGTCTCTGGAATTGCAGAAAGTCCAGGGCACAGATTGGCTTCACTTGGGCCTAGTGCCAACACTGTGGCGGGTGACTTATCACCCAAAACATCCTCTGATGAAAAGTCAATCAAATCCATGCATTCTGTGACCCATATCTGGGGAGTGAGGACAGCTTCCTCTTCTTCCGAGCCCTTGAACTTCTGTTGGACAGACGCATTTCTCCATCTCGTCCAGTGCAGAAATAGGTTCAAGGTCAGTCAACACTTGCTGCATTTGCTATAAGACCTCCGCTTCCATAGCTGTGGGTGGAGATGGGCGAAGCACACTGTTACTCTTCTCCATTGCTGACACTTCAGCTGAGATTTCAGGACTGTCAGCTGGTACTTCTGGATAGTCCCAGGCAAAGGGAGCCCAGCCGCTTTGCTTTGCTCTAGCAGCCATCTGTAGGAGATCTCCAGCTCCCATTTCTGAACGGCCAGAAACTCTATATCTTCCAGTGCCCAGTGCACTTCTGAGACATTCAGTATTTCTTCTCTATAATCCATGATATTGTCCAACCGCCACTCCAAATCGTTCCCAAAGTTAGGGTCTCCTGACAGCTTCATATACAACAGTCCCAGGCCTCTCTAGCCAAAGCCTTCCGTTGGGCTGTCATCTGCTATCCAAGAGCATGCTTGGGATACATGCCACCAGAGGGCTCTGTAGCTCTCATCCAGCCGCATCTCGGCCCAGACCAGCCTGCTTAACTCAACTGTTTGCTTCTTGTGCGGTTTTTCTCCCAAAAACAGTACCTGCAATCCATACTGCGACCAGTACCTTTGCTGAATGGAGGGGAGAATTTTTCCCTGGTGGCGCTGCTCACGGGCTAGTGTTTCCTTCCAGAGTTCGCAGCAGATAGAATCATACCATCCCAGCAGGACCTGCTCTGATACTGGTCCTCTGTGCTGTATTTGCATCTCTCGCAACATCCTTCCGAATTCCTCCTCCATGGCTGCTGGTATCTGTATCTCTCCTCTTCTGCTATCCAGATCTTGGATCCCAGTGGCGGTTTGGATGTCCCGGACTGCAGAAAGCATCCCACAGCTTGCCACCAATTGTGACGGAACCGACCCAATCCACTTGAGTACTTCTGTCAGAATACCGCTTCCTTCAGTCTGAACATCAGAGATCAGAACAATTACAAGTACAAATACGACACTAGCTTGTAGGAACATGGGCTGATTAATTGGGCAAGAACATAGCATATATACACACACCATGGGAGTACTTTACCCTCTCCCCTCCTGATCATCTTATCCTAACAATACAAACTGCACACAGGACACATTATCATAAGCATAAACACAGCAAACCTTCAAACAATACAAGAAGACCTAATTAGCAGACGGACCATCTCCTCTATTGAAGTCCATGGAATCCACATTCAAGCAATGCTTTGATTACTCAGGGCGTGGAGACGGCATGGCAACAGTCTACAAGGCCCATACAATGTTCCATCTTTTTGATACAGTGGAATTAATGTATCATAGATCTCTTGAGGGATATTGTTGATAAATATTACAGTCCCATCTGCAGTAATCCAATTTACGTTCTCAGAGTCCATTAACCACTTGCCGACCGCCGATCGGCATCTGACGGCGACAAAGTGGTTCGTTATCGCAAAACGCCGTCATACGACGGCGGCTGCGATAACGCGCACTGTGAGCGCGCGCCCGCGCGCTCACTGTGTTCGGGGAGGGCCAGGGAGCGGGTGCGGCGGCTTCGATTGCCGCCGGCTACCCGCGATGGCCCCCCCGGAGCGAATGAGCGGAGGTCCGTGTATGTAAACACGGACCTCCGCTCTGTGTGAGGGGGAAGGGCTGTGATCACAGCCTTCATTTACGTGAAGGCTGTGATCGCTTCCCTTCGGCAGATAGGCAGTCCCCCTTACAGTTAGAACACGCCCAGGGAACATAGTTAACCCTTAGCGCGCCCCCTGCAGGTTAACCCCTTCACTGCCAATGGCATTTACACAGTAATCAGTGCATTTTTATAGCACTGATCGCTGTATAAATGCCAATGGTCCCAAAAAAGTGTCAAAACGTTCCGACATGTCCGCCCCAATATCGCAGTACCGCTAAAAATCACAGATCGCCGCCATTTTTAGTAAAAAATAAAAAAAAAATAAAAACCCCAGAAATGAATTCTCATCATCCGTAAACGCGACCACTTTTGCGCAAACCAATCAATAAACGCCGATTGCGATTTTTTTTATCGCAAATATGAGGAAGAATATAAATCGGCCAAAAACGGTGAAAAAAAATGTTTTTTTATATTTTTTTTTTGGATTTGTATTCTAGCAAAAAGTAAGAAATTTGGGTTTTTTTGCAAAATTGTCGCTCTTCTTTTGTTTATAGCGGCGATCAGAAATGACGCAGCGGTGATCAAATACCACCAAAAGAAAGCTCTATTTGTGGGAAAAAAAGGACGCAAATTTCGTTTGGGTACAACGTCGCACGACCGCGCAATTGTCAGTTAAAGCGACGCAGCGCCGAATCGCAAAAAGGGCTCCGGTCCTAAAGCTGGAAATCCTTCCGGGGCTGAAGTGGTTAAATAGCTGTCCAATTTCTTGGTCACCCTGTGACCCTAAAAGACACAGGGTGACTTAGACATAAGAAGGGCCTGGTGAGCTGAGACAAGGGTTTCCCAACCTCTCCAAGGGATTCTGGGTTCCACAACCCCCCCCCCCCCCAAAGTGACTCCCGTGACACCCACCATGTTCTTTTTCTCAGATGAACCTCTGGTTAAATATTTTGTCACACCGTGTTATCTTTATTCTCCTCTTTTCAGTAAAACTGGTAAAATATTTTTCCCTAGAAGAAAAGATGGTGGCCGGGGCCTAGGCACATACCTAGTTTTTGTGATGTTGTTTTTTTATGCCTTCCCCATTACTGCCTTTAGTGATCCAGGAATCCCTATGGTGGGGAAAAAGGAATTTTATTAAAACTTACCGTAAAATCCTTTTCTCTGAGTTCACTTGACAGACACAGCCCTTCATTGACAAGTGGGGTTATATGCACATCCTACCAGGAGTTGACTAGGCAAATAGAAAGAAAGCAAGCTGACCCCTCCCAGGGGGCCGTGCTCTCTCTCCCATATAACCCCCCTGCTGTGCATAGCATATCAGTTTGTAACAAGCCGTACAAGCGCAACACAGGGGGGGTGGGTGCTGCGTCTGTCAGTGAACTCAGGGAAAAGGATTTTACGGTAAGTTTTAATAAAATCCCTTTTCTCCTACGTTCACTGATAGACGCAGCCCTTCATTGACAAGTGGGGATGTCCCAAAGCTGTGTCAGTCAAGAGGGGTGGGTAAACAACAACAACTGTACCCAACAGATTCCTCTCAGGAGGCGCCAGCCGCACCTACACCGCCGCCTGCAAAACTTTGCGGGCAAAAGCAGCATCCGCGGATGCTGAAATATCCACTTTGTAAAACGTAGTAAACTTGTGCACCGAGGCCCAAGTAGCCGCCTTGCACACCTGTGAGACCGAAGCCTGGTGTCTGAAAACCCAGGAAGTGCTAACTGCTCTGGTGGAATGAGCCGTTACAGTAAAAGGGGGTACCTTGCCCCGAACAGTATACGCATGGATAACGCCTGTCTGATCCAACAGGAAATAGTAGCCGACAAGGTCGCCAATCCTTTGCGCGGACCATCTGTCAGCACAAACAACGCATCAGACTTCCGCAAAGAAGCTGTAGTCGCCAAGCACACCCGCAAAGCCCTTACGACATCCAAGGAATGTAACTCAAATTCCTTGGGATGCGACGGGTGCGGACATAATGAAGGAAGAACAATATCTTCATTAATGTGGAAAGAAGAGACCACCTTCGGTAGAAACGAAGGAGAAGGACGCAAGACCGCCTTGTCCCTATGAAGGACTAGGTAAGGAGACTTGCAGGACAAAGCTGCCAACTCAGACACCCGCCTAGCGGATGTAATGGCCACCAAGAATGCCACTTTCTGCGACAACAATTGTAAGGGAATATCCCCGATCTCATAAGGCGGTTTCTGCAGTACAGAAAGCACCAAATTCAAATCCCACGGCGCCAAAGGCGACCGTACCTGAGGAACCACATGGCGTACACCCTGTACAAATGTACGAAACAACGAATGTGGCGCCAAAGGCCGTTGAAATAGAATCGCCAAAGCCGAAATCTGACCCTTGAGAGTACTCAATGCCAACTTGTTATCCAGGCCCTGCTGCAAAAAAGCCAGTACCCGGGACACAACGTAAGAGCGAGGGTTCCAACCCCCCACCTCACACCAGGCAATATAGGCCTTCCAGGTGCGATGATAAATTTTGCGCGAAGTACACTTGCGCGCTTTAAGCATGGTAGGGATCACGGAGTCAGCGACACCCCTATCCTCAACACCTGGGACTCAATAGCCAAGCCGTCGAAACCATCGAGGGTAAGGTAGGGTGCAAGATGGGTCCCTGAGACAGCAGATCTTCGTGCAGCGGAGACACCAGGGAACATCTGCCACCATTTGCACCACCTCGGCGTACCAAGGGCGCCGAGGCCAATCCGGAGCTACCAGGATTGTCGGAATCCCCTCCGCTTCTACCCTGCGCAGTAGCCGCGGTAGAAGTGTGATGGGAGGAAAAGTGTACAGGAGCCGATACAGACTCCAAGGCGCTACCAGCGCATCCGTGGCGGCCGCCAGCGGGTCTCTCGTCCTGCACACAAAGGTATACACCTTGTGATTGAACCGAGATGCCATGAAGCCCACGTCTGACGTGCCCCCCTTGTGGCAAATCTGGCGGAATATTTCTGGATGTAAGGACCATTCCCCCGATCCAGTGTCTGGCGACTGAGAAAATCCGCCTGCCAATTCTCTACGCCCGGAATGTAAATGGCGGAGATTGTGGGCATGTGAAGTTCTGCCCATCGCAGAATGAGAGCCGCTTCCGCAGCCGCTGCCGAGCTCCTCATTCCGCCCTGATGGTTCACATACGCCCCAGCAGTGGCGTTGTCCGACTGGACCCGAACCGGGAGACCGCACAACCTCACCGTCCAGTGGGAGAGGCAGAACCTGATCGACCACAACTCCAGCACATTGATCGGAAGACGGGATTCCTGTGCCGACCAGCGGCCCTGAGCAGACAGCTGCCCCAGGAACAATTCAGGGGGAGAAATTACTTCCCCAACGTTAGAGCCGGGGCCCGAAGCCACCAGGCCAACGATCCTCTGGTCTGATGATCCAATCTGATCAGCTGGTCCAGGGACAGCGGAGACCTGTCCCACCATGACAGAATCGCTCGCTGAAGGAGCTGAGTGTGACTCTGGGCGCAAGGTACCACCTCGAAGGCTGAAACCATGAGCCCCAACACCCGCATACAGAATCGTAAGGAGGACCACTGGCGTGCCAGCAGAGTTCGCACTGCCGCTTGCAGTGTCAGCAACTTGGCCGGAGGCAAGAATACCTTCGCCTGCTCCATGTCCAGAATCAGACCCCGGAATTCCAGGTGACAGGACGGGGTCAATGTCGACTTCTGCAGATAGATCAGCCAGCCGAACTCTTTCAACGAGACCACTGTGATAGCCACGTTCTCCTCCAGAGCCGAAGCAGACTCCGCTCTCAGGAGCAGATCGTCGAGGCATGCTACCACCGTAATGCCTCTCTTCCTCAATAGCGCCATCGCCGGAGCCACCAGTTTGGTGAACACCCGAGAAGCCGAGGCCAGACCGAAAGGAAGTGCCACAATTCAGATCTCCCACCGCAAAGCGCAGGAAGCGCTGGTGCCGGAGACAAATGGAAATGTGGAGGTACGCATCCCTGATATCCAGAGACGCCATGAAGTTCCCTTGTGTAGGGAGGCCACGAACCAGCGGACAGACTCCATTCTGAACTCTCGTGCCCTCACAAAGTGATTTAGCGCTTTTAGGTCCAGAACCGGCCTGACCCCCCCCCTTTTTTGGGTACCACAAACAGGTTGGAATAGAAGCCATGGAATCTTTCCAGCGGAGATACCGGCACAGTTACCCCTTGTGCGGAGAGTGCCTGAACAGCCCCTAAGAGAGCGTCTCAACGCCCCTGAGGGAGTCTCAAGTTCGATGGGAAGAACCTGTCTGGGGGTAGAGTGCTCAACTCTATCCAGTACTTGGAGGACACCACTTCCTGCACCCACCGGTCAGAAATGCGGGCAGTCCACCTGTCTGCGAACCCCAGAAAACGGCCCCCCACCCGAGAATCAACCCATCATGCGGAGGCGGACTTATCCACTGTCTTTTCGCTCTTGCGTTGCCAGGGCCGTTTACCGGCCCCCGCGGCAGACTTGCCGGGCCTCGTCCCCTTACCCGCTGCACCGGGGGCACGAAAAAACCTCTTCTGACCTGAAGGATTAGGACCCTGCTTGCAGCGGAACTCCCGCCGCCTGGGCTCCGGAAGAAAAGTACTCTTCCCTCCAGTGAAATCCTTAATGATTTCATCAATGATTTTATCCAACTGCGCCCCAAAGAGCCGACCACCCTGAAAGAGCTCCACGGGGGTCCTCGTGACTCCCCAAAGCCATTTCCGGTTCAGACTCTTCCCCCGAAGAAAGAGGGGGAGGCGGACATTTTTTAGGGGCCCCCCTAACCTGGCTCGGCCCCGCCCGGGGAAAGAATTCCCCAAATACTGCTCTCAGCTGGTCCAGGGACACCAGCGCAGGACGCGCTGCTACTGAGTCCTCCTCAGAAGGAAACGCAAGGTCATCCGCCATTCTAGCCAACGGACCTGACATGCAGAAGAATGCACTGATACCCCCACAATACAGCCTCACCGCCACCCCACAGAGCAACCAGGGAGACCCCAGGAGGACTGCACCCACCGCTACCAGCACCCCAGGGAGAGCCCAGCTATACTTGCTGTTTGTAGCCTCACAAGCGCTGCATCCCAGTAGGAGTGCTTAGTGACCGCCAGTCATAGAGCCTGTCCCGCCTGTGTAATCCACGCTGTCCCAGGATGAAAAGAGGAAGCAAAACGTCAGCAGCACGTTTTTCTTTCCAGGGACACCAACATGGCCGCCGAGCGATTACTAGAGGCCAAGTCTGTAATACAGGCCGCGACTACGGAAAAATGACCGCCGCTCAGCACTAGAGGGAAAACCCCAGGAAAATGGCCGCGGCTACGGATAAATGGCGACGATCCACTGCAAAATGATGGCGGATCGCCGCATGGTGGTGCGGAAGCTCGGGGTGCGGTGCAGGGAGGGGGGGAGTGTAGGAGGGGGCAAAAACACCCAGGGGGGACACTAGCCCAACGAAACACCCTCCACCGGCTGGCTCAAATCGCTAAAATTGCCCAGCCCCCCCTCCACGCCCCTAGGGGGGGAAAGAGGGGGTCACTCACCAGTCCGACGGGCGTAGCGGGTAGCCACCCAGGTGCAGACCTTCCTCCCACTCCGGAGAGGGATGCTGCAGGCCGCAGGCCCCTGGACAGGAACCAGGTCCAGTCACCGGGCGCAAGTGGGGATCACCCACTGGCTGCCCGCACGGAATGGGCACGATGCGGCGGGCCCCACCAAGGCTAGGGCTAGCTCGCATCGGTCGGTCGCACTGGGGAAGGTCCAGGATTCTAGCTATCCTCTATGCCCCAGCCGGCTTCTTGATAGCAGTCTTCATCAGATAGCTTGAAAAAAATTAAAAAGCGGTAGCAGAAAAATTAACCGCAGGTCCCATAAGGGAGCCAGGTCTAACTCCTTGCACTAGGCATAGAAAACTGGTATGCTATACAGAGCAGGGGGGTTATATGGGAGAGAGAGGACAGCCCCCTGGGAGGGGCCAGCTTGCTTTCTTTCTATTTGCCTAGTCAACTCCTGGTAGGATGTGCATATAACCCCACTTGTCTAATGAAGGGCTGCGTCTGTCAGTGAACGTAAGAGAAAGTACGTCGCAACAAGGGACACAAAAGTCTATAGGCATACCAGGACAAGATAGCGGTATGGAACCGACAGGTCTCCAGGAGCCTTGTTGGTTCCATACCGCTATCTTGTCCTGGTATGCCTATAGACTTTTGTGGCACTCTGGCTCCTGGCTTATTGCATCAAATACCCCATAACTATACATAGTGAAGTGTGTCCCTTGTTACGACGTACTTTATCCGGTACATTGGTCCTTCTCGGGCGAAGCTGGGACTTTTGTATGGAATTGACTGGTGAGATACCATCTGTCCCCTGAAGAAGCTAAATTTATGGCGAAACATGTTCGGACATCCTCCTCTGACACCAGTGTGACCTCTGTACCTAAGAAATGATCAAATGTGTAATTAGCCTGCACTATCCACGAATGTATGGACTATGTTGTTGTTAACAACTTTTTAATCGATTTTCATTAAATGTGATTGATTTTATCTCTATTTCTATTTTTGTTACTTGTATTTTACTTCTGCACCATTAACATTCCCATACCCTATATATATATATGGACCTCACCTGGTCTACTATATAAATATTTTTTCCAAACTTTTGTGTGATATGCCCTGTCTCTTTTGTCATATTGCCCCAGGCATGTTCCTGAGTGGATAGGATAACCTATCAGTATTTATAGTCCTGTTTCTTTTCCTTTTTTTGATTCAATTGGTGATTCCTCCCCTATTTTCAAACCTATCCTAAGAGGGAAAACAAAGCTATAGTATTTTATCTTAAGCAATCAAAATTATGGGAAAAAGTAAAGTAGCCTTTTGGTACTATTCACAGGACCCAAGTCAGTTGCTCGGGTGTCTAAGTATACTGTAGGTAGGGGGATCACATTCACCTTTTCAGGGCACACTGTACATCATTTTAAAAGTCGAACTGCCCAGTGGATTGGGGTCATTTCTCAGGTCTTTGACCTCAGCATGGACAGAGAATTTGTAGTTTTTCCTCAACAGCTTTACAAAGTCACCACCTGGTCTATTTTTCATAAAATGTTTTGACAATACAAAACATACAAGGCTAAGTCCTGAAGGACTTAGCCTTGTGATATAGCTCCCGGAAGCAGTAGTCCACCCTAATAGGGTATTTCTATAATGTCCTCTCACATGCTGTCCTGGAAGATGAAATAGGAAAACTAGAGTTAGTTACCTGGTAACTCTATTTCCATTAATCTTCCAGGACAGCATGGACTCCCGCCCTATAATCTGTGTTGTACTGGGTAATTATGGTATTATGTTATACCATTAGTTGCCTTCGGTTCTTCCTTTCCACTGAGGACACTAGGTGACTGTAACCGACAAACTTCTATGGAAATAATTGCGTGAATATAACTCAAAGTGATGAAAAGTGAAATACAGTCATCAAAAAAAAAAAAAAAGGAGAAAATAATTAACATTAGAAACGGAAGGCTGCTGTACTCAGGTATAAAAACCTGCCTAGATGAACTGAAACAATAACCAGCGCCAATCCTAAAATATGATGCTATACCATAGATCACTGGCAGCAATATAAGTGCAAACTAAAAATAAATGTCCATAAATAATCCACACACATTAAAGTGCAGCAAAGTCCATTAGGATCGCTTATATGCTTAAAGTTAAAGTGTCAATGTGCTTCAAAGTGCAGCAAAGTCCATGAGGATATCTGGTATACATTAACATAAAAGTGACAACGTGCTTTAAAGTGCTCTTGGTGCTCCACACAAAGCTGTGCCTACAACGAGTCTGGTGCCAGGACCCCTCTTGTGCCCCCACTCACCAGAAGATGTGGACCATCTGCTTTTCAGTCAGAGGGTCAACCGAGCAGGATAATGGTGAGGGTAAACCTTGATCACAACATAAGGAGGATCAGCCTGGTGCCCAACTCCCAATCCACAGGATGCCGGCAATCCAAGTCACTCAGAAAGATAACAAAATCTCCATAGTGCAAAACTGTTTAAAAAGCTGTTTAATGCTCTATAAGAACTACTTACAAATGAACGTAGATAATCAGCAGTGGATCACAATGGCTCTCAATTGCGTGATGAACGAACGTGCGTTCCACTATCTCGCTACCACCAGTGGCGGAAATGACAAGAACGACTGTGATGGACCGGAAGTGACGTCAGCGCGTTTCGCTCTGTGGATAGAGCGTCATCTACTTTTCTCAGCAGTGTCATAGTGTTATTTTGTTTTGGGGGGGGGTAATTTTCATTACAAAGACAACATGGTGTCAAACAATCAACCACTGAACGCTGCAGCCTGAAAGCCCAAATACATGTACTAGGCTCAATGAGCTTTAGAAACAGTAGGTAAATCATTCCTATGGGGTGCTCAGTGGAAAATGTTTATG
>BLSH010314924.1:116647-136151 GCA_018402905.1 Glandirana rugosa | reverse complement strand
TACTGGCTGCAAAGTGCCCCCACCTGTGGTATTGGCTGAAAAGTGCCCCCACATGTGATACTGCCTGCAAAGTACCCCCACCTGTGATACTGCCTGCAAAGTGCCCCCACCTGTGATATTGGCTGCAAAGTGGCCCCAACTGTGGTATTGGCTGCAAAGTGCCTCCACCTGTGATACTGCCTGCAAAGTACTCCCACCCGTGATACTGGCTGCAAAGTGCCCCACATGTGATATTGGCTGCAAAGTGCCCCCACCTGTGATACTGGCTGCAAAGTGCCCCCATCTGTGATACTGGCTGCAATGTACCTTACCTGTGTTATTGGCTGCAATTTACCCCCACCTGTGATATTGGCTGCAATTTACCCCCCACCTGTGATATTGGCTGCAATTTGCCCCCACCTGTGTTATTGGCTGAAATTTACCCCCACCTGTGTTATTGGCTGAAATTTACCCTATCTGTGATACTGGCTGCTATATACCCCACTTGTGATGCTGAGCTGTATACTGTGTCCTGTGATGCTGGGGCTGTATACTTTGATGCTGAACTGTATACTGTGTCCTGTGATGCTGAGCTGTATACTGTGTCCTGTGATGCTAAGCTGTATACTGTGTCCTGTGATGCTGAGCTGTATACTGTGTCCTGCGATGCTGAGCTGTGTACTCCTGACACAATATGTGGAACACAGGGGACGGAGTGGGTGGATTCTACATGGGGTGGGGCTTATTAGAAGTAGGATGGGTCAAAAAGGAAGGGTGGGGCCTGGTGCCCCCCTATCCCAAACCTTCACCAGCTGCCACTACATTTGAGGTGTAAAGAGAACCTGTCATATATAAATTTAAATTTGTCATCAGAGCGCCAAAACCTAATAGTGACCATTATTTAAAGGCAGTGAACTGAGCAGCTATATTGCAAGACAGCATCACAAGACATTTCCTTGTCATAGAAAGAGTTGTGGGATCAGAGGACTGATATGAGCAATGCACAGACAAAAATGATATTTAAACACAGACACACCTACATTTTTTTTATTAAAACTGGTTCCCCAGCTATTTTGCACAAGTCTAATCTAATCTCCATTTAGGGCCAGAAAGGCGGTCTAACATCAGCAATGTTCTTTCAGTGCTTTGAAAATAATCTTGTACTTCATGGAAAGCATGATAAAAGCATATAGCTGGTAGAGCTGCAGGATTAATCGTAGAAGAATCGTGATCTCGATTCATCCCCCCTCCCCCCAATATCCATCCCACATTTCCCTGATTCTCAGTGCAGTCATAATGGAGACAGAGACACCAGAAAAAACTGTCAGCTCAGGAGGAGATAAGCTTCACACTGGGACACTTGGCTGCACTGGGTGATCCGACTTGCGGGGCAACAGCGCGATTTGCAAGCGACTTCTGTAATGATAGAAGTCAATGCAAGTCACCTGAAGTCTCTCAAGGTACCTTTTTCTAAGTCAGAGCGACTTGAGTCTCTCCTATCTGGGCAGCCTGCCAAGTCTGAGAACATTGCTGATAAAAGAAGCAAAGAGATACAATGTTTCTACTTATTATTGCCCTTTCGCATCACTTCACCCTCCCTTCTAGATTGTAAACTCTAATGAGCAGGGCCCTCTGATTCCTCCTGTATTAAATTGTATTGTAACTGTACTGTCTGCCCTAATATTGTAAAGCGCTGTGCAAATTGTCGGCACTATATAAATCCTGTATAAAAATAATCAAGGGAATAAACTCCGGTGTGTAGAAAAGCTCAGTTTAACCATTTAAAGACTAAATCTTTTCTGACTTTTGCTGTAATTTTGTAGCAGAGAATACTGGATTTTTACTTGTAACCTCCAAACATTATATATATATTTTTTAGCAGAGACCCTAGAGAATAAAATGGCGGTCGTTGCAATATTTTATGTCACATAGTGTTTGCGCAGCGGTCTTTCAAACGCAAATTTTTGGGAAAAATTACACTTTCAAAAAAAAAACCTAAACAGTGAAGTTAGCCCAATTGTTTTGTATAATATGTAAGATTATGTTACGCCGCGAGAATCGTGATCTTTATTCTAACCAAAAAAATTGTGGTTCTCATTTTGGACAGAATCGTGCAGCTCTAATAGTTGGTATAAATCTAGTCAAGTTGTACTAAGCAATGATATATACCAGGGATATGCAATTAGCGGCCCTCCAGCTGTTGCAGAACTACAAGTCCCATGAGGCATTGCATGACTCTGACAGCCACAAGCACGACACCCAGAGGCAGAGGCATGATGGGACTTGTAGTTTTGCAACAGCTGGAGGTCCGCTAATTGCATATCCCTGCTATATACAATATGCTGGTTTTCCTTATTTTCTATTAATTCTTCAGTTTCCTTACATAATAGAAGGAACAAGGCACCTGGAAGCTAGAGAGCAGAATAAAAACTTTTTCTTTAATATCTGTCACTCTAGTGCAGTCTGGGGTGCTCCTCCTGAATGTCTTTGAAAGGTAGGCTATCAAGTGGCAGTTCCTAGGCTTACTGATGCTGAAGCACCAGGCAATGTGCTGTAAGATGTGGTTGGAAGGGTCTTCTATTTTGGACCATCAGCCACTACAATAGAATGAGAGATGCCACAAGGAAAGAAATGGGCACACAGCTTTTCTTCTTTGTATGTTGCCAAAGCTGATAGTATACATGTTTAGGTTTTCAGACTCTTTAACTACATGTCTACCGCACAACTATTTACTTTTAAAAATGAATTAACATTTGTATTAATTACTAGAAATTGCTGTAAACCCCAAAAAAGAAGAATAAAATGGTGCTGGAGGCATTTTTCTATGTCGCTCAATACGACGATACAAGCCCCCTATGTGACATGGGCAGGTGACAGGTACTCTTTATGGACCCCCAATAATAATAATGATGGACCCCCAGCTCTCCAATGCAGCTATTCCAGCACAGATTGTGCTGGAATAGCTGCACTCTTGGTGGCACTAGATGTTCCCCTGGTTGCACACACTGGGGAAGTCATTTCCTGCAGTCCTGGGCTCCCCGGAGGAACAGGATTGCCCTATAATCACTGCCAGTGCCGACACACCTTGTTTGCCCCATAAAAGGGTAAAAAGGATCACTTTTATCAGAAATTCCTTGTGAGTGAGAGAGATCTAGAATTGTCTTTGGATAAAAAAAGCAGCTGGTCTACATTGGCTCATATGGGCAAGACAAATATTTTTCCCACTGAATCCCCATAAATCATTTTAAAGAGTTGAAAGAGGACTCAACGAATCAGAGGCCCTTTGGGGAAGCAACAGTCCAAAGATGGTTATTTGCTGATGGAAATTTGGCCAATTTAGCAGGGACCGACCAAATTTAGAAAGATAACACATTTGACTACCGGATGGAACAGAAAAGCTTATTAGCCTGTTTAAAATGCCTGGCCACTGATCATTTCCTTGGCTCATTAAGCCATATATGCTTGAATATTGTAATTAGGATCCTTCCTCTGTGCACAGATAAAAATAACTCACATGAACAGGGAGATGTTATGCACTGATTTGGATGTTTAATTACCAGTCTGATTCATTAGCGGAATCTGACGTTCATTGTATGCGAAAGAACATAGAAACTGATTATTATACAAATCCTCTTCTATTTTCCTTTTCCATTTGCTTGAAAGCTTGAAATTCTTGAAGCTCTCACTTTTTTTTTGTTGATATTCAGAAAAGGAATTCCAATATTTTCAATATCTATGGATATTCTTGTAAAAAGGATTATTTAATGCAAATAATCCAATGTGCGCTAACGTTTTATAGGTTAACTTTGAATATATGTGAAGTGACATACATGCACAATGCCAACACCCCTTAGCAACATAAATTGGTTACATTTGAAAACTTGGACTTTTTAGACATGCCAATTCAAACACTAAATTTTTGTGCAAAAATCCACATCATTTTTATTTTTTACATTGCAGCCTGCTTGTAAAAAACAATACTGGCTGAAATATCACTGTGTCTTGTCAAAATTTACCTGCATATTCCTATAACATGAAATACAATTAAAATAACATAGCAGTGTGGAAATAGACCAACTAATTTCAAAATATATTCATCCTCAGGGGCTCGGTGTAAATTCAGAAAGATCCTCACTTACTAAATAATCTTAGTGCACAGAAACACAATGACAATGACAACTCTGAAACTAGAAGTGATGAAATAATAGTTGCTTCCAACTTTATAAATCACAGAGGAGATTAGGGAACAGATGTTCCTCTATTTCTCTGTATCCTGGCCATTTACTGCAGGTCCCGGGTTCCTGGGAGGAACGGAACTATAGAGCCACCCAGATCACTTTTACTGAACAGCTAATTGCTGGCTTTAAAAAAAATAATAACAAACTCATGGCTGCAGCTACAGACTAAACTGCAGCTGAGCAAAACAGCCCAGTGCCTACTCCAGCCTGCTAATAGATGACCATGGAGCAGAAGCACACTGATGAGATCTACAGCAGTGTTTCCCAACTCAGTCCTCAAGGCACACCAACAGGTCATGTTTTCAGGATTTCCCTCAGATGAAACAGCTGTGGTAATTACTAAGGCAGTGAAACTGATCAAATCACCTGTGCAAAATAATGGAAATCCTGAAGACATGACCTGTTGGTGTGCCTTGAGGACTGGGTTGGGAAACACTGATCTACAGCACCATTAGGGTTGCCACCTCATCCCTTTAAACCCGAACACATATGGATTGCACAGGTTCTGAGGCTAATTCAATGCAGATAAGGCACCAAGTGAATTTAATTACCACCTTAATCAGCCTCAGAACCTGTGTAATTCATATGTGTTCGGGTTTAAAGGGATGAGGTGGCAACTCTAAGCACCATCTGTTTAAAGCAGTGCCTGTAGGTACCTTTTCAATGTCTTCTCAATCTGATAAAGTGCCCTGCAACTGGAAGTCCCTGAAATGCAAATACTGATTTTGAGAAGCAAAGCTGACACCTGGCCTGACTCTCTGTCCCTCCTCCTGTCTAACTATTGGTTACTCATTCCACCCATTTTGTCTAAGGACTGATAGTTAGGCACAGCATGGGGCATGCCAGCTTTTCGCATATTGGAGCACTTTGCACTTTAGGTGCCCCTGGTTGCTTGAGGAGAGTTTGAAAGGTACAGCTGGCAGGACCTGCATTTGTTTAAAATTGCAGCCCTTTGTGCAGAAAAAAATGCTTTAAAAATCTTATTTTCAGCATTGAAATATTTGTTATTGAAGAAACAAATGAAAAACATTTTCTAAACACTGGCTAATTAATCCATCTTTAGTGCAATATCCTGTGCTTCTCATAATAGTCATAGAAAAAAACTAGCAAATAAAAATAATTGTACACACAAGCACAGAGAGGAAAGGCTTAAAGTGGATGTAAACCCGATTCATGAAATTTGAGCTGGGCACATAGATCTGCAGTGTTTTTGTTATCTCTCTTCAAAGCACTAAGTCCCGTAGTAGTCTCTTGCTGCATTCTTCTGTTATCAGCCTGATAAATTTTCCGCCACATATGATAAATCAGCCAGAGTTGTGTTTAGGGGAGGTTGCTATAAATAGATTAGCACAGCTCTGAACGATACACGGATGGAGCTGAGAGTCTCTACCTATGAGGAGAGGGCGTGTGTGCCTTTCCTCCAATCAATTGTCTTTGCTGTGTTCTCAGGCTTCACTGCAGTCTTAACCAGGAAGAAAAAATCTGCTAACACGAAGAGCACTTTCTAAAAGATATATAAAGTTGAATACAGCAGATATACATGTAATATTTATATAGGGAGATTTGTTTAATCTCTGTGTATCATCTGAGGCTGTTCACTTCACTAGGTATATGTGAAGGTTTACATCCACTTTAATACAAAAAAAAAAAAAAGAAACCCATAAAAAAAAAGATACAGAATAGTATGGCCGCCAAGCAATTTACAAGTCAGTTCAGGAAAAAAACTCAGTCAGGGAACAGATCTGTGAGCTACACAAAGATGTGACAACGATCATGTCACCACTTAAAGAGGAGTTCCACCCACAAATACATCTTTATATATTTCAAATCCTCCATGCATAGTGAATCACCTTTGGGGGAAAAAAAATTACAGTTGTATGCAAAAGTTTAGGAACCCCTGGCAATTTCCATGATTGTCATTTATAAATATTTGGGTGTTTGGATCAGCAATTTCATTTTGATCTATCAAATAACTGAAGGACACAGTAATATTTCAGTAGTGAAATGAGGCTTATTGGATTAACAGAGAATGTGCAATATGCATCAAAACAAAATTAGACAGGTGCATAAATTTGGGCACCCTTGTCATTTTGTTGATTTGAATACCTGTAACTACTTAGCACTGATTAATTGGAACACACAATTGGTTTGGTGAGCTCATTAAGCCTTGAACTTCATAGACAGGTGCAGCCAATCATGAGAAAAGGTATTTAAGGTGGCCAATTGCAAGTTGTTGTTCTCTTTGACTCTCCTCTGAAGAGTGGCAACATGGGGGCCTTAAAACTACTCTCAAATGAACTGAAAACAAAGATTGTTCTACATTATGGTTTAGGGGAAGGCTACAAAAAGTTATCACAGAGATATAAGCTGTCAGTGTCCACTGTGAGGAACATAGTGAGGAAATGGAAGACCACAGGCACAGTTCTTGTTAAGGCCAGAAGTGGCAGCCACAAAATATTGGAGAGGCAAAGGCGAAGAATGGTGAGAACATCAAAAACAGCCCACAGACCACCTCCAAAGACCTACATCATCAACTTGCTGCAGATGGTGTCACTGTGCATCGTTCAACAATTCAGCACACTTTGCACAGGCAGAAGCTGTATGGGAGAGTGATGGGAAAGAAGCCTATTCTGCACACACGCCACAAACGGAGTCACTTGAGGTATGCAAACGCACATTTGGACAAGCCAGCTTCATTTTGGTGATAACAAGGGGCGTTATGCATGGCGGCAATAGCACACAGTGTTCCAAGAAAAACACTTGCTACCCACAGTAAAATTTGATGGAGGTTCCATCATGCTGTGGGGCTGTGTGGCCAGTGCCGGTACTGGGAATCTGGTTAAAGTTGAGGGTCGCATGGATTCCACTCAATATCAGCAGATTCTTGATAATAATGTTGAGGAATCAGTCACAAAGTTGAAGTTATGCCGGGGCTGGATATTTCAACAAGACAACGACCCAAAACACTGCTCAAAATCTACTCGGGTATTTATGCAGAAGAATAAGTACAATATTCTGGAATGGCCTTCCCAGTCCCCAGACCTGAATATCATTGAACATCTGTGTGGTGATTTGAAGCGGGCTGTCCATGCTCGGCAACCTAACTGAACTGGAGATGTAATGTAAAAAATGTAAACATCCCTTGTAATAGGAAAAGTGTGTGACAAGTCCTCTTTATGGAGAGATGCAGGGTCTATAAGACCTCACATCTCTCCTCCAAACTGGAAAGGCTGAGATTGGAAAAAAAAACGGACGATCTCAGCCTTTCCTTCTCCTTTAACTTGCATTGTTTACTTCAGGAGACCCGGACGTGACGTCATGACGTGCGCCCGGGCCTCCGAGAGCCATAGAGATAACAGAGGGCCATCTGTCCCTCGGAAATCTCTGGCTTCAAGATCCGGCGGCAGGCGATTCCTTCTACCAGTCACCGATCGCTCAGGTGAGTCGGGAGAAGCACCGGAGGGTGGAGGGGGTGGGGGATGTCCCCTCCCGTCGCCTGTAAGAATGATCAAGTGGCTGAACTGGCACTATGATCATTCGTACGGTGATGAGAATCGCCTGCTCTAAAAAACGATACCTCAATGATGCCTGCATTATTGAGATATCACCACTGAAATCCGAGGAGGTCTATTGACGGCCTGCGGTTATGAAGTGGTTAATGGAGGCACAGAAAGCAATAAAAATTGACAGGGGCTCTAATCCCACTCTGTCCAAAACTAAACTTTTGCCTTTAGTTACACTAGAAAAACTATGGTCAGAATGAAGAAATCAATATGTTATGCACCTATACCGTCTGTTAAACATATTACAGGTTGTTTTGCAAAGAGCAGTAAGGATGTTGAGATCTCTACCTTGTCCCCAGCTCTCACGTGCACTTCCTTTAGTGAGGTGACAACTTTACTTCCTGGTTTAATCCTGGTTAAAAGTCTAATTAAAGTTTAAAGTCCAATTGACTGTGTTGGACAGAACACATGTTGTCCTTATTTGCGTCTATCTCTCTCTACAGAAACGACCTGACATCACTGGGGGAGGGGTTCCTATATCCATGGAAATCTCAGCCATTCATTCTACACAGAAGTCCTGATTAGGCTCTGCCTACAATTGGCCAGTGAAGCCCCGTCCACTCCCACCTATGTCCCGCCTTTGCCCGCCCACTGCTCTGTCTATATAGCCAGCTTCTAGGTTGGATTTTGTTTTGTTGGTTTACAAATTACCAGAGGAGAGCAGACAGAGAGAAGCACACAGATTAATAGATAGATCTGTGTGGAAATGAACCTGTAATGACTTGTACTGTTTTACATAGCACACACCCAGCTATTGATTTGCAGATGGGTGTGTGTTATGTAAAATAGACTGAGAATCATAGAAGGCTGGAGGTCTGTTGGATAGACAAGCCAGTTCACTGAAAGGAAATTACATTTGAGCTCTGCTCTGCTGAACTCCTCCCATCATCTCTGGCAGTGTATAGCAAAGACAAAATGCATGGGGGATTACAGACCACACTTGTAGCTTCATGGTAGGAAAATAATCATTCAGTTATGTTCATTATTACCATGTGTAACTTTCAGGTATTTACATGAGGATTTACTAAAATATGCATGTTGCCTTTAGGTGTACTTTAAGAAAAAAAGCCTTCTGTGTGCAGCAGCCTACCTAATACTTATCTGAGTCTCATCTCTGTCCAGCGATGTCCACGAATGTCTCAGCCGTCCGGAATTCTCCCTCCTGATTGGCTGAGACATTGGCTGCCACTGCTGTCAATCAAAATCAGCTAGCCAATCAGGGGAGAAAGGGGGCGGAGCCGAGCCGGGGCTCTGTGTCTGAATGGACACAGGTAGCTGTGACTCGGCTTGGGTGCCCCCATAGCAAGCTGCTTGCTGTGGGGGCACTGAACAGGATAAAAAGGCCAGGATCACAGAAGAGGGATCCGAGAAGAGGAGGATCCAGGCTGCTCTGTGCAAATCCACTGTAACAGAGCAGGTAAGTATAACATGTTTGTTACTTTTATAGGGGAAAAAAATCAACTTTACAATCACGTTAAGTCTAGAGACTTGCAAAAGAAAAAGGCTGTATTACTTACCCGACTCCATGCTCCAACTGACTATGGTGTCGGCTTCTTTCCCCAAAGCTCAAGTCTATATGTGGAGCCTTGGTGTCCTTATGTACCATTTATTGTATGTGGTGGGGTGAGCATGTGACCATGGCCAAGAGCAGCTTACAGAGGAGGCAGTCACACGGATAGAGGGAGCCTGCTGGAGCAGGGTGTCAGGTAAGTAATACAGGCTATTCTGCAACCCCCTACCTAGCGAGCAATACCCAATACAAGGTAATTTTTTGTTGTTCCTGGAGTTGGGCTTTACAGTGGGTGGTAGCTTGGTTCCCATCTTTTTTTTCATTTAAAGACCCTACAAGTATAGAACATACCAGTGGATATGTCACAAATGCACTCAACTTTTAAAGTGGTATTAAACCAAAGATATATTATACTGCAGCTTTCCAATCCTTACATGTGACGGCTGCATTCCTTTTCCTATTTTGCAGGATTTTTCCTTTATTTTCTCCTGGTGATCCAACCAGTAACACATTTCCTGTTTTAGGGTATCTCTATTCCACTGGAGGAGTAATTGAGACACCTTGAACAGTAGTCAGTATTGCCAGTCTTGGGACAGGGTAGTGTTAGATAAACTAGCAGATTTAGATGGACTTCTCTAACAAATTAAAGCCAAACTCCAGCTAACATTTTATTATGACAACAGTGTTTTTATTTTATTTTTGAGGTGAAGGTTTTACCTAAATAAATAATAGCTGATCATTGTAAGCACCCCTGACAGTGTTAAATGGCTTGACTCAACCCCCTAAATGTCACTTTGTTGGACAACTTGGCCTGGTAAAGGAAGTTGAAAAAACAGACTTACTGGCTAGATCATCAGGTGAAAATAAAGGAAAAAAGTCAAAAAAATGTAACTAATGCAGCCACATCATCCAAGAACTGGTAATCAGCAAAAAATTACATTTTTGGGGTTTAATACCATTTAAAGTCTTATTGTAGGCTTACAACACACATCATTTTGTGTACTGAGTGGTGTCAGCCCTGCCTAGTTGCTTTGTGCTAAATTACTAAATCCTTTCTACTCCTCCTACTCTTGTAGTTAAAGAGCTTGGAAGGTAATTAGAATCCTTGAGATAACATAGGACTCAGGATAGCGCCAAACTGCTAAAATATCTTAGGTTTGCCAATATTTGTTTACTTTTCTGTTTCTGCTAGGGCTAACAGAGTACACTTTGCTGACAATGAATAATTATCTTGGAATAAATAATCTTCCAAACTGAAAAAATGGCACCTGCAAGTACATTTTGCTTGTTAAGATAGCCATAGACAAAAAGGAAAGAGTGGGCATGACTGAAAATGTAAGGGTTTGTTCGCATGGTCATTTTTTGTAACCTGTGCTGCAGTGAACAAACCAGACATTAAGGCTGACCACTAAGACCACTGTACATATCATCACAACTACTAAGTGTATCCAGGTGGATTAAATTCATTTCTTTTAGGACATATTGGGCTTTAATTTGGAGGTAAATGGTAATGGATATCTCCTGTTTTTATTATCAGAGGAAAACTGGCCCAAAATATTAAAAAAAAAAAAAAAAAAAAAAAAATTACTTTTTTAATTTACCACCAAAGAACAACACAAATTCCCTTGCTCCTGATGATTGCAGCGATACTACCTACACTATATTACCAAAAGTATTGGGTCTGATGTGGAGGAGAAGTTCTGGCTCGCAGTTTCTGCTCTAATTCATCCCAAAGGTGTTCTATCGGGTTGAGGTCAGGACTCTGTGCAGGCCAGTCAAGTTCCTGCCCCCCAAACTCACTCATCCAAGTCTTTATGGACTTTGCTTTGTGCACTGGTCCAAATCATTTGGTGGAGGGGGAATTATGGTGTGGTGTTGTTTTTCAGGGTTTGGTCTTGGCCCCTTAGTTCAAGTAAAGGGAACTCTTAAATTGGTTGTATCCCCCTTTGCATGATTTTTACCTACAGGTAAGCCTATAATAAGGCTTACCTGTAGGTAAAATGAATATCTCCTAAACCAGTACGTTAGCGGCGCATGTGCAGTGAAGTTCTGGCAAAGGCGCGGTGTGATTGCCGGAACTGTGGACTCCGTGCGCATGCGTGGGAGTCACGTCTCGTGGCTCCGGCTACTCACAGCGCCAGAGCCGCGTACCTGGAAGGAAAATCTGAGGGAAGATGTCCGCTCCCTCTGTGGGGACTGGGCAGCCCTATCAGATCTTCGTTCTGGAGGTATTTCATAATGAGCTAGTATGCGGTGCACACTAGCTCATTATGCCTTTGCCTTACAGGGTTTTTTATTTTTTTTTCTTGGGTGTACAACCGCTTTAAGGCGTCAGCATACCAAGACGTTTTGGACAATTTCTGTTCTAACATGACTGTGCACCAGCGCACAAAGAAGGTCCATAAAGACATGGATGAGCGAGTTTGGGGAGGAGGAACTTGACTGGCCTACACAGAGTCCTGACCTCAGCCCAATAGAACACCTTTGGGATGAATTAGAGCGGAGACTGCGAGCCAGGCCTTCTCATCCAACATCAGTGCCTGACCTCACATATGCGCTTCTGTTTTAGCTGCAAAGAGTGGGCCAACTCAATATTGAACCCTACGGACTAAGGCTGGGAAGCCATTAACCACTTCCCACCCAACAACGTCATATGACGTCGCAGACTTTGAGTGGGGATATCTAAATAATGCCTGCAGCTACAAGCATTATTCAGATATCATATTTTAGAGCCAGTGACTCCCTGCACCGTAGGAACAATCATAGCGGCTGAACCACTTGCTAGTTTTTAAAGGCAGCACCTCTTGTGTTTCTCCCAGCACGCCCGTACGATCGATGAGAGAGAGAAGGAATCGGTCCATGCCGGAAGTTTACCATAGAGCATCCGGCAGGCCAGATGGCCCCGGACGTCTCTATGAGGCCGGTTTGCAATGTAATTTTTTTTTTAGGCTTCCCAGCCTAGAGGCGAGATCTGGGGACTTATTTGTATATGTATATGAAATATTACACAACATTATTGACCCCAGATCTCACTGTAAAGAGGACCTATCACGCACTATTCCTATCAACCACTTGCCGACCGTCAGCCGACCGTCAACCGACAAGATGGCTCGATATCGCAAAACGCCGTCATACGACGGCGGCTGCGATATCATGCACTGTGAGCGCGCGCTCACTGTGTTCAGGGGGGGCCAGGGAGCGGGTGCGGCGGACTCGATCTCCGCCGGCTACCCGCGATGCCCCCCCCCCGCAGTGAAAGAACGGAGGTCCGTGTAAGTAAACACGGATCTCCGTTCTGTGAGAGGGGGAAGGGAGTGATCACAGCCTTCCTCTATATGGAAGCTGTGATCGCTCCCCTTCCCCTGCTAGGGCAGCCCACACACAGTTAGAACACGCCCAGGGAACACAGTTAACCCTTAGAGCGCCCCCTCCAGGTTAACCCCTTCACTGCCAATGGCATTTACACAGTAATCAGTGCATTTTTATAGCACTGATCGCTGTATAAATGCCAATGGTCGCAAAAAAGTGTCAAAATGGTCCGACATGTCCGCCCCAATATCGCAGTACCGCTAACAATCGCAGATCGCCGCCATTACTAATAAAAATAAAAAATAAATAAAAACCCCAGAAATGAATTCTCATCGTCCGTAAACGCGGCCACTTTTGCGCAAACCAATCAATAAACGCCGATTGCGATTTTTTTATCACAAATATGAGGAAGAATATAAATCGGCCAAAACCGATGAAAAAAAAATGTTTTTTTATATTTTTTTTTGGATTTGTATTTTAGCAAAACGTAAGAAATTTGGGTTCTTTTGCAAAATTGTCGCTCTTCTTTTGTTTATAGCGGTGATCAGAAATGACGCAGAGGTGATCAAATACCACCAAAAGAAAGCTCTATTTGTGGGAAAAAAAGGACGCAAATTTCGTTTGGGTATAACGCGGCACAACCGCACAATTGTCATTTAAAGCGACGCAGTGCGGAATCGCAAAAAGTGCTCTGGTCCTAAAGTGTGGAATCCTTCCGGGGCTGAAGTGGTTAAGGGATGCTTACATTCCTTGTAAAAAGTGATAAAAAAAAAAAAGTAAAAAGAAAGTGTCAAAATAGAAAAATAAAAGTAAAATAAACAATTAATTATTTTTTTTAAAGCGCCCCCTTCTACACATGCTCGAGCACAGAAGCGAACGCATACATGGTCGCGCCAACATATGTAAATTAAGTTCAATCCACACATGTGAGGTATCATCACAAGCGTTGCGTTAAAGCGAGAGCAATAATTCTAGCTCTAGACCTCCTCTGTAACCCTAAACTGGTAACCTGTAAAATAGTTTCGCCTATGGGGATTTGCCAGGAGTGTGCGCAAAAAAATTGGGCTAACTTTACTGTTTTGTTTTTCTTAATGCATGAAACATTTTTTTCCCCAAAAAACGCGTTTGAAAAATTACTGTGCAAATACCATGTGAGATAAAAAGTTGCAACCACCACCATTTTATTCCCTAGGGTCTCTGCTAAAAAACATATATAATGTTTGGGGTTCTGAATAATTGTCTAGCAAAAATTATGATTTTTACATGTAGGAGCGAAGTGTCAGAATTGTCCTGGGTAGCAAGTGGTTCAACACTTCCCGCCCGCCCACTGTCAAATGACGGAGGGACAGTTCGGCTCTTGTTCTGGGTGGAGGTCATATGACTGCGCACCCTAACGGTCACTCCCACGCGCTTGCGGGGGCCTGTAGCGCAGCGATCATGGCCTCACTGCGTCCTAGCAACACAATACTGATCTCTGTAAAGACTCTTTAACCAATGTGATCGGCTGTGTCCGATCATAGCCGGTCACATGTAAACACGGAAATGCCGGTGATTGGCACTCATTGCCTCACACTGACAGAGTGTGTGGCGAGGAGAGCCGATCAGCAGCATCTCCTCGCAGGGGAAATCGAGACATGTAATCAGGGCACTGATCATTAGTGCCCTGATTACAATAAAGCACCCCCAGTGCCAGCAATCAGTGCCCACCAGTGCCAGCAATCAGTGCCCACCAGTGTCAGCAATAAGTGCCCACAGGTGCCACCAATCAGTGCCAATTAGTGATGCCAGTCAGTGCTGGCTATCAGTGCTGCCCATCATTGCTTCCCATCAGTGTTGCCTATCTGTGCCACCTATCAATGCCCACCAGTGCCGCCTATCAGTGCCCATCAGTGCCACCCATCAGTGCTGCCTATCAGTACCGCCTATCAGTGCTCATCAGTGCCACATATCAGTGCCACCTATCAGCGCCCATAAGTGTGGCATATTTGCGCCTACTCATCAGTTCCACCTAACCAATGCCCATAAGTGCCGTCTCATTAGTGCCCATAAGTGCCACCTCATCAGTGCCCATCAGTGCATCCTATCAGTGCCCATCAAACCTTTTTTTTTTCAAAATTTTCTGCCTTTTTTTTTTTAGTAAAAAATAAAAAGACCCAGCAGTGATTAAATACCACCAAAATAAAGCTCTATTTGTGTGAAGAAAATTATAAAAATTTCACATGGTTACAGTGTAGGATGACCGTGCAATTGTCATTGTGTGACAGCGCTGAAAGCTGAAAAATGGCCTGGGCAGGAAGGGGAAGAAAGTGCCCAGTATTGAGGTGGTTAAAGTTCATGTGCGTGTAAAGGCAGGTGTCCCAATACTTTTGGTAATACAGTGTATGCTATTTGTTATCTGTACCCATAGTAGGGCCTTGAAACAATAGTGCTCATTTTGCTTTTTATTATCCCACCTAAAAAGCACTGACACTAACTGACCCTGATACTAAGTTAAAAAACAAAAATCCACTTTTTTAATTAGTATTTTTTTTTTTGTCTGTTTGTTTTCTCCTTCATTCTCTTTTCTTTTTGCATAAATTGTAGTTTTCACCGCCACATATGTTGAGACCTTATGTGTTTTTTTCTTTTTCCTGGGATCTTTATTCCTGTCACATTTTATTATTCTATAGTTAAGTCCCAGCCCTTTCACTGCCTAACTACTTCAACCAACCACTTAAATTGTCTTACCTACAATTATATTTCATATGACGCATGATGTCTTTTGTTGTGGCTTTTCTTTTGATATGATGATATTATATGCTGTAAACTATTGTTTTATTCTAAAATGCCAATAATATTATTAAATATAATTTTTTTTTCTACCTAAAAATATACTGACTCTGACCTTTGACTCTGACCTTGACCCAACCCTGACCAAGATCAAACCTTGACTAGCTTTTTTTTTTTTGCTTCCATTCTTTCTTTTTTTTACACACACTTCTGTTTGTTTACATTTTTCTCTCTTAGCAAGGATAGAGAGCTACTATGTATCTTTCTCTCCATTCAGAGGAGAAAACACACACAGGGGCAGGCTGTACAGTGACTCATAACTGTGACAGCCAATCAGAGGCTATCAAAGCAATTAAGTGATCAAAAACTGGGTCTCCCGCTTCCTGATTGTGATGGGAGTGCTCTGTGCACCTTGCTCCCACCACAAACACTACACATATATGCAGCCTCAAGGAAGAAGATCCATTTCAACGAGGCCACATACAAGTATATATGTACAGTCTGCGACAAGGGATTAACCACTTCACCCCCGGAAGGATTTCCCATATTAGGACCAGAGCACTTTTTGCGATTCGGCACTGCATCGCTTTAACTGACAATTGCGCAGTCGTGCGACGTTGTATCCAAACAAAATGTGCGTCCTTTTTTCCCCACAAATAGAGCTTTCTTTTGGTGGCATTTGATCACCGCTGCATCATTTCTGATGGCCGCTATAAACAAAGAAAGAGCAACAATTTTGCAAAAAAAAAAAAAAAAAAATGTCTTACTTTTTGCTAAAATTCATCAGTTTTGGCCAATTTATATTCTTCCTCATATTTTTGGTAAAAAAAAAAATCGCAATCGGCGATTATTGATTGGTTTGCGCAAAAGTTGCCGCGTTTACGGATGATGAGAATTCATTTTTGGGGTTTTTATTTTTTTTTTTACTAGTAATGGCGGCGATCTGCGATTTTTATCGGGACTTTGATATTGGGGGGGACATGTCTGACATTTTTTACACTTTTTTGGGACCAATGACATTTATACAGCGATCAGAAATTTAAATGTCCACTGATTACCGTGTAAATGTCATTGGCAGTGAAGGGGTTAACCTGCAGGGGGAGATCCATGAGGCTATGACTAAGCACCAAAGTAGTGGTGTGAAACACATCAACGGCTTGGACTTGTAGTTCGCTTATGAGCTGTATCATACCAATTATTAATAAATTGGAGTTTGGATCTCGGAGTGCGGCTTTCCAGCCTTACTTTTTGTTTCTACTTCCTTGCTTATCAAGCCAGCACCTTAGACGATCGGCACATACGGCTGTTCTTCCTAGAGGTGATTATCCTTTGAGCAGTGTCTCTCTTCTCTCCTAGGGGTTAACTGCGCGCGGTGTGGAACCGGTTAAAGAGGAACTATCTTTATTGCCAACTTATATCTCTTGGCATGATGTAATTATTCATATCCTATATCTGGAGGGTCACTGAGGATGGTGAAAACCACTGTTGTAGTCCATACAGTTTGCCCTCTTACAAAGAAATGAAGGGTTTATAATTTGTTATCATAGGTGTATTTTAAATGATAGAGACAGAATATCAACCATAAATCCAGAAAAACACATGATACAAATGTTATAAATTGAGTTGCGGATGCGGATAACTTCACGGAGCAGAGAAAATTTTACACTCCCCTCTCCCTCCCTCCTCAAACTCTCATTATAGAGTTGGGTGGGGAGGCTTGTGACATCAAAACTCCACCCACTGAGTTCCAGCAAAGAGAGAAATCCACCGAATTCAGAGTTTTACAGAGCTGCTAGTGCTTACAGGAAGGACATTTGCAAGGTAGGGATAGATGCAGGAGGCTTGCATCTATACAGTGTACATTAATACTGTGCCATTAGTTTATACTGGATAAGTGCTGGGTTTATATCCACTTTAAGGTTTCTTGGCTGTCGCTTGGCAACTCGAAGTTTCAGCTCCCTCCATACATTTTATTTAGGGTGAAAGTGTTACTAAACCCACAACAGTAAAATCAGTCTGTATATGCAGCATAAAATGCTTGTTATACTCACTGTGGAACTTAAGGGGTTAATCCTCAGCATTGTTTAAAAAAGGCTGTTTTATCCCGTATGCATTTAATTCTTCCCTCCTGCACTGTCTATCTAAGCAAGCCCATATAATACACAGCAGGGTGGTAAAGCTGCACATGCTCAGTTTGGTCTCTTATGCTGGATAGAACATTTCCTGTTTCAGTTGAACTGTTCAGGTTAAATGATATTGACATCACACATGTGGGCATGTATAGAGGCTGTAGTGGAAATCCCCTCCTACTTGAACACACAGCTATGGACAAACTATGCAGGTTATCAGGAAACCATGGTATACAGATCATGCCAAAAGGTATATAGTGGCAGTATTTTAATGTAAAAAGAAGATTTATAAGCTGTGGGCACTGTGGGGGCAGATGAACTATTTTCATATTACTGAGTTTAGTAACACTTTAAGGGCTGAAGACTGGCTAGGCCACTCCATGACAATTGTCAGTTAAAGCGACGCAGCGCCGAATCGCAAAAAGGGCTCTGGTCAGGAAGGGGGCAAATCCTTCCGGGGCTGAAGTGGTTAATGTGCTTCTTCTTGAGCCAATCCTTTGTTGCCTTGGCGGTATGTTTTGGGTCATTGTCTTGCTGGAAGACTCATTTTCAGTGTTCTGGCTGAGGGAAGAAGGTTCTCATCCAAGATTTTACAATACATGGCCCCATCCACTGGCCCCTCAATGCGGCAAAGTCGGCCTGTACCTTTAGCAGAGAAACAGCCCCAAAGCATAATGTTTCCACCACCTTCCACAGTTGTCTCCTCACCAAGCTTCTTGCTGATGGTCTTGTAGGCCATTCCAGCCTTGTGCAAGTCTACAATCTCAAAGCTCTGTGGTCTTGCCCATGATGGTGAGGTTTGAATGGAAGAAAGAGATTCTGTATTTTATATTCTGTATTTTATACACATAATGAGTTGTCATTAGGAGCACCTTCTTAAATTGTCACAAGAGCACATATTGTAGCCAGTTTGTGGGAGCCGGAATTATTTTACTCACTGTACTGTAGCTCAATTTATAACATTTGTATCATGTGTTTTTTCTGGATTGTTGGTTGATATTCTGTCTCTTATTTAAAATATACCTATGATAAAAATTATACACCCTTCATTTCTTTGTAAGTGGGCAAACTTAAAAAATCTGCAGGGGATCAAATAATTATTTTCCCCACTGTACATAGAGTGATAGCCACAATTTTTCGGTCCTGTTCGAGTGACTTCCCCTCTGTGCACAGGGGTCGCTCACTAAGCATGAATGCAAAGTATTCTCTGATCAGATGATAGTAAATCCTGAAGTCACCCACCCCTCCTCTCCTCTCACCTTCCTCCAATCAGAGAAACACCTTTACGTACGTACCTTTCACGTGTTGTTTAACCATTTGCCGACCGCCTACCGCATATTTACTGAGGTTAGTCGGCTCTATTGCTCAAAATCAGGTACCTGTACGTGATCTTGTGCAATAGCCACTGGGGGGCGCCCACGTGCCACCAGAGGCACAATCGCGCACTAATTGGACACAGAGGGAGCCAATCAACATGTCCGCCGGCCAACCGCGATCGCTCCCCACAGAGATAGAACAACGGTCTGCCAATGTAAACAAGGCAACCGCCATTCTGTCAGGCATGGACACTGTGATCTTGTGTTCCTGCTAATCAGGAACATGGATCACTGTGTCCATTCAGTGAGCCCCCCCCCCCCCCCCGAGTGACTTACCTGTGTCACTAGGTACAAGGACTAATCGTCCTTGTGTTCTAGTGTCACAGGTACGGACTGTCTTACCGCCAACGGAACAAATGTAACCGTCTGGCAACAAGATAGAGACACCCCTCGCTAGCGCCAACCGGCCGCCTGTACAACTAACCGAGGGAGACACAGGTTAATCACGCGCTAACACGGAGACCACCGTGCACCCGCGGGGGGTCACCGATAACGTGTTCTAGTGCATGTCCATGGACTAAAACTCGTTATCTCGGCTGATTGGAGTCATTTATACGCCATCCGCCAGCCGTTTACCAATTTGTTGTGCACTTTCCATGCATGCATTTCCACAAAGAGACTAACCTCCTTC
>BLSH010314924.1:58101-72656 GCA_018402905.1 Glandirana rugosa | reverse complement strand
TCCACCCCCCTTCCCATTTTTTAATTTGATTTTAATTTATTTTCCCTATCCCCATTTATTTGTAGGGCACTTGCCCTACAAAGAAGATGATTTTAGAACAGTTATATGGCTTCTACCGTTAATTAATACTTTTCAGACACAGTTTGAAGATGATCCACATTCACCTCCATTTTTGCTTTTTTTATGTTTTTATTTTTTTTAAAAATATTTAAAGTTATTTCCCTGTCCCCATTTTTTTGTAGGGCACTTGCCCTACCCTTACCCCCATTTTACTTCCTTTTGCAGCCCTCTAGGGCTTTCCAGGACTTTGTTACAGCCATTTTTGTGCCTAAAAGTTCGGGTCCCCATTGATTTCAATGGGGTTCGGGGTCCGTGCGATCGTTCGGGTTCCGTCCGGACCCGGACCCGGACTTTGTCCCGAAGTTCAGCCGGCCCAGCAGAACCCGAACTTCCAGAGGTTCGCTCAACTCTAGTTAGGAGTATCTCAACCGACGTTCGTGATCCGCCTTGTATTTAGTATTGGTCGACGACCTGCCGTCAATCTGCCCTCTGTTTAGGGGCAGTTTTTCGACTGTCTTGAGTATTGCCATGTTTAGGCGAGGAGTTTTCCCGCAGGTGATTCTCTTCTCGGTCTAGCCACTGCACAGCTGCATTTGGTTTTTCAAAAAACAATACTTCCCCATTCGCCACCACTCTCAGCTTAGCGGGAAAAAGTATTGCGTATTGTAGGTTAAGCGCTCTGAGGCGACGTTTCACCTCAGTAAACTTGGCCCACTGTTTCTGGACTTCAGCTGAATAATCTGGAAATAATGAAATTTTTGAATTGTCAAATTTTAATCCCTTTTTCTTCCTGGCACCAGCTAGAATTATGTCTCTATCTTTATAATTTAGCAGTTTTAGCAGGAAAGTGCGTGGTGGGTGCCCTGGTGGTAGTGGCATCATAGGGACTCTATGGGCCCTTTCAACAGAGAACATGGGGGTAAAGCTTTCCTTCCCAAATGTGTTTAACAACCAGCTTTCAATGAAGGCGACAGGATCTTTGCCCTCAGCCCGTTCTGGCAGCCCCACCACCCTCACATTACATCTCCGCATTCTGTTCTCAATGTCCTCAAGTCTAGAAGCATGATGAGCTGTAAGTCTCACAGTGTGAGATAGGTCACGTTTCATAGGCTCTATGTCGTCCTCCACCGCACTCACCCTTCCCTCCACTGCCGACATTCTTTCCCTCAGTTTTTGCATGTCATGTCGAATAAAGGACACCTCAGCTTTCACACCTTTTATCTCATCAGTTAGTGCTGCAATAGAGGTGTTGCCCTGTGTTACAGCCGCCATGATGTCTCTTAGGGTAGGTTCAGGGCCTAGTACAGGAGAGTACACAGGGGGTGAAGTATGTAGCACACATACTTCCGCCTATACAGTGTCATCAGCCTCCGATTGTTCTCCCACACTGTTCTCATGTGGGGCAGCCAGGGATGGTGAGCTTTTCGGGGCTGCACGGGAGAAAAGTTTCTGTGCTGCCTCCTTGTATTTTGCCTTTGTAGTGCGTGGCGGCAGGGCGCCATCTTGCCCCGTCAAGTCTGGGAAGGAGCGGGCTTCTTTTAGCTTTTTCGCCATAATCGTGACCCGAGCGGATGGTTCTCCGTGTGCCCAGAGGTGCAGTGGATCTGCAGAAGGAGTATGTGGAGCTCCGACGATCACCGGCGGGTCACCCGAGGATTTAATGCAGGATTTTCGGCGGAGAGGTCAGTCTGCACGTCTGCCTACATGCGCCGCTCGGCCACACCCCATGGAGCTTTCTATGATATGTACTACGTGCAATATTCTGCATGGAGCTGCCTGTGACATATACTATGTGCAATATTCTGCATGGAGCTTCCTAAGACATGTGCTATGTGCAATATTCTGCATGGAGCTATCTAAGACATGTCCTATGTGCAATACTCTGCATGAAGCTTCCTATGACATGTATTATGTGCAATATTCTGCATGGAGCTTTCTATGATATGTACTATGTGCAATACTCTGTATGGAGCTTCCTATGGCATGTCCTATGTGTAATATTCTGCATGGAGCTTCTTATGGCATTTACTATGTGCAATATTCTGCATGGAGCTTCCTAAGACATGTCTTATGTGCAATACTCTGCATGGAGCTTCCTATGCTATATACTATGTGCAATATTCTGCATGGAGCTTCCTAAGACATGTGCTATGTGCAATATTCTGCACGGAGCTTCCTATGGGATTTACTATGTGCAATATTCTGCATGGAGCTTCCTATGACATTTACTATGTGCAATATTCTGCATGTAGCGTCCTATGACATGTACTATGTGCAATATTCTGCATGGAGCTTCCTATGACATGTAATATGTGCAATACTCTGCATGGAGCTTCCTATGACATGTACTATGTGCAATACTCTTCATGGAGCAAGAACCGCCGCAAACCCCTATCTGGTGGCTATATACACCATCTGGGACTGTATATACCCCTACCTGGTGACTCTATACACTATCTGGGACCCTGTATACCTGTCACGTACCTGGTGGTAGAGGGGCTGACTTCCGACTTGGGAAGGGATCCTGTGTTGTGGGTTTTAACAAGGTGACATGAAACACCGGATGTACTCGTAGAGACGGAGGGAGGTCCAACTCGTATGCCACCCTGTTGATTTTCCTTTTCACAGGAAAAGGGCCAATGAACCGAGGACCAAGCTTCTTGGACGGGCATGCTAACCTCAAATTCTTAGTTGCCAACCATACTCGATCACCAGGTTGCAGGTCTAATTCCCCGCGCCTTCCCTTGTCAAATGCCCTCTTGTTGCATTCCTGTGTCCGGGCCAAGGTTTCCTGCAATAACTTGCTATTCCTTGTCAGGAATTCTACGGTTCTTTGTACAGCAGGTACCACACTTTCCGGGATCAGGTTAGGGATAAATGTAGGGTGGTACCCCAGGTTTGCCCAGAACGGGAACTGCTGGGTGGCCGAATGTTCAGTGTTATAAGAGAAGACGGCCATGGGCAGCAGGGAGACCCAGTCATCTTGAGCAAAAGAAGTGTAGCACCGAATGTATTGCTCCAGGGTCTGGTTGGTCCTCTCCGGCTGACCATTTGTCTGGGGGTGATAGGCAGAGGAGAAGGCTAATTCGATCTTTAGTGTGGAACACAAGGCCTTCCAGACCCGGGAGGTGAACTGTACCCCACGATCCGAGACAATGCTGACAGGAAGCCCATGCAACCGAACTATTTCCTTAATGAATGTCCCAGCGGTCTCAGTTGCGGTGGGGGTGCCCTTCATTGGGATGAAGTGTACCATTTTGGTCAGACGGTCCACGATGACAAAGATGGAGTTGAATCCCTCGGACAGGGGTAGCTCCACAATAGTGGACAGTTCATCGATATATGGGACCATGGTCGCTCCGGGATGGGAAGCGAGTTTAGCAGACCCCATGCTTTTGCCCTACTGGTCTTGTGTTGGGCATAGACCGGACAGGCGGTGACATATTTCCGACAGTCCATGTCAGCGGAAGGCCACCAAAAGGAGCGCGACAGCAGCTCCGCAGTCTTGCGACCGCCAAAGTGTCCGGCCAGTTGGTGGTCGTGGCAGAGTTCCAACACAGTTAGACGTTGCTGCTCCGGGACGTAGAGTTTATTTTGGAACCACCATAGCCCATCCTTCATTACCAGTCTAGGGTCAGGGGACACGGCTGATCCGGCCAGGGATCGTTTGACCTTAGACAATAGGTCTTCCTGCATCAACAAGAAACTCCGGGAAGGGAGGATGGTGTCCGGCGGTGTGAATTCGCCAGGCTCACTAAACATCCTGGACAGGGCGTGTGGTTTTATGTTTTTCGACCCAGGCCTGTATGTAATATGCAAGCTGAAGCGGGAAAAGAACAGAGCCCATCGTGCCTGGCGTGGCTTTAACCTGTTTGCTGTACACAGGTATTCTAAATTCTTATGGTCCGTGAAGACCATGACAGGGTGTAGAGCTCCCTCCAGCAAGTACCGCCATTCTTCCAGGGCGGACTTGATCGCCAGGAGTTCCCGGTCTCCCACATCATAATTCTTCTCTGGCGCCGAGAGTTTGCAGGAGAAAAAGGCGATAGGGTGTAGTGAGGCCTTTGGACCTCATCTCTGAGATAGGACTGCACCCACCGCTGTCTCAGAGGCATCCACCTCCAGTATGTAGGGCAGAGCCGGATCAGGGTGCTTAAGAACAGGTGTCATAGTGAATAGTCTCTTAAGCTTCAGGAAGGCCATTTGGGCCTCAGGGGACCAATGGAAGCCGATGCCCTGTTTGGTGAGTTGGGTGATGGGAAAAATCACAGCAGAAAATCCCCTAATAAACTTTCTATAAAAGTTGGCGAAGCCTACAAACCGTTGGACCCCTTTTCTGTCAACGGGAGAGCTGGCCAATCCACAATTACTGAGACTTTATGGGGATCCATGATGACCCCGGTGACCGAGATGTTGAACCCCAGGAAAGAGATAGTAGAGCACTCAAAGGCACATTTCTCCACCTTCACATAGAGTCCATGCTGCCATAAGCGTTGTAGGACGCACCCGACATGCCTGCGGTGTTCCTCCAGGGAAGCTGAAAAAATGAGGATGGCATCTAGGTAGATGATGACAAATTGGTCTAAATAGTCATGGAACACATCATTCACCAGGTGCTGGAATGTGGCCGGAGCATTGCAGAGCCCGAAGGGCATCACTAGGTATTCATAGTGCCCAAAGCGTGTCCGGAAAGCGGTTTTCCATTCGTCACCCTCTCGGATGCGAATTAAGTTATAGGCTCCGCGGAGGTCCAGTTTGGTGAATACAGCAGCCGTGCCAAGCCTTTGGAACAGTTCTGGGACCAGTGGCAGAGGATATCGATTTTTAACGGTGAATTTATTGAGGTCCCGATAATCTATGCAGGGCCTGAGAGTATGATCTTTCTTCTCCACAAAGAATATTCCAGCCCCTGCAGGGGACGTCGAGGGCCGGATGAACCCTTTTGTTAAGTTCTCATCAAGGTACTCCTTGAGGGCTTTCAGTTCCAGTTCAGAGAGCGGGTATATTCGGCCAAACGGTACTTCTGCCCCGGGCAACAGTTCTATTGGGCAGGGAGCGTATCTGCCCCCTTCCTACTGAACACATCCAGGAACTCATGATACACGGATGGTACAGCGAGACAGGCTTCCGGGTCAGGATCAGAGTTCAGACTAAGTACTGGAACGGAGCATTCCGGAGCCGGTGGCAGACAATTGTCTCGGCAGTATGGGGAGAGGAACTGAACTTCCCCAGTGGACCAATCAACGGTGGGGCAGTGTGCCCGAAGCCACGGCAGACCCAAAATGACTGGGGAAAGAGGGGATGTTATAGCATCCAAAGATAGGTGCTCCAGGTGGCCGCCTGAAGTCCGGGTCAGAAGAGGCACTGTCTTATGGGTGACGGTCCCCGAGCTAATGGTGGACCCATCAGCCAAGTGGATGGTCATCTGATGGGCCTTAGGCCTGAGCGGAATCAGATGTTGGGCTGCAAAAGCCAGGTCAACAAAGCAGCTACAGGCTCCGGAGTCCAGAATGGCTGAGACCTGGATATTCCTGTCAGGGAGCTGAAGATGCAGTGGCAGGACCAGATGGTGAGAAGCGTCCGGTAAGGATAGGAGCTCTCCTGAAGTAGAGGGGGAGCTGTGTCCATGCTTGGCCGGACAGGACTTGGCTAAATGTCTGGTGCCACCGCAATAGAGGCAGGGGCTATAGGTCAGCCGTCGGTGTCTCTCTTCAGGGGAGAGAGAGGGACGTAGCGGTCCGGGTTGCGCCCGGACCGGGCGATTAAAACTTGTGGCTTCTTCGGCTCTACGTTCCCGCAGACGTTGGTCGACCTGGATGGCCAGGTCGGTCAGGGCTTCCAGAGTCAGGGGAGAGCCCCAATCTGAACTGATGGCGGAGCACTGCATCGTTCCAGGATGTATCTACGCTCCAGCGCCGGAACTCCGCTACGTAGTCCTCTGCTGTTTGGTGTCCCTGCTGGAGCACGTGAAGCGCTGCTTCAGCGGTGGCGGACTGATGGGGGTCCTTATACAACCAAACCATGGCCTGGAAGAAAAGGGCAAGGTTGGTGGTTTCAGGAGCCCCAAGTTCCAGCAGCCGATGAGCCCAGGCTTGTGGCTCATCCTGGAGTAGCGAGATGACCAGACCCACTTTAGTAGCCTCCAGTGAGAACGTGCGGGGTTGCAGGAGGAAGTACAATTCGCATGCATTGCAAAAAGCCCGAAACCTCTGGCGGTTCCCGTAAACCGCTCGGGCAAAGGCACCTCGGGCTACCCAGGTAAAGTCAGTATAGTGCTGGACGAAGATGACACAGAGAGCTCCTCAATTCGGTTTTCCAACCGGACGTATTCTCCTTGCAAGTCTTTCACCACCTGGGTGAGCCCGGCGAGGTGCAAGCTGAGATCCTCCATAGGAGAGGGCCACTGCGCAGACTCGGATTGGCTGTTTGATGCTGTCACGTACCTGGTGGTAGAGTCTGACTTATGCAGTAGGCAACCTCTCTTACGGCCCTGGTTCCAGAACCCCTGGTAGAGTAGACATGGAGCGCTGGAGCACAGGGGAGCACGAGGGCTAGATGGGACACAGGTTGTGGTATGAAGTTGTCCCGTAGTCCGTGCTAGGCTGAAGAGTAGTGGTGCAGGCCGGGTCGTTAACTTGCGGTCAGAGCGGTACCGAAGGAGCAGGCAATTAGATGGTCGGGTGCAGGCAGGGTCGTTAACTGGCAGGCAGGTGAGGTACAGAAGGAGCAGGCAATTGGATGGTCGGGTGCAGGCAGGGTCGTTAACAGGCAGGCAGGTAAGGTACAGACGGAGCAGGCAATTGGATGGTCGTAGACAAGCTGGGGTCGGTGCGGGTAGAGTTCAGGCACACATGGGTTCAGGCCGGGTCACAGGTAATCAGGAAGCTCAGAACGGGTAGCTCAGGAACACAGTAACGCTGTAGATCAAACAGCACTTGCTACAGGAAGCAGGAAGTTTAAATAGAGCTCTTCCGGGAAATAGAGGAAACCACAATCAAATGCAATTAACGCTCAGCACAGTCTTCCAACAATACCCCTATCTGGTGACTGTATACACTATCTGGGACCCTGTATACACCTACCTGGTGACTGTATACACTATCTGGGACCCTGTATACCCCTTTCTGGTGACTGTATACCAGTGGTTCTCAACTCGGGTCCTCAGGACCCACCAACAGGCCAGATTTTTAGTAATACTTTGGGGAAATGCAGACTAGAATACTGCAATCACTGAGCAGCAAATTATATCACCTGTGATGCATTTCAGTTATCCTGCAAACCTGGCCTGTTAGTGGGTCCCGAGGACTGGAGTTGAGAACCACTGCTGAATACACTATCTGGGACCCTGTATACCCCTACCTGGTGACTGTATACACTATCTGGGACCCTGTATACCCCTATCTGGTGACTGTATACACTATCTGGGACCCAGTATACCCCTATTTGGGACCCTGTATACCCTATCTGGGACCCTGTATACCCCTATCTGGTGACTGTATACACTATCTGGGACCCTGTATACCCCTATCTGGTGACTGTATACACTATATGGGACCCTGTATACCCCTATCTAGGACCCTGTATACCCCTATCTGGTGACTGTATACACTATCTGCGACCCTGTATACCCCTATCTGGGGCTCTATATACCCTATTTGGGACCATGTATACCCTATCTGGGGCTCTGTATACCCTATCTGGGACCCTGTATACCCCATCTGGGACTCTGTATACTGCTATCTGGGGCTCTGTATACTGCTATATGGTGACTGTATACTGCTATCTGGGGCTCTGTATACTGCTATCTGGGGCTCTGTATACTGCTATATGGTGATTCTGTATACTGCTATATGGTGACTCTGTATACTGCTATCTGGTGCTCTGTAAGTGTATACTGCTATCTGGTGACTCTGTATACTCCTAGCTGGTGATGCTGTATACCACTATCTGGTGATGCTGTATACCCTATCTGGTGATGCTGTGCTTTGTACTCCTGACACAAGAGGTGGAAACTATAAGGGTGGGGCTTATGAGAAGTGGGAGGGGGTCAAAAAGGAAGGGCGGGGTCTGGCTCCCCATCCTAAAATTTCACCAGCCGGCAATGGTGAGATGTGTTTTTCCTTTGCTGTCCATGGTTTCAGGGACTCCAAAACGACATACTATTTCGGGAATTTCTTGGCATTTGCTTTAGCCACTGGCCAGGCTTCCATCCAGCCCGGAAAACATGTCTTCGCACACCAAAACATATTGGTATTGGCCTGATTTGGACAATTGGATGTAATCAATCTGAAGTCTTTGGAAAAAGAATAGTGGCTTGGTCAAATGCCTTTGTATTACTTTGCTCGGTTTTCCTGTGTTATTTTTAGCACAAATGATGCATCCCTCAACAAAGTCTTGACATGCGTTTCTGGAGTACTGAATAAACCATCCAGCCTTTTTAATATTTCTCTCCATTGCCTTAGGGCCTAGATGACCTCGACCATGGGCTAGTTGCATGATCATCTTCTCCATTTGAGGTGGGAAACATATTCCATTTTCCTTACACAAGAGTCCATCTTGATCTTTCTCTGCTCCGTCCCTTTCCATGATTTCATACCAATCATTGTGTGCAGATCCTTGCAATTTTGTAATCAGTTCCTTCACTTTCAGTATTTGTTCTCTTCTCTCCTCCAATCTTTTATGGGCTTTCTCTTCTTCTTTTGCAAAATCAGTAACTAGGGTCATGATTGCTTCCATTGATATTTTAACGGTCTTCCTGGCAGTATGATCAGCCAGCTGGTTTCCTTTTTCTTCCATGGTTTGTCCTCCAGTATGTGCCTGGACCTTCAGGGTGGCTACTTACTTTGGGAGGGTGACTGCTTCAAAAAGTTATTTTTTTTATTTCCAGTTTTGAATTGGATCTTCTGCCGCAGTTGTGAATTTTCTGTTCTTCCATATGGGTCCATAACCATGGACTACTTTGAGAGCATACCTGCTATCAGTGTAGATGTTGGCGGTTTGATCCTTTGCGGCCTCACAGACTCTGGTGAGTACTACCACTTTGGCAACCTGTGCTGAGGTCAATCACTTCCTCCAATGTTGTCACCGCATATGCCATTCTCGGGACTCCGTCTTTGTCCAGGCGTGAACCTTCTACAAACAGGATCAGATCAGGATTTTCAAGAGGAGTATCTTTTACTGGGGAGATTTGCTGCATTTCTCCTTCCATAAGTTTTAAGCAGATGTGATCACCCTCCTCTTCGAGGTCTTCTTCTCTCTCTGGGAGACAGCTGGCAGGATTAATTGTAGTACATCTTTTCAGCAGCACCAGCATCACCAGCAGCACCATGACCACGTCCCTTATTTGCTCTTCTCATTGTGCCCGCAAATGTACTATGTAGCCCTATGTAAGTATTTATTAATACCAATTAATACCTTTTTTTTTTTTTTGTAAACAGCAACGTAGACTGACTTTTTATTTTGGTGCAAGAAATGCACCGCTCACACCAAAAGCTCTCCCTTTAGAACTAGGAGATGATTTTTGAACAATAATGTGTCACTTACAGCAACAGCTAGAACCTCTCCCTTTAGAACTAGGAGATGATTTTTGAACAATAATCTGTCCCTCTAAGCAGAAGCCTCTACCTAGTGCAGTCAGATCGTTGTGTAATGCAGGGTTTGATCTGCAATCTGTCCCTCAAAGCAGCAGTATGTGAAATCTCAAATTACTCCCACAATCAGACCGTTGTGTACGATCATAATGATCGTTGTGTAATGCAGGGTTTGATCTGCAATCTGTCACTCAAAGCAGCACTATGTGCAATCTCAAATTACTGCAATCTGTCCCTCAGAGCAACAGTAGTAGCAATCTCAGGATGCAGGATCAGATGTTAAAATGTCTGCAATCTGTCCCTCACAAAAATGCTGGCAGCTTTCTCTCCCTACACTAGAGACTGAGACTCTGGTCTCAGAGAGCATGTGACTGCAGCATCAAGTGACTCCAGCTTATAAAGAGGCTGGGTCACATGGTGCACTGGCCAATCACAGCCATACCATTAGTAGGCATGGCTGTGATGGCTTCTAAGGGCAAACCAGTGAAACGCTTGTTGATTGGCTGCCCTGCAGCTATTCAACATGCTTGATCAACTACCAGAACCCAGAACCCGAACGTTTTTTGAGATGTCCGTGTTCAGGCCCGGGTCCCGGACACCCCAAAGTTCGGTACGGACCCGAACGTTACAGTCCGGGTTCGCTCAACACTAGTTACCACTTTAGATTTACAAAGAGATCTACTGCTAGAATTACTGCCCTTGATCTGATGTTTGCGGTGATACCTCACATGCATGGTGCAATTGCTGCTTACATACAAAAGGAGACAGACACTTGCGTTCATCTTTATGCGTGTGCACGGGGCAAAGGGATGCTTTCATTTTTTTTAAATTATTCATTTTTGCTTTTTATTTTATTTTTACACTGTCCCTTTCATTTTTTTTATTTTGTTTTTTATCATTTTTATTGTTATCACAGGGAATGTAAATATCCCCTATGATAGCAATATGTAGTGACAGGTACTCTTTTTAAAAAAAATCTGGGGTCTATTAATCACTTCAGCCCCGGAAGGATTTCCAGCTTTAGGACCGGAGCACTTTTTGCGATTCGGCGCTGCGTCGCTTTAACTGACAATTGCGCAGTCGTGCAACGCTGTACCCAAACGAAATTTGCGTCCTTTTTTTCCCACAAATAGAGCTTTCTTTTGGTGGTATTTGATCCCCTCTGCGTCATTTCTGATCGCCGCTATAAACAAAAGAAGAGCGACAATTTTGCAAAAAAACACAAATTTCTTACTTTTTGCTAAAATACAAATCCAAAAAAAAAATATAAAAAAACATTTTTTTCATCGGTTTTGGCCGATTTATATTCTTCCTCATATTTGTGATAAAAAAAATCGCAATCGGCGTTTATTGATTGGTTTGCGCAAAAGTGGTTGCGTTTACGGATGATGAGAATTCATTTCTGGGTTTTTTTTTTTTTTTTTATTTTTTACTAGTAATGGCGGCGATCTGCGAATTTTAGCAGTACTGCGATATTTCAACGGACATGTCGGAACATTTTGACACTTTTTTGGGACCATTGGCATTTATACAGCGATCAGTGCTATAAAAATGCACTGATTACTGTGTAAATGCCATTGGCAGTGAAGGGGTTAACCTGCAGGGGGCGCTCTAAGGGTTAACTGTGTTCCCTGGGTGTGTTCTAGCTGTGGGGGGACTGCCCTAACAGGAGAAGGGAAGTGATCACACCTTCCATGTAGAGGAAGGCTGTGATCACAGCCCTTCCCTCTCTCACAGAACGGAGGTCCGTGTTTACTTACACAGACCGTCGTTCTTTCACTCCGGGGGGGGGGGCATCGCGGGTGGCCGGTGGAGATCGACTCCGCCGCACCCGCTCCCTGGCCCTCCCCGGACACAGTGAGCGCGCGGGCGCGCCTCCGGCGGCGCGCGCTCACTGGGCTCGATCTCGCGGCCGTCGTCGTATGACGGCGTTTTGCATTATCGAGCCACACTGTCGCCGTCAATTGCCGACCAGCGGTCGGCAAGTGGTTAAACTCTAGATCTCGCCTCAGCCCTTAAAGCATCTGACCGTGGGCGTGAGCGGAAGCCGGATGCCCATGTGAGCAGGCTTGTGCTCCATGGATCCTGTCTGAATAGTTGACCCTGGCCGGATCCTGACTGGAGGCTTGGAGGGACGTGCGGTGCGGGTGTGCCTGTACCTGCAGGCCTTGTTTGTCCCGGTTGGGCACTTGCTGGAGTGGAAAGAAGAGCCGCTCGCTCTGACGTGTTGGGGGTCCCAGGACGGCTGCACCAGCTAAACGCTGCTTAAAATCCATGCAGGGGGACCCCGACGGCCCTGGAGGTGAAGTGGTGGAGGGGCAGATGGTATGCCCAGGAACCGGGAGCCGGAGCCAGGGAGTTGTACTGATACAGCATTCCTGTGACTGGAGCCGGGGGAGCACTTGGGGGTCTGTGAGGAGGGAGGTGAGTGTGCGGTGTTCCTGCTCCCTTCCCTCCCTAAAGGTTAGTGGCGTCTTCTTGACAAGCTCAATAATAAGAAGAAAGAGCCAGCTTCTTTTTTCGCCTGGTACATTTGGGGGAGCTTCTGGTCACCCCAGTATAAATGCTGATGGAGTATTGATCTGAAGGACATTCAAGATATCCTTTGTAAGGGAATGTATTGAGGTCTAACACAGGTGGAGTTCTAACAACGGATATATATCTGTTCCCTGTCCCATATTGCGGTTTGACTCTTGCCTTTTGCCTCTTTCCCACATAAAATCCCATCAGTATATAATATATTCTTTTGTTTTGGGATCCTGCCTGGGTGGAGTGCCCTTCCCCCACACTTTTTTTTTTTTTTTTTGTGGGAGGCTTAACACAGGAGGTGTATCAGCAACAGATGTATACCTGCTCCCTGTTCCTCCTTGCAGCTTGACTCTTGCCTTTTGCCTCCTGCCTCCTTTCCCACACTGGTTCACTTGCATATAGCAACATTTTTCTTTTTTTTGAGGATCCTGCCTGTGTGCAGTGGGAGGGGGAGGACTGGAGGGCAACGTGGGCTCCTTTACGCATTGAGGTTTTATTGGAATAGAACTGGAATAGAACCGGATACTAGATCAGGAAATATGGCGAAAAAAAAGGGAGAAGTGTCATTGCTGCAGGAGGCTACGGCTGAATTGTCTCAAAAGGCATTAAAAGATAAAAGCAAGGAGATTGCTAATAAACTGGAGAAGTTTGCCCATGGATCTTCCCAGGTTAATGGGAAAGCACAACAAGCTAAAGTATCCATGTCACCATCTGGGTCCTTTAAAACGGCCAACTCCCAAACCAAAGGCAAAGAGCTTAAAGGGACAAGGATCTCTATGGGCATTCCTGCTGCAGTAACGCAGGACCCTCCAACTTTGGAGGTGCCAGTTCTAGATGATCCATCTTTGAGAGAAATACTTTCTGCAGTTAACGCCTGCAAGGCTTTCCTAGTAGAACTAATGGATCAAACGAAGGGTATCAAGGAGGATATGGTCCTGGTGAGGCATGACCCCCAAAAAATTTGGGAACGGACCACAGAACTAGGAGACAGGGTTGGTGGTATTGAGGATGCCTTGTCCCCTATAAGGAGTGATGTAGAGTTATTAAAAAAGACAGTCTCTAGGCAGAATGAGAGGTTGGAAGAATTTGAGAATAGAGAAAGAAGAAACAATGTTCGGATTTTGGGTCTCCCAGAAAAATGTGAAGGGAAGGACATGAGGGAATTTCTGGAAAAATGGCTTGGGGATACTTTTGGTCGCGATAGCTTTTCTCCTCACTTTGTAATTGAGAGGGCCCACAGGATACCAACGAGGAAGGCTCTCCCAGGAGGAGTCCCAAGATCGGCTATCATGAGACTGTTATGTTTCAGAGATAGAGAAACAATTCTCAGAAGAGCAAATTCCGTAATGTATAATGGGAATAAAATCCTGTTCTTCCCGGATTTTTCAGCTGAAGTGCAGAAAAAGCGACTCGGCTTCTCAAAGCACGGCTGCGACAATTGAATGCACAATATGGTATGTTATATCCAGCACGGCTTCGGGTGGCATTTAACGGGGTGGTCCATTTTTTTGACACCCCGAACGCGGCCGTGTCTTGGTTGGAGAAGGGAGACCAGTCTGCACAGAACTCAACGTAATATTTGAAGTTTGGATATTGCTGACCAAATGTTCTTCCTTTCTTCCCTGTGTTTTTTTTTTGTGTGCATAAAGGCACAGGGCACTTTGGTAAATATGGAAGGTAAAAATGTATACATAGAGGAGCACAAGAAAGGAACTGCACTGGCATTAGTGTGTAAGGGGGGTAGTTGGATGGTGTCAGCACAAAAATACTTTAACCACTTGACAACTGGGCACTTAAACCCCCTTCCTAACCAGACCAATTTTCAGCTTTCAGTGCTCTCACATTTTGAATCACAATTACTCAGTCATACTACACTGTACCCAAATGAAATTTTCGTCCTTTTTTCACACAAATAGAGCTTTCTTTTGCTGGTATTTAATCACCACTGGGGTGTTTATTTTTTAAGCAATAAATGGAAAAATACCGAAAATTTTGTAAAAAAATGCATTTTTCTTTATTTCTGTTATAACATTTTGCAAATTTCTTTTTACGTAAAAAAATGTTTTAAAAGCCATAAAAAGGTAAATAACGAATTTTTTATTTGTGGGGTCACCACTAATTTATGGTCGTTTTCTTTCGAGATAAACACACTTTTTTCCTGCTTTTAAAGTAAACCCATGTCACATCATACTGACTCATTAACACTAAGTTTTACACTCTCGTGACTTTCGACTTTTAACCAGACCAATCCTTCCCCCAAATTCACGGGTCAACAGTTCACCAATTTCATAAAAACACGACTGTGGTAGGTTGATGGGGGGAATGTGTGATTACGGTCACGTCAAGGAAAGAACACGAGGAGATACATATGTAAAA
>BLSH010314924.1:23439-55920 GCA_018402905.1 Glandirana rugosa | reverse complement strand
GATGGGTGGGCATGGATGTATGGGTGACGGATGGGTGGGCATGGATGTATGGGTGACAGATGGGTGGGAATGTATGTATGGGTGACAGATGGGTGGGCATGTATGACTGTGTATGGGTGATGAGGGGGTCCCTGCCTGTCACATAGCGGTGCTGTGGGCACTTCAGATCCTGCCCACAGCGCCGCTGCATCTCCTCTCTCCCCCCTCTCCCCCCTCCCCTGTCACACTGCACCGATCGGTGCGGAGAGGGGGGAGACAAGCCGGCACTTCCGCCGGCTTGTTTACATGTGATGCTCCGTCATTTGACGGAGCGATCACATGGTAAACGGCCGCTCCAAGCGGCCATTTACCGTGATCCGTGATGCGCCGGGTCTCATAGACCCGGCGGTCACGGATGCTCCCAGGTGCGCGCCCCAGGGGGCGCGCGGGAGCGCGATTGTGGGAGGACGTTATATAACGTCCTCCCACAACAATGGGTGCCACTTGCCGTCGTGTATCTACGCTACACGGTCGGCAAGTGGTTAAAGGTTATAAACTTTGTGTATTACACTAAATGCAAGCTAGGTCACATCAAAAGCCCCAAAAGGGGTAAGGATCAGGGAGGGAGTGGGGGGATATGGGTATGGGGGGGTAGCTGGGTTTGATGAAAGGTTGAGTACATTTAAACACAAGTTGGTCACTCTGTATAGTGGTTATGAGTTGGTATTTGGGGGGACGGGGGAGGGGGAAGCAGAGGGCAGATTCCTCTTGGTGCCTACCGTCCGTCTCTCCTTGCCTGGTTTTTCTTTTTTCTTTTTTTTTTTTCTTTTGAGGGAGTTTAGAGAGGTAGTTATCTTATTTTAAGATTTTTGTTTGTTTCATTTTTTTCTCTTTAAATAATGGGTAGGTTGGTGACATTTGGGTCATGGAATGTGAGGGGAGCGGGCAACTTAGTTAAAAAGACAGTTCTGTTTAAAACGGTTGCAACTTTGGGGATAAGGGTGTTATGCTTGCAGGAAACACTCCTGATGGGGGACTCCACCGCCCAGTTAAAGGCCAGGGGATTCCCCCATCAGTTCCATTCTACTTATACTTCATACTAGAGGGACGAGTATATTAATTCACGCCTCAGTGGGGTTCACCTGTAACCAGGTAATGATGGACAGAGAGGGCAGATATGTATTCCTATACTGTAGGCTGGCAGAGGCTCTGCTTATATTGATTGGTGTGTATATCCCTCCGCCCTTCAAGTTAGATATTATTGGTCACCTTTTGGAGTTCATAACGAATAAACCTGGCATTCCAGTCCTATTGATAGGGGACTTTAATATGGTTATGAATACACAGCTGGATAGATACCCCGCGAGGGAAGGGAGGGGACCCTCATCATGGACCCATTGCATGAGACACTTAAAAAAACTGGCCTAAGGGACATATGGCGGGATCGCCACCCAGAGGTTCTTGTCTTTTCCTGTCATTCTAGTGTCCACTCTTCTCTCTCTAGGATAGATATGGCCCTGGGCAATGACAAACTATCTTCGAGGGTGGTGGATATTAGGTACGTTGCGAGGGGCCTTTCGGACCACTCGCCAGTAGTTATGTCCATAGATATGGGAAGATGCTCCCACGATAGGGATTGGCGGTTCAACCCTCTATGGTTAAAATTAATAGCCCCGAAGGATCATATATTATTTAAACTTCAGGAGTTCCTGCAACTGAACAGAGGTACGGCTAACCAGGGCATCCTTAAGGATACCCTTAAGGCTTTCCTGAGAGGGCTTTTGATACATCAAATCTCTAAAAAAAAAAAAGTCGAGTGAGGAATGGGAACTGGAAATAATGTATAAGGTAAGGGAGGTTGAGAGGGCCTATGTTTAAGACCCCACCTTGGAGAAGTTGGGTAATTGGACTGAAGCTCAAGCAATATACCGAATGGTGTCCTTAAAAAAGGCAGAAACCAAAAGTTTTTTTTTTAAACAGGCCCAATATGAGGAGGGGGAATCTGTCAGGCACATGCTGGCCCTCCTGGCGAGGTCCCAGGAGAGACAGACGAGTAGTATAAACTCTATAGAGACCCCGGCTGGGGGGGGGGGGAACCATGTGCCCGGCGGAAATATTAACTACCTTCAAGGATTATTACAGTGACCTTTATAGCTCGAAAGTGGGGAGGGTGGACAGAGAAATAAGGGACTTTCTAGGAAATTTAAATATCCCAAGGCTATCGGAGGAGGATAGAGCAATACTAGACTCACCAATAACTATGGAGGAGTTGGAGGAGGTGGTATCAGAGGCCCCCAAACACAAAACCCCGGGTCCAGATGGACTACCGAATGAAATTTATCTAGAGTATGCCAGGGTCTTGCTCCCAGAGTTACTGGTGACCCTTAATGAAACGGCAAGGAGGGGGGTAATGCCGGCATCTATGACAGAGGCCGCCATAATCCTTATCCCCAAAGAGGAGAAGGACCCCCCGCAACCAGCATCCTATAGGCCTATTTCCTTGCTGTGCACCAATGTGAAACTACTGGCTAAGGTGTTGGCAAATCGATTAAGCAAAGGAGTGCATAATATAATTCACTTGGACCAATGCGGGTTTATCCTGGGGAGGTCCACAGCTTTGAATATCAGGAGGTTGTTCCTGAATTTACAGGTGCAATCGGAGGAGCCTGGATCGAGGGCAGTGTTGTCCTTGGACGCTGTCAAGGCCTTCGATAGCCTGGAGTGGCAGTATCTTCGGGAGGCCTTGGCAGCGTTCAATATTGGCCTGTCATTCTTGAAGTGGATAGGTCTTTTATATCAGAACCCTAAGGCGAGAGTGAAAATAGGCCAGAGATTGTCGGCTACTTTCCATTAACGAGGGTGACGAGGCAGGGCTGTCCGTTGTCCCCCTTGCTGTTTGCTGTGGCAGTTGAGCCTCTGGCAATAGCAGTGAGAAAAGCGCAAGAAATACGGGGGTTCAGAAGAAGGTCAGTGAAGGAGAAGGTCTCGCTGTTTGCAGACGATATAATTTTCAACTTGGGAGACACGGGCCAGTCATTGGCAGCAGCGATGAAATTGGTAAAAAAATTTGAAAGCTGGTCGGGTCTATTGGTCAACTGGGGGAAATCTGTTCTCCTTCCGCTGGATGGGCCAGTGGAGAATTTGCCGGAGGACATGGCCCCTCTGCAGATATCAACCACCTTTAAATATCTAGGTATAAAAAGTATCAATTAACCCCAAGCAATGCATACAAAGAAATCTGGAACCTATTGAAAAAGTTTAGGTTAAAGCTAAGCAGATGGAGATGTCTTCCCCTAACAGTGACGGGCCGCTGTAACCTAGTAAAAATGATATGGCTGCCACAGCTGCTATACATCTTGCACAACTCCCCTATATGGATCCTGGGGGTGTGGTTTAAGAAAGTAGAGAGGCTCTTTAGGGAGCTGATATGGAGGGGTAAGTGAGCTAGGATCAGTTTGCGTTGTCTACAGCTCCCTAGGGATAAAGTTGGTTTAGCGGTCCCACACCCTTGGGTGTATTTCTTAGGAGCCCAATTACAGCAATTGGGAGGGGGATGAATACATCTAACACAAACTATAGCCTGCTGCCCCTCCAGGCCTGCACCCCACATTCATCCTGGCTGGAAGCACTGGAGGCAGAATCAGTGGGAGCATTAAATCAGTGTCCATTGGGGATCCTAATTCTAAAGGTCTGGCAGACGGTAAAGTCGATGTTGAAGTATCAGGGCTACAGCGAATATGTAGCGCTGTGGGACAATGGGAGGCTTCCGGAACTGGCAGGATTGGCGGTTTTTCACAATTGGAAGCAGAGGGGGGTGAGTAGAATGAGGCAATTGTTTAGTGGGGATAACTTGAAGTCCTTTCAGGAGCTAAGGGAGGAATTTGGTTTATCGAATAAATATTTTTTTCAATATCTCCAGCTCAGGCACGCCATCTCCGAGCAGTTTAGAGAGGAGGGGGGGCCTGAAGTGGTGTGAGATCCCCTTCTTGAAGAAGATCTTGTTCGCTTCATCTCAAAAGGGATTAATTTCGGACCTATATCAGAACTTAGGCCCTGGAGCACTGAGTATGGACCAGATGGCCCAGGCAAAAGTGAAGTGGGAAGTAGGTGTGGGGGTTATCGGATAGTCAGTGGAAGGATATTGTGGCTCTGCCGGGTAGATTGTCCCTTTCATCCCCACAAAACTTGACCCAGCTTTATATTCTTCATAGGACTTTTTATGCCCCCAAGAGACTGTACCACTTTGGGGGCCGCCAGGACGCTCTCTGCACTAGATGCAGGGGGGCAACTGGCGACCTGATCCATATGGTTTGGAGGTACCCCAGGCTGTACAGGTATTGGAGCGAGGTCCTTAATAGGGTCAACCGGGTTTTTGGGTTGGCGCTGGTCGGGGACCCGGGCCTGTGCATCCTGGGGCACCTGGAGGGAGGGGGGGATGGGCCAAGGGAGAGAGATGTCTTTATCAGGCGAGGAAACAAATTACTTTAAAATGGCGGGACATTGATCCCCTGTCAATAAGGGTCTGGCGGGAGAGGGTGAATTTAACAATCATGAGGGAGAGGATGGTTAATCTAAGAAGGGGAAAGATTGGTGTATTTGACAAGATTTGGGGTAAGTGGATAGGAAGCGAGGGCCCGCTATTTAGGAAAGCACTTAATAAATGAAGTAGGAAGAGGATGGTTTGGATGATGTGTTAGAGGTGGGCAACTGTAAGATATAACCCAGTAGGGTGGGGAGGGGGTGGGAGGGTGGGGGGGGCAGGGGATGGGATGGGGGAGGGGAATAATGGGAGGTATATTGTTGTAATACTATTTTTGGAATTAAAATGAATGTTTTATATTTTATGGTATAATGAAAAGTGAAAATAAAGCATTAATAAAAAGCATCTGACCACACCAAGATCGGTGTGATAAGATGCTTTGCCAATTTCCCAATGGCACTGTTTACTGTATGTCCGGCGATACCAAAGTCATGAAATGCTCGTAGCTTCCGGTTTCTTAGGCCTGGTCTCTGATCAGCTATATGGTCAGCTGGTGGAACCACCTGCTGCATTCTCATGTCTCTCGGACAGGAGAGCCAGAGAAAACCATGGAAAAAGGCGGGGGGGGCATTCCCTCCCACTGCTTGTAAAAGCAGTCTAGCGGGTAATTAGCCGCTAAGATTGCTTTCACATGAAAGCTGACTGCTGGCTGAAAAGAATGATACCAAGATGATACCTAAACCTGCAGGCATCATTCCGGTATAACCACTCAAAGTCAAGCAACATTCCAGTACGTCACTGTTCCTTATTGGGCATAATCAGTGGTATGCCCACCATTAGAGTCCCGCCCTGCATCCACCCACTTCTAATGATGGGCATACATGCACCATTTTGAAATATATGCCGACGCATATGGGCAATCTGTCCCTAATGTTCACCCCTGCCCCTATGCTTTGGCATATATGCTCTTTCTTTAAGTTGTGGTGGTGAAATCACCTCCTACATCGCTGGAGTCGCTGATTTACGTATCGTGGGAGCAAACCCTGTTGCTGTCAAAATAAATAAATCAGTGCTGCAGCTGAATGGCGTACCTGTAAAGCAAACAATGGTAACAATAAACCAAAGTATCAATAAAAAATTAACTCAATAAAGCAACTTTTTTTATTGCAATCTGTGCCAAAAACAGAGTAAAAAATATATGCCGAAGCATAGGGGCAATCCACCCCTAGCATTAGGGCCAATCCGCCCCTAATGTCCACCCCTGGCCCTATGCTTTGGCATATATGCTCTTTTTTTTTTGACTGTGGTGGTGAAATCACCTCCTACATCGCTGGAGTCATGGCTTTACGTATCGTGGGAGCAAACCCTGTTGCTCTCAGAATAAACAAACCCGTGCTGCAGCTGAATGGCGTACCTGCAAAGCAAATAATGGTGAACTATAAAACACAGTAACAGTAAAGTATTAAAGTAGAATTATATACCTGCAAACGAAAACGATAAAACACTGTAACAATAAAACATTAAAGTTAAGCATGTATCGCCCTCTACATCAGGTAGGTGCTAGTTTATGATTTTTTGGCTAGAATAGGCAAATTTAGGCAGGCTTGACTGCTGTCAGGGCTGTTTGTTTTTGTTCTGGGCATGGGAGTGGAGACTAAAGTATTTCCCAGGTACCAAGGGTGGAACTTTTGAGGCACAACATGAAATAAACTTACTTAAAATTCATATAAAGTTTATTAATACAAAAAATAGTTTTTAAAAACATAGATGCTGTCAGGAAATGTCATCTGTTAATCTGAGTAATCAAGCTGGAGCGTGTGTGCACGCAGCAGGTGCGGTCGCGGATGCGCGGCGTCATTGGCGCCAAACAGCCTATTTGAACGGGCAGCACCAGGTAGCAAGTGCTGTCCGTTCTACAGTGTTAAGTGTACCTGAGAGACTTGCTACCTGTTCTTGTGACCCAGCTTACCTTGACCTTGCTTGTTATCTGCCTGCACCGACCTCTGCTTGCCCATGACCACTCTTCGGATTACCCCTTGTACCTTTGCTGTCAGCCCATTAACAACCTTGCCTGTACCTGTTTATCCTTGTGCCTGCTCTTTCTGCACCGCATTGCCCCGTCAGTTGCCGACCCAGCCTGTACCACCGACCTACCCACTAGCATGAGCCACCTTGGACATCTCACATCACCACCTGTGGACCAGTCCAGCCCTCATGCCCCCCTGCACTCCCGAACTCCCTGTCTGCTCTACCAGGGGTTCGCGAATTAGGGTCATAAGAGTGGTTGCTCGCTGCATAAGTCAGACTCCACCACCAGGAGCATGAAAGTAATGGACAGCCAAATCTGAGTCTGCACAGGGAGTACTCTCGGACATGGAAGACCTGTGTGCCCATTTAGCAGGTCTCATGCAGGCAGTTAAGAACCTGCAGGAGGGATACACCCGGCTGGAAGAACGGGTACAAGAGCTTGCGGCCCCTATTGCACCAGGGGTAGGGCCGCCCACTGCCCGCACCATCGTGTCCCTTTCCTTCTGAACCAAAGGTCCCTCTGCCGGATAAATTTGCGGGTGATCACAGCAAGTTCCAAGCCTTCTGCAGCTCCTGTGAGCTCTACTTTGGTCTGCAACCCCGCACCTTCTCCCTAGAGGCAACAAAGTTGCGACTGGTGATTTCTTTACTGCAAGGTTTGCCCCAGGCCTGGGCTCATCGGCTGTGGGAACAAAGAGCACCGGAATTCGCAACCCTGGCCCTGTTCTTTGATGCAATGGCTCGCTTGTATCAGGATCCCCATCAGGCTGCAACAGCCGAAGCCGCATTACATGCCCTGCAGCAAGGCCACCGCACGGCGGAAGATTATGTTGCTGAGTTCAGACGTTGGAGTGCAAACACGGCTTGAATGACGCAGCCCTCTGCTGCCAGTTGCGCCTAGGCCTGTCAGAGTCCCTCAAGGACGAGCTGGCCAGAGTTAGGGCACCCCAAACCCTGGAACCCTTTATAAATCTGCCAATCCAGATTGACCATCGCCTCAGGGAACGCAGAGCTGAGAGATCTCCGGGAACCACGTGTTTGACCTGGATGATGCCTCGCGTGCCCAGCTACCCTTCTCCTGCCTCCTCTGCTTCCCCATCCACTCCCTCCACTCCTCTGGATGTTCCTGAGCCGATGCAAATAGGGCTTATCTGCCCATCCCTTACCCCGAGGAGAGACAATGATGCCCACAATCTGTGCTTATACTGTGGGAAACCCGAGAAAATCTTGCCCTGCCAAGTTCGGTAAGTGTTACGTGAAAGAGGTAAAGGAAGAGCCTCTTGCCATCAATAACACTTCTCACTTTACTCTCTCCATTTCCTTAGAGCTTCCCGGAGGGAATATCCTGGCTCTGGCAATCATTGATTCCGGAGCATGTAGCTGTTTTGTGGATCAAGCCTTCGCTACACAACATCAGATCCCTCTACGTCCTAAGGCTCATAAGATGGTTATCCGCCTAGTCGATGTAACCACCATAAAATCCGTCACCGTCACCCATGAAACTCTTCCTTTGCCCACTGTAACAGTTGGCGTCCATCATGAACTAAGAAAAAAACAAACAACTCCTGTGCTCGGATCCATCAGCCCAGAGTCAATTAAATAGCGAAAATGTAGACTACAATGAAAAGTCTTTATGAATGTGAAAGTCAGTTTGCACTCAATGGCCTTGCTGCCCTCCTCAGGACCATGGGTATCCAAAAGGTACTAGGGAAAAAACACAAGAGAGGGGCGCACCGACCTAGTGCAATACCATTAAACCGTTTATTAAAAACAATAGGATAAAATATATATACTCACAAATGGAGCAATTTAAAAGGCATCACGACAATACGTGGAAATAGTGCCCCCAGCAGACTAAATGATCTCAACTTCAACAGAGGGACCAGGCCCTCTCCTCAGAGGCTCTGAGGAAGAGGGTTCCCCCTGGAAACGCGTCAGCCTGGCCACACGGATGCCGCCTGGACCCTCTGTTGAAGTGGAGATTGTTTAGTCCGCCAGAGACACTATTTCCACTTATTATCTTGATGCCTTTTAAATTGTTCCTTTTGTGAGTATACAGTCAGGACCATAAATATTGGGACATTGACACAATTCTAATCTTTTTTGGCTCTATACACCACCACAATGGATTTGAAATGAAACGAACAAGATGTGCTTTAACTGCAGACTTTCAGCTTTAATTTGAAGGTATTTACAAATCAGGTGAACGGTGTAGGAATTACAACAGTTAGTATATGTGCCTCCCACTTTTTAAGGGACCAAAAGTAATGGGACAATTGGCTGCTCAGCTGTTCCATGGCCAGGTGTGTGTTATTCCCTCATTATCCCATTTACAAGGAGCAGATAAAAGATCCAGAGTTCATTTAAAATGTGCTATTTGCATTTGGAATCTGTTGCTGTTAACGTTCAATATGAGATCCAAAGAGCTATCACTATCAGTGAAGCAAGCCATCATTAGGCTGAAAAAACTAAACAAACCCATCAGAGTGATAGCAAAAACATTAGGTGTGGCAAAATCAACTGTTTGGAACATCCTTAAAAAGAAAGAACGCATCGGTGAGCTCAGCAACACCAAAAGACCCGGAAGACCACGGAAAACAACTGTGGTGGATGACCGAAGAACTCTTTCCCTGGTGAAGAAAACACCCTTCACAGCAGTTGGCCAGATCAAGAACACTCTCCAGGAGGTAGGTGTATGTGTGTCAAAGTCAACAATCAAGAGAAGACTTCACCAGAGTGAATACAGAGGGATCACCACAAGATGTAAACCATTGGTGAGCCTCAAAAACAGGAAGGCCAGATTAGAGTTTGCCAAATAACATCTAAAAAAGCCTTCACAGTTCTGAAACAACATCCTATGGACAGATGAGACCAAGATCAACTTCTACCAGAGTGATGGGAAGAGAAGAGTAGGGAAAAGGAAAGGAACTGCTCATGATCCAAAGCATACCACCTCATCAGTGAAGCATGGTGGTAGTGTCATGGTGTGGGCATGTATGGCTGCCAATGGAACTGGTTCTCTTGTATTTATTGATGATGTGACTACTGACAAAAGCAGCAGGATGAATTCTGAAGTGTTTCGGGCAATATTATCTGCTCATATTCAGCCAAATGTTTCAGAACTCATTGGACGGCGCTTCACAGTGCAGATGGACAATGACCCGAAGCATACTGCGAAATCAACCAAAGAGTTTATTAAGGGAAAGAAGTGGAATGTTATGCAATGGCCAAGTCAATCACCTGACCTGAATCCGATTGAGCATGCATTTCACTTGCTGAAGACAAAACTGAAGGGAAAATGCCCCAAGAACAAGCAGGAACTGAAGACAGTTGCAGTAGAGGCCTGGCAGAGCATCACCAGGGATGAAACCCAGCATCTGGTGATGTGTATGCGTTCCAGACTTCAGGCTGTAATTGACAGCAAAGGATTTGCAACCAAGTATTAAAAAGTGAAAGTTTGATTTATGATTGTTAATCTGTCCCATTACTTTTGGTCCCTTAAAAAGTGGGAGGCACATATACAAACTGTTGTAATTCCTACACCGTTCACCTGATTTGGATGTAAATACTCTCAAATTAAAGCTGAAATTCTGCAGTTAAAGCACATTCGTTTCATTTCAAATCCATTGTGGTGATGTATAGAGCCAAAAAGATTAGAATTGCGTTGATGTCCCAATATTTATGGACCTGACTGTATATATTTTATCCTATTGTTTTTAATAAACGGTTTAATGGTATTGCACTAGGTCGGTGCGCCCCTCTCTTGTGTTTTTTCCCTAGTCCATCATGAACTACTCATTTTGGATGCCATCGCATCCCCCCTTTTCCCTATCATTCTTGGCCTCCCATGGCTTCACGCACACAGCCAATGCATTGACTGGATCTCTGCAGAAATTCAGTTTCCTTCCATTTACTGCTCCCAGCACTGTCTACCACGGCCCAACGAAGTCGGTTCTACCCTCCTAGGCTTGGACTCTGATCTTGATTCTGAGGTCCACCAAGCGGTCCCCTCTGTCTACCACAACTTCTTGGACGTGTTCAGCAAGAAGGGAGCTGAGAAACTACTCCGGCACAGGCCTTATGATTACCCAATAGAACTTTTACCTGGAGCAGAGGTACCCTTCAACAGGATTTAGCCATTATCCGAAATGGAGCTATCGGCCCTATCTAGATGATAACTTGGAGAAGGGGTTCACCCGGCCCACCAAGTCTTCTGCACGTGCCGGAATATTCTTCGTCGAGAAGAAAGACCACACTGTTAGAAGAAGAGTGTGATAAGGGTTAATTGCATGTGGGTGTGGTTCCCTCTGAGTTGCTGAGAAGCAGCTCTATTTAAACTTCCTGTTTCCTGTAGCAAGTGTTGTTCGATCTATAACGTTACCGTGACCTGTATCTGCTCTGAAGTGACTTCCTGCATCTGTGACCCCGGCTATCTCTGGACTTTGTTTGCTTTCTGCCTGCCCCGACCTCCAGCTTGTCTACGACCCCTCTCCTGCCTGATCCCGTGTACTTCTGCTGCCCGCACGTTGCCGACCCTTCCTGCATCCCGACCATCCGCCTGTCTCATCCCCTTGTACCGCTTTGCCAGCACGTTGCCGACCCAGACTGTACCACTACGCTTCTGCCAAGCACGAGCTTCAGCGGACCTGCACCCACCACCAGCGACCATGTCCAGCCCTCGTGCTCCCCTGTGCTCCCGAGCTCCCTGTCTACACTATCAGGGGTTCGCGAACCAGGGCCGTAAGAGAGGTTGTCCCCTGCATAAGTCAGACTCGACCACCAGGTACGTGACACACACATTAAGACCCTGCATTGACTACATGGAGTTAAACAAAATAACGGTCAAGAACCGCTACCCTTTACCGCTGGTTCCGGAACTCTTCTAGAGATTGGGTTCCGCCACAGTCTTTACCAAGCTGGATCTGCATGGGGCATATAACCTCATCATGCCCTTTGGAAACTGTAATGCCCCAGCAACCTTCCAACATCTCGTCAACAATGTATTTCGAGACTACCTAGACTTATTTGTCATCATATAACTTGATGACATACTCATCTTCTCTTCATCCCTAGAGGAACACCGTAGGCACATCCGCAGTGCTCTAAGTCATCTCCGGGAGCATGGACTGTATGCCAAAGTGGAAAAGTGCGCTTTCAAGCGTTCTAGCATTCAATTTCTCAGTCTGGTCATTTCTGTCATAGGCATTACCATGGACCAGCAGAAGGACTCTACCATCCTGAATTGGCCAGCGCCAGTGGATAAAAGAGGGGTCCAACACTTTGTGTGTTTCTCCAACTTCTATCGGAAACTAATAAAAGGATTCTCTGCTATCATTTCTCCAATCACTCAGCTCACCAAGCAGAATTCTCGGTTTCAATGGACCGCAGAGGCTCAAATGGCCTTCCAGACTTTGAAAAAACGTTTCAGTTCTGCGTCAGTCCTGAAACATCCTGACCCTGCTCTTACATCCTGGAGGTAGATGCTTCTGAGACCGCTGTTGGAGCTGTGTTATCTCAGAGGTAAGGTTCCAAAACTGTACTCCATCCTATAGCATTCTCGCAAACTCTCTGCCCCTGAAAAGAACTATGATGTAGGAAGTAGAGAGCTGTTGGCCATTAAATCAGCCCTGGAAGAGTGGCGATATATTTTGGTAGGAGCTTTGCACCCCATCTTGGTCTACACGGATCATAAAAATTTGGAATATCTGAGAAACAGCTAAAAGAATGAAACCCAGCCAGGCCCGCTGGGCTCTCTTTTTCTCCCAATTTCTATTCCATATCACATACAGGTCTGGGTCAAAGAATGTGAAACCGGACATCTTATCCCGGATGTTCTGTGAGCCTGGAACTTCGGCCCCCCAGATACCATTCTTCCTCCACGGAACTTCCTCCTGTCCCAAGAAGACCTGTTGTCACCGATCAGGCAAACTCTCAACAGCTCCTCTGGGCCACCTGACTCTGGATTAGTGGTAAAAGAGGGGCTGTGGTGGCATGGCGACCAGATTTTCATTCCCAAGGAACAACGCCTAACCATGCACAAACTCTGCCATGACCACAAGCTGGCTGGACATTTCGAGCTGCTTCTACGCTCTTTTTGGTGGGCGTTAGTGGGCGAAGATTGTCAGAAGTATGTTAACTCATGTTCCACATGTGCGTGGAATAAGACCAGTAAGGCCAGAGCTTGAGGTTTATTAAACCCACTGCCAGTACCTGAGTGGCCCTGGTCCAGGATTTCAATGGACTTTATTGTAGCGTTGCCACCAGCTGAAGGACACAGCGCTATCTTTGTGGTCGTAGATCGTTTGACAAAGATGGCACATTTTCTCCCTATGAAAGGCACCCCCACCGCTGCTGAAACAGCGGAGATCTTTATTAAGGAGATAGTCCACCTTCACTGAGTACCCACCAGCATAGTTTCGGACCGAGGATTCCAATTCACCTCCAGGTTCTGGAAAGCACTTTGTTCTTCTCTGGATATTGAGTTGGCATTTTCATCCGCCTACCACCCTCAAACAAACGGTCAAACTGAACGAACAAATCAGACCCTGGAGCAGTACCTCCATTGTTTTTCATCCTTCTCACTGAATGATTGGGTCACATTATTACCACTGGCAGAATTTGCCTATAATAACACCGTCCACTCTGCTACCAAACAGTCCCCATTCTGAGCAAACTACGGGTACCACCCTACATTTCTACCTAGCCTGACTTCCGAAAGCACGTTACAGGAGACGCTCTCTAAAACTCAGGAGCACTATAAGGATGTTTATTACAAAAAGAGGTGAGGAGAATTGGACCTCCAACCAGGCAATCAGGTCTGGCTTGCCACCAGGAATCTAAAATTGGCCTGCCCTTCAAAAAAGTTGGGGCCTAGATTCATTGGCCCGTTCCGCGTGAAGAAAAGAATAAACCGGGTGACATATGAACTTGACCTTCCCCCTTCCTTATGGATCCACCTGGTTTTTCATGTCACCCTGCTGAAACCTGTGGCCCTTAATCCGGATAACTGCTTCACCAGAACCAGTTCTAGTAAATGGGGGAGATGAGTTTGAAATTGAAGCCATCTTGGCCTGCAGGAAAAGGGTGGCTCCCTACAGGCCTGAGGAGAACTCTTGGGAACCTGAAGCAAATTTGCACCCGGAATAGCTGATTAGCGCTTTCAGGAGAAATCAGTCTGTAAGAAATGCTTGCATGGAGGCTGCCCCTTGTGAGGGGCAATGTCAGGAAACTTCATCTGTTAATCTGAGGAACCAAGCTGGAATGTCTGTTCCTGTGTGTGTGTGTGTCGGCTTACCTTGACCTTGCTTGTTATCTGCCTGCACTGACCTCTGCTTGCCCACCCTCACTCTTCGGATTACCCCTTGTACCTATGCTGCCAGCCTGTTGACAACCTTGCCTGTACCTGACTATCCTTGCGCCTGCTCCTTCTGTACTGCATTGCCAGCCAGTTGCCCACCCAGCCTGTACCACCGACCTACCCACTAGCACGAGCCATCTTGGACATCTTACATCACCACCTGTGGACCAGTCCAGCCCTCATGTCCCCCCGCACTCCAGAACTCCCTGTCTGCTCTACCAGGGGTTCGCGAATCAGGGACGTAAGAGTAGTTGCTCCCTGCATTAGACAGACTCCACTGCCAGGAGCGTGACAGAAGCATACGTAAAACATATATGCAACCATAGCAGGTAGTTTGAATAGTGAATATTTTGTGTATTCCTCCTTAGAGGTGTACGCCCAACATGTTTCGGGAAACTCTGCAATCCCTTCCTCAGGGGTAATACTGTAAACAAGAAGTTGTGACATCAATTTGATTCTATGAGAAACATCAAAATTAGCATGGTGGTAGATAAACATAAATACAGAGCAAATTTATGTTCACAGCATAACAGAGTATAGGAAACATACCAGACAATCGAATAGACAGTGCTAGGTTGGTCATTTAGCTGCCGCACTCAGATGGTATTGTGGGGGGGGGGAAGAGGGGGAAAAAGGAAGGGGGGGGCTGAGAATAAGAGAAGGAGAGGGGAAGGAAATTTACACCCCCGTCCGGCAGCCTCCGTGGGTCAGGACAGAAATCCCAGGCCTCCAACTGTTCCACTCAAGGACCCCCGAAAGCGAGAGCCCACAAGGATATGCCAGATGAGCCATCCAAGAGTGTGTTTCTAAAAACAGTACATAAAGAAAAGTATTAGAAAGCTAGGATAGCTTCCAAAATATATATGTATATAAATTGGAGTTGCCAGAGTACTGGCAAGGGCCTGTTTTGGGGTGTACAAAAAGTTTATATAGGTATCCGAGATTAAATGCAATTACCTTATTCAAAAATGGGCTCCAAAATACCGGTACAGCTTGATATAGACCAAGGAGAAAGCCATTACCCAGCAGAGATATGCAGCCACAATGAGCTCACATTACTCTTGGGTTTAAATAGACCACTGTGAGCCAAATAAGGTGCACAGGAATGACGGCACGCCTCCCTGAAAGATCAATTGCCACCACACATGCGCAATTGTGGTGTGGAAACCCAGACGGCAGTGTTATATCATCCAGGAATTCAAATGGATTATAAGAAGTCGGGGTCCAATGCTGCCGGACCCTAAAAAGCATCCTATTGTGATCATGCAAGCGTGACCACAAACCAGGACTACTACCATAATCAGAATAGGCGCAAGGGAATGATGTCACGCCGCCAGGGACACTCAGTCGTGACCCCACATGCGCAATCATGGTGAGGAAACCCAGGCACCAGTGTCATATCATGGAAGTATCCCATTGAGTCATAGGACGTGGGCATGGGAGTGGTCCAGGGAGTGGCTGGGGACTGTAGGCAGTGACACTCTTTGGTTGACCCCTCCTTGGTTTTTCAGAATTGTCTGGAAAAGGGGAGTGGAGCAGAAGAGGTGGAGCTGCTGGGTGTTTGGGAAGCCCTGACCAATCCCCAACCTGGATTGGCAGGGGGCAGGCCTTCTCAAATAGCCAGGGACAGCCCAGTCTAGTAGGAGAATTTGGGTGGAATTTGGAGAATGGAGATGGAGTACTGAAGGCAGTCGGGGGCCTTGAGGGAGTCCCCAGTCTGGAGGGGGGCCTATGCCCGGGTGCATCCAGGAGAAGTGAGATTTTTTAACAGAGGTACATGAGAGATAAGGTAAAGGACAGCGGGAGAAGTGTACTGCCAGGAAGGTCTCCAGGAGGAGTTCACCAGCTGTTGGTGAGTGACACAGCCCAGGGAGGTGAGATGCACTCTGAAGCAGATTTGGAGGAAGACAGTCTGAAAGAGGTGCAGGAAGAGACTGGGACTTTGGTGTCAGTGGGCAAACGCAGGCAATTGCAGTCAGGAGGGCTGAAGAGGTCTGGAAGAGGATGGATTGGGAGCAGTAGTCCATCAGGCTAGCTAGCACTGAAACAAACTTTCTCTACACTATAGGGGCCCGCAGTCCCTGTCTGCAAAAGGCGGTTAGTGAGGCCTGGTCAAAAGCTAGGACAGGCCTCCCCATGTACTAGCTAGGCTGGAAGCAAGTATTGTGCAGGAAAGAGGAACAAGGTGGCATTGAGAAGCAAGAGTTGTGTTGGAGGAAGAAGAAGTGTATATACTGTGGTGTATATAGTGGTCCCACCAAGAACTGTTGATCCTTGGGCATCTCATAATCATGCGTTACACCATCCAGGTTTAACCACCTAATAAAAACAAAAAAAACAAAGAAGCCAGCCTGTTTTATGATTCCGGATGCAAGAGAGGAGTGTGAACCCCTATGGGGGGCATGGCTACAAGCATAAATTACAGTAAAAATAGAGAGAGAACAATAGAGATAGAAAAATAGAGAGAGAGAAAAATAGAGAGAGTAGAACAATAAAACAAGAACTATATTTTACTTTTTTATTTTTTATTGTTTTTTTCTTTTCTTTTTTTGCACTTTTATTTTAACTATAAACATTCCACTTTAGGGTCTCTCAAAATGTGATGGCCACCACATCTTTCGAGACCCTGTGCAAGTGTGCCCTAGGACTGTGCCATGCTGTACCCTACGCTAATACTCCACTAGTGTGTGGTAGCGACCGAAACATTCAGTGATGCAGAGACCAGGTTGGTCAGGACAGGATGGACAATAATAGTGGGTGTCAAACCTATATTCGCGTTTTCTACAGACACAATATCTTCTTTGGGGTGCTCGTTGGGTAGGGGTGCCAGCGAGGACATCCTGAAAATACCTCTGCTAACTGCATTTGCATTGGGAAGTTGGGGCACAGCACCATCTGGAAACAGAAGGGCTGTGATGATCTCTTCCTGGAATTTATGGTAGGATCCAGTTCATCTTGTATTCGTGGACACAGAGGGGCTTCACAACACCAGTCGCCATTGTAACTTGGACTGCCGTGTCTGAGTGAATGGAGGACAGAGCGAAAATATTCTGTGTGTCCCTCCACTTCACTGCAAGCAAATTATTGCATCTTAAAGTGGTTCTCAACCCGTGACAACCACTTTAACCTAGAGGTAAGCCTTGAATAAGGCTTACCTGTAGGTGCCCTGCATATCTCCCAAACTTGCACGGTTCAGGAGATATGCAGTGTTCTCCATGGGCCGCCGTAATTTCGGCACATGCGCAGTGAAGAAATGGCCTCTATGCTGTTTCTCCATCGAGACCATGCCGCAACTGGCGGCTCCCGCGCGCATGTGCGGGAGTGACATCATCTGACTCCGGCTAGTCACAGAGCTAGAGATCGCGGCCCCGGAAGGAAGAGGGGCTGATGCCGCCAGCACAGGGAACAGCGCTGGACGTCGCCGGCTTCGTTTGCAGGTATGTGGCACATAATGGGCTACTATGTGATGCATAGTAGCCCATTATGCTTCTAATTTACAGGGGTATGTAGAGGAATTAAACCCAATCTGAGTTTACTTCCTCTTTAAACAGGCTTTCTCCCCCTGTCTAAGTCGGGAATCTACAAGCCGTTGTGGGAAGCCTGGGGATTAGATTGCACTGTGCCACATGTGGCAATTCCAAAATCAAAAGTGTGACTAAAAAGTGGCACGCTTGTGTAATAATTGTCCACGTACAAATTGTACCCCTTTCCGAATAAGGGTTACACCAAGTCCCAAACAATCTTGCCAGTGCTCCCTATGCAGTCTGGGCAGTTGGGGGGCTCCACGCAACTATATTTTCCCTGGTAAACCATAAAACATATCTGGCACGCTTGCTGGGGAGAAACTGTTTGAAAGCAAGACAGCCAGAAAATGTAATCAGGGACTCGTCGACACAGACAACTTGATCGGGAATAAATAAGGATGCGAACTGTTGGTTGAAGTGGTTTACGAGGGGCCGAATTTTGTGGAGCCGATCAAATCCAAGGTCACCCTGAGAGTGACAGAGTTCATTGTCATTGATATGCATGAACCGCAGAACTTGCTCGCATCGCATCCTGGTCATGGATGAATTGGGTCAATGGACCAATATGACCGCAACTCACTTTTTTTAGTTATGCCCATGAGGAGGGATAGGCCCAGAAATGTCTTAAATTCGGAAACCATAATAGGTTTCCATTCTCTGGCAAGGGTCAAATGGGGAATTGCGGCAATAAATTGACCAGAATATAAATTGCTTTGGTCCACAATAGATCTGTAGAGATCTTCCATGAAAAACAGAGAATAAAAATCAAGGGAAGTTAAATCAACTGTTTCCACCTGAATTCCGGGTTGGCCAGTGAATGGGGGAAGTAGGTGCAGAAGTGGTGGGCTGCCAATTGAGCTTTGCAAGTGCATCAGGAATGACAATATGGGCTCTACGGGCCTGTCTTTGTCTTCTTGGTGGCTCCGGGACACTACTTGTGCTAACCACCACACCAGCTTGAACTGCACTTATGGGACTCGTCACATCACCAAGTGTTACTGGCCAGTGTTGGTTTGTCTACGACCAGGATGTACTAGGCCGCTGGTGCTTGCCAGTTCACCGGAAGGATGAGCGACACTAGTACTGGCTCTCTGCTCTATACGAGAACCCTGCGGCTGTTGCATCTCAACAACAGAAGAACAGGGTTGGGTACACCTGACCTTAGCAGGGACCACTACTCCGTCATCAGAACTATCTGTCAGGGTGCCGCTCCTCTCTACGGGTTTGTATACTGAGCCTGATTCTGACAGTGAGGCTTCCCCATCGCTCTCATCTGTCATGTTCAGCGACGTGTAGGCCTCTTCACTAGTCTACCTCTGTTTGGATATTTTGACCTCTAAATTTATAGGTACAACTAGTGCGACTCACAGGTAAAAGAGCACCTGGTTGTCAGAGACTGTGTCAATTGCTACCAGAAAAATTAACTGTTAGCGTTCACAGGGATCAGGCGTGACTCTGCTAACGCTGCAGTTATGTGTGCTGTGTTTTGTAAAGTGACAGTGATCTATTGATCCTGAACTTTGGGTTGGCTGGCTTGGGTGGAGGGGCTAAATGTAGGTACTGGCAGGTATCTTAGCTGATCCCGCTAACGCTACGTTTTTGGGAACACTATACTCCTGGGGATGCTAATATAGTTCTGATCAGGTCAAAGATATTGATCCGTTCAGACACTATACTAGTAAAGGACCAATATAGTGTGTGTGTTAAGGTACCTGGCACTAATCTGATGCGGCCTGGGATTGACGCTGACCCTAACTGACGATAAAACCTAATTGATGTCATCCGTGACACTAATACAGTGATCAGAAAATAGATCTGTATACTATACTAATGACACTGGTGACTGGGGATGAAAGGGTTAACTGGGGGCGATAAAGGAGTTAAACCTTTATTAGGGTGTTAATGGGGGGTACCCTAAACCAACCTGGGCCTATCACTAACTACCCTAATTCTGTTTAGTGTCACAAGTGACACCAATACAGTGATCAGTGAAAAATATGAAAACTCTATTTGGTGCTTGGTGTATTCACTCAGATGTCTTCTCATCTCGCGCTGGAACCAAAAAAGGCTCCACGAGGGGAGATGACATCACTTCCTCTGCCTGTGTTTACATTTCACAGGCAGAGGAGGCATTTCATTCCCCAGAACCGATCAGCAGGTCCAGGCCAGAAATGATTGGCCTGGGCCTGTAGATCATTCGGTTCTGTAGTGAACCTGATCACCGCGGGGATGGAGGGCACGCGCGCACCCCTCCTACCCGCACGCCCAATCGCCGTAACGGTGCACCAATACGTGCAGGGCTGCCAACTTGCCGCAGTATATCTGCGTGAGACAGATTTCTCTTCTGATGTATCTTACATACGTCAGAAGTGAATCTCAGCCCCTCCCACTTGGCTCCCTGAGATTGGGATGAAGAGTGGAGAGCAGACACGGGACCGCATATCAGCAGGCTGAAAAAAGGTATTTACTATTATCATAAAAGAAGAAAAAAAACACACTACACTGATTATAGAGCAAAAACTTAGAGATTAATATAATTTAGTGCATGTAACTTTACAACCACTTCAATTTTACCACTTACAAGTGATCATTGTATGATTCAAGAACCGAACCAAAATCAAGGCACAAGGGATACTGGGGTACACTAATCACATTCAAAACATAGCTCCACCAAGATGTCCTGCATGGTCCAAAAACCTCCAGTCCAACATCTGAACAACTAAATCTACAGCAAGGACAACCTTGAGAATCTGAAAAAGAATTCAGCCACAAAAAAGTATGATTAAAAAAACTTGCTGATTCCTTTACAAACATAATGAGCTCCTTTCACTAAAGCAGATTGCATGCAGTATTTTAGCGATCTGACACATTTTTCCTAAATATCACTTGCAATGCTGAAAATGTCAATTCACTGTTACCTTATGCGGCATTTACCTCAAAAGCCAGAAACGCTTGGTAAATACTGCATTGTATGGAGTTAAAGTCAATTCACTAAGACCCCTTTCACACCAGGGCCGCCCAAGCGTTAGCGGTAAAACACCGCTAATTTGCGGCGCTTTACCACAGTTTATAGCGGCGCTTTGGTGCCGCTATTTGGGCGGCAGTGGTGCCCTTTTAACCCCCCCACAAGTGGTTAAAAGTCCCAGCTAGCGGCGCTCCTGTAGCGTTTTTCAGCCGCTTCGGAAGCGCTGCCCATTCATTTCAATGGACAGGGGAGGTGGAGGAGAGATGAATACACCGCACTAAAGATGCGGCTTGCAGGACTTTTTTCCCCGTCTCGCAAGTGCACCACCACAGTGGAAAAGCACTCAGGCTTTCACATTGGGGTGGATGGGGGGTGGTTTTTCAGGCGATTTACAGCCGCTACAAAATTTTTCAGGTGATTTACAAGCACCTGAAAAACATTCTGGCGTGAAAGGGATCTAAAGGAAAGAAATACATGCATGAGTTAACCACTTCAATACAGGGTACTTTTATCCCTTTCCTGCCCAGGCCAATTTTCAGCTTTCAGCGCTGTTGCACTTTGAATGGAAATTGCGCGGTCATGCAACATTATACCCAAATGAAATTTTTATCATTTTTTTTTCACACAAATAGAGCTTTCTTTTGGGGGTATTTAATCACGACTGGATTTTTTAATTATTGCTGAATAAATAAAGAAAGGCAGAAAAGAAAATTAAGGGGGTATCCCTCTGGGGCAGTGGTTAAACTGAATGGGTTGTTTTACAAGGTGATTGTTTACAATCACTTTAAGTCCTGCAGCTGTGCCAGCGTTTCTCAATCCCATCAGCTTGTCTTTTTTATCTTTTGCAGAAGAGTATTAGCGTGTGTGATTTTTTATACTATTTTCATTCAGTATTTGACTTTTATAAAGATATCTTGAATTTACTTAATTTAAAATCTGAGTGAGTTGGCATATTTCTATGGTTAAAACCTTTTCATCTGTTTATTAGCAATAAAAACTGACAGGGGTTTTAACCACTTCAGTACCAGGCACTTACCCCCCTTCCCGCCCAGACCAATTTTCAACTTTCAGCGCTGCCACAATTTGAATGACAATTGCGCAGTCATGCGACGCTGTACCCAAACAACGTTTTTATCATTTTGTTCCCACAAATAGAGCTTTCTTTTGGTGGTATGTATCTGTGCTACAAATAAAAAAAGACCAAACATTTTGAAAAAAAAGTTTTTCTCTGTTTCTGTCAGAGAACTTTGTAAATTAATACATTTTCTCCATCACTGATGAGCACTGATGAGGCTACACTGATTGGAACTGATGAGGCAGCACTGATGAGGTGGCACTGACGGGCACTGATGATGAGGCACTTATATGCAGCACTGATGGGCACTGATAGGCGCACTAATAAGCAACACAGACGGGCACTGATAGGTGGCACTGATATGCAGCACTGACGGGCACTGATAAGTGGCACTGATGGGCACTGATAGGTGGCACTGGACACTGATAGGGATTTTACGATAAGCCCCCACCCACAGACCCCACAACCACAGCCCAGTTTTTCTCTGTTTCTGTCACAAATAAGTACTTTTTCTCCATCACTGATGGGCACTGATGAGGCTGCACTGACGGGCACTGATGAGGCAGTACTGATTGGCACTGATAAGACAGCACTGATGAGGTGGCACTGACGGGCACTGATGATGAGGCACATATATGCAGCACTGATGGGCACTGATAGGCGGCACTGATATGCAGCACTGACAGGCACTGATAAGCGGCACTGATAAGTGGCTCCGATATGCAGCACTGACAGGCACTGATAAGCGGCACTGATGGGGACTCATAGGCGACACTGATGGGTACTGATAGGTGGCACTGGGCACTCATAGGTGGCGCTGGTGGGCACTGATAGAGGGCACTGTAAGGTGTGCATTACCTTTTTGTCCTGGGTGGCATCTGATATAGGCAGTGAGTGCCATCCATGTTGGGCATTGTGCCCCTTACCTGGTGGTCTAGGGTGGGCTCCCTGATCGGCTCCCTGGTGGTCCTGGGTGGGCTCTCCCTGGTGGTCCCTTGACGTGCTCCCTGGTGATCCTGGATGGCGATCCTAGGGGGGGCTGCGCTGATAAACAATCAGCGCAGAGCCCCCCTGTCTGGAGAGCTACCGATCGGCTCTCCTCTACTCGTGTCTGCAGATGCAAGTAAAGGAAAAGCTGATAAATGGCTCTTCCTTTTTACAAAGTGTCCAGACGTGATTGGTCACGGCTGATCACATGGTAAAGAGCTTCCATGTGGTGTGTCAGACTGCCACAACACACCACTGATCGCCGCGATGGATGAATCCCCTGCCTGGCCGTCATTTGTTTATAGCTCGGGGGGAAGTGGTTAAAGCCCAACTTTGGGCAAAAAAATAGATTTTTTTGTTGCTCACCATAAAATCCCTTTCCCCGAGGAGTTGATTGACTGACACATCCTCTCTTTATATTTTGACCAAACTGTGTTTTATAGCGCCACCTACAGAAGTACGGAGAAGGCAGGAAAAAAGTTCAGCACCTCCTATGGGCAGCCCTCTCTAGGCATAAAACCACCTCTTCTCCTATAGGCAAGCCAGTTCCTGAAAAGCAGTGTCAGAAAGAAAGATTCCAGTAGAGCTGTGGGTGCTGCGTCCATCATTGAACTTGGAGAAGGGGATTTTACGGTAACAAAAATCCTGTTTTCTCTTCCGCGCATTGATGGACAGTCTCTGTCACGTACCTGGTGGTTTGGCTTATGCAGTGGGCAACCTCTCTTACAACCCTGATTCGGGAATCCCTGATAGAGTAAACAGGGGCTCGGGACTGCAGGGAGGCACGAGGATTGGACTGGGCCAATGGTGATGACGTGCGGGTTCGTGAGAAGCTTGTGCAAGCAGAAGCGTAGTGATGCAGGCCAGGTCGGTAACAAGCTGGCAGAGCAGTACAGAAGGATCAGGCAGGAGAATAGTCGGGCACAGGCAGAGTTCGTTAATAGGCGGGCAGCAAAGTACAAGGGAGCAGGCAGGAGAGTGGTCATGGAAGTCGAGGTCAGTGCAGGCGTAGATCAACAGCAGGGTCAAGACAAGCCGGGTCACAGGAACAGATAGTCAGAGTAACAGGTCGCTTCAGGAACACACAAACGCTGTAAAACGGACAGCACTTGCTTCCTGGTGCTGTCTGCTTAAATGGCCGCTATTGGCGCCATTGCCGGAGCACACGCGCCTAGGAGCGCGCAAATGCGCACAGGCGCACGCACACGTTACGTGCGCCCGTGCATAGGCATTCCAATGGCCCGAGAAGGTTCCTTACAATGCCCCCCCAAAGGGGCAGTCTCCGGATGCCCAACCAGGCTCTCAGTTCTGGGTGTTTCTTCCAGAATGTTTCAATAAGCTCTTTGGCGTGGATATTATCCTCGAGTTCCCATGAGTTCTCCTCAGGGCCGTACCCCTTCCATTTGACAAAGAATTGGGTTGAGCCTCCCCTCTTCTTGCGAGCGAGAACAGCTTCCAACTCAAATTGCACCTCTCCGTCCACCAGGACTGGCCCTGGTGGAGCTGTCCTCCGTCCTGGAAAGGGATCCTTGGTCACCGGCTTCAGTAGCGTGACGTGAAACATCGGATGGACTCACATGGATGGAGGAAGGGTCAGCTCGTTGGCCACCTTATTGATTTTTTTTTCTTCATGGGGAAAGGCCCAATGAACCTTGGTCCCAGCTTTTTGGAGGGGCAGGAGAGTTTCAGATTTTTGGTTGCCATCCAAACTCGGTCGTCTGGTTGTAGATCCAATTACCCTCGCCTCCCTTTGTCAAAGGCCCTCTTGTTAATCTCCTGGGTCCGGGACAGTGTTTTTTCCAAGAATTCCGTGATATTTTATGCCACAGGCACCGTACTTTCCGGAATCGCGCTGGGTAGGAACGTAGGATGGTAGCCGAGATTCGCCCAAAATGGAGATTGCTTAGTGGCCGAATGCACCGTGTTATTGTAGGTGAATTCGGCTACCGGGAGTAGTGAGAACCAATCATCCTGGGAGAAAGAGGAATAACAACGGAGGTACTGTTCCAGGGTTTGGTTAGTCCTCTCTGTCTGGCCATTCGTCTGCGGATGGTAGGCAGATGAGAATGACAGTTCAATCCCTAAGCCCGAGCATACTGCCTTCCAAACCCAAGACGTAAGTTGTACTCCATGATCAGAAACTATATTGGTGGGGACTCCATGGAGATGGACAATTTCCTAGATGAAGGTCTCGGCTGTTTCTATAGCAGACGGGGTGCCCTTCATGGATATAAAATGGGCCATTTTAGTGAGGCGATCCACGACCACAAAGATGGAGTTGAACCCGGCAGAGGGAAGCAACTCGACTACAAAGTCCATGGATCTATGAGACCATGGGTGCTCAGGAATGGGAAGTGGGGTGAGTAGACCCCAGGCCTTGGCCCTACTTGTTTTGTTTCGAGCCCAGACTGGACAGGCGCTGATTTATTTCTTACAGTCCTCGTCAGCAGAGGGCCACCAAAAGGTGCATGACAATAGTTCAAGTATTTTGCGACTGCCGAAATACCCAGCCAATTTGTGGTCATGACAGATTACAAAGTTGGTTAAGCGTAGTTTCTCAGGGATTAAGACTCTGTCACGGTACCGCCACAGCCCGTCCTTGAGTATCATTCGAGGGTCACGTGGTGTGGTGAAGCTGGTTAGAGCTCGCCTGTGCCAATTTAGCAGGTCCTCTTGTGACAACAAGAAGCTCTGGTAGGGAAGGATGGTGTCCGGTGGGGCCGGATTTCCAGATTCACAGAACATCCTGGATAGAGCGTCCGGATTAGTATTCTTTGATTCAGGCCTGTAAGTGATGTGTAGTTGGAACCTTGAGAAAAGAGTGCTCATCGTGCATGACGGGGTTTCAGTCTTTTTGCAGTCCGGAGGTACTCAAGGTTCTTGTGGTCGGTAAAGACCAGAATAGGGCGTGCGGCTCCCTCCAACAAATACCACCATTCCTCCAAGGAGGATTTGATCGCCAACAGCTCTCGATCCCCAACGTCATAGTTGGTCTCTGGTGGCGAGAGTTTCTGAGAGAAAGCGAGAGAAAGGCGGGAGCTTCCGAGAGAAGAATGCGATGGGGCACAGGGAAGCCTTGTGGACTCGTCTCTGGGACAGAACTGCCCCCACCGTGGTTTCTGAGGCATCCACCTCTAGGATATAGGGCAGTGGTTCTCAACTCCTGTCCTCGGGACCCACCAACAGGCCAGATTTTATGTATTACCTTGGGGAGATGCAAACTAGAATACTGCAATCACTGAGCAGAAAATTATATCACCTGTAATGCATTTCAGTTATCCTGCAAACCTGGCCTGTTAGTGGGCCCCGAGGACAGGAGTTGAGAACCACTGATATAGAGCAACACTGGATCTGAATGCTTCAGGACAGGAGCAGAGGTGAATAATTTCTTAAGTGTCAGGAATGCCTCTTGAGCCTCAGGAGTCCACTGGAAGCATGAGTCTTGCTTCGTAAGCTGGGTAATGGGGGCGATCACAGCGGAAAACCCCTTAATAAATTTCCGGTAGAAGCTTGCAAAGCCTACAAACCCTTGCACCCCTTTCTGGTCTACTGGTGTGGGCCAGTCCAAGATGGCGGAGACTTTTTGTGGATCCATAGTGACTCCAGAGACTGAAATGATGAGGCCCAAGAAAGGGATGCTAGTGTGTTCAAACATACACTTGTCGGCCCTTGCATACAGTCTGTGTTGCTGTAAATGCTCTAGGACGCACTTGACGTGCCTGCGGTGTTCTTCCAGGCTTGATGAGAAGACGAGAACGTCATCTAGGTAGATGATGATGAACTGGTCCAGATAGTCCCTGAATACATTGTTGACCAGGTGCTGGAAGGTGGCCGGGGCGTTGCAGAGCCCAAAGGGCATAACCAAGCATTCGTAGTGGCCAAATCTCGTTCTGAAGGCCGTTTTCCATTCGTCACCCTCTCGGATACAAATGAGGTTATATGCCCCACGAAGATCCAGCTTGGAGAAAATGGTAGCAGCGACCAGTCGCTGGAACAGTTCGGGCACTAGGGGTAAGGGGTAGCGGTTTTTGATGGTTATTTTGTTGAGGTGCCGGTAGTCTATACATGGTCTCAGAGACCGGTCCTTCTTCTCAACAAAGAATATTCCCACTCCAGCAGGGGACGTGGACGGTCGGATAAATCCGTTTTCTATATTTTCATCTAGATAAGCCTTGAGGGTCTTTAGTTCTCCCTCAGACAGCAGGTAAATCCTGCCGAAAGGTACTTCTGTACCTGGCAATAGCTCGATGGGGCAGTCATATGCCCGATGAGGTGGTAGCTTGTCTGCCCCCTTCTTGCTAAATACATCCAGGTAGTCGTGGTATGCTGGGGGGGACTGCATCTCGGGTTTCCTGGTCAGGGTCAGGGTCCAGACATAGGACAGAGGAAGGAGACTCCTGGGGTTGCTGTAGGCAGTGGTGCCGGCAGTAGACAGACTGGAACAGGATGTCCCCTGTAGCCCAATTAATGTCGGGGCAGTGTGCCCACAGCCATGGGAGGCTGAGAATGACTGGGAAGAGTGGGGATACAATAGCATCCAGGAGCAAGTACTCTGAGTGGCCAGTGACAGTCTTGGCGAGGAGGGGAATGGTCTCATGGGTAACTGTACCTGACCTGATGATTGATCTGTCGGCCAAGCGGATGACCATCTGGTGGGCTTTGGGTCTGAGGGGGATCTGGTGTTGTGCTGCGAAAGACAAGTCTACAAAGCAACTGCAGACGTCTGAGTCCAGGATGGCTGGGACTTGGATACTCCCATTGGGGAGTTGAAGAGTCAGGGAAAGCACCAGATGTGTTGCCTTGTCGGGCAAGGATAGGACCACTCCCTCGGGGGAGAAGGGACGCTTAGCTGGGCATGACCTGACACGATGCCCAGAACCTCCACAATACAGGCACAGGTTGTGACTGAGACGCCTGTGTCTCTCTTCGGGGGGTGAGTGGCGAGCTTGAGTGCTTGGTATACATGAGTTCCGGCTGGTTTCCTGCAGACCGCTCGGCCCTGCGTTCCTGCAGACGGCGGTCCACCTTGATGGGCAGGTTATTCAGAGCCTCGAGGGTTCGGTATGTCCCCACTTGGGCCAATTCATCCTTCAGCGGCTCAGATAGGCCCAACCAGAATTGGTGGCGGAGGGCCGTATCATTCCACGCCGTGTCAGCAGCCCAACGCCTTAACTCCACGATGTAGTCAGGTGACCCTGCTGGAGTGCATGGAGAGCTGCCTCTGCGGTTGTGGCCAGGTGGGGGTCCTCATAGAGTAGTGCCATGGCCCGGAAGAACAGGTTCAGATCAGCCATTTCAGGGGCTTTCTGTTCCAGGAGTCGGTGGGCCCATGCCTGGGGTTCATCCCGTAAGAGAGAGATAACCAGCCCCACCTTAGTGGCTTCCTAGGAGAAGGTCAGGGTTGCAGCGCAAAGTACAGTTCACAGGCGCTGTGAAAACCCAGAAATTTCCTACGCTCCCCTGAGAACCGTTCGGGGAACGGCACCTCGGGTTTGGTGGGTAGGGTGATGATGGCACAACCCGCAGACTGGTCGGGGCTGGGTGCGGCCGACATGGAAAGTTCCAGGACTTTACTTTCCATTCGGGTGTACGCCTCTTGTAAGTCCTTTACTGCTTGGGTGAGTCCGGTCAGGTAGGTACATAGATCCTTCGTTGGAGAGGGCCCTTGCGCAGACTCAGACATGGCTGTCCGTTGCTATCACGTACCTGGTGGTGGAGTCTGGCTTATGCAGTGGGCAACCTCTCTTACGACCCTGATTTGAGAACCCCTGATAGAGTAAACAGGGGCTCGGGAGTGCAGGGAGGCACGAGAGTCGGACTGCGTCACTGGTGAAGATGTGCGGGTCCGTGAGAAGCTCATGCAAGCAGAAGCGTAGTGATGCAGGCCGCATCGTTAACAGGCTGGCGGAGCAGTACAGAAGGATCAGGCAGAGTTTGTTAATAGGCAGGCAGCAAAGTACAAGGGAGCAGGCAGGAGAGTGGTCGTGGAAGCTGAGGTCAGTGCAGGCGGAGATCAACAGCAGGGTCAAGACAAGCCGGGTCACAGGAACAGATAATCTGAGTAACAGGTCGCTTCAGGAACACACAATTGCTGTAGAACAGACAGCACTTGCTTCCTGGTGCTGTCTGCTTAAATGGCCACTATTGGCGCCATTGCCGGCGCATATGCTTGCACAAGCGCACGAAAACGCATGGGCGCGCGCACGCACCACGTGCACCTACGCATAGGCATTCCAATGGCCCGAGAAGGTTCCTTACAGTCTCTCTTCTTTAGTCAAGACCAAACAGGAAACACGCCAACCTTCAAACTACACCGAGGGGACCCTCGAGAAAATTAAAAGCAGCCTACAAAACTTTGCAGCCAATACTAGCATCTACAGATGCCAAAACATCAACCTTATAAAACAACAGAAGTGTGCACAGATGACCAGGTTGTCACCTTGCAGACCTGAGCAACAGACACCTGATGTCAGAATGCACCAGGAGATACTCCCCGTCCAGATGGAATGCGTCATAATGGGGAAGGGAGATTCTCACCCCTTAATGGCATAAGCCTGGACAATTGCATGCCGAATCTAACCGTTGGGACAATGAACACCTTGGTTAGGACTATATAAGGTACAGCATAATGTGTAGAGTGCAGGGGTCAGGAGTAAGTAGCATGCAAAACAAAGTATAGAGTGCAGCAGTCAGGATGAACCCCCTTCATCATACCAGAGTTCCCCCTTATATCAAAGTCCCCAGCATGTTCCTATATATCAGAGTGCCCCCTTACATCAGAGTCCACAGACTTCCTCCCTACATAGGAATCCACAGAGTTTTCCCTTATATCAGAGTCTGCAGGGCTCCCCCTTACAGTGCAAGGGGGAAATATGCAGACACTGATATAAAGGGGAACACTGAGGACTCTGATGTAAAAGAGAATGCTGCAAACCATGATGTAAAGGGGAATGATGTGGACTGTGGTGTAAAGAGAAACTCTGATGTAAGGGGGGTCTCTGGTCACCCGAGCCCTCCTTACACAAGAGTTCCCAGGGTTCGCCTTTACATCAGAGTCCCCAGAGTTGCCCTTTACAGCGCAAGGGGGAACTCCGTGGACCTTGATCTAAAAGGAAACACTCCACTGTAGAAAAGGGGTACATTGTGGACTCTGGTGTAAAGGGAAACTCTCTGATGTAAGAGGGGATCTCTGGTCACCAGAGTCCTCTTTTACATCATGGTTCCCGAAGTTACCCCTTCAGGATCCACAGAGTTCCTCTTTTCATCAGCGTCTACAAGGTCCCCCCTTACAGTGAAGAACATGGCCCAGATCAGTAGATTGGGGCTAAACCTTCCCATGCAGGCCAGCTCACATACAGGATTTTAGCCCCATGCTATCAGTGACTTGGTGCATTACCTTGCTTGGGCTTTCCAAGGACCAAGTGTGCTAAAAGCAAAGATGACAGATCAGCCCACCAAACATTTTTTTAACCAGCATGTTCTCTCATGGACACAGGGGCTAGGGTCCCTGTCCCCTTCTCTCTGCTCTCCCCCCACCTGCAACTGCCTGACATCCTAGCAACCAATCACGTGCATTCACTATGCACAGGAGGAGACTGTAAGGACTTGTTTACACTTGCTTCAAAACAAGGCGTCAGACATGCTTTGTTAAAGCTCTCTTAATGCCAGTCAAAGCTCCTGTCACTAAATAAAATGGTTAGCTTACAGTCATGTTTACACCTTGCATTGGCATTGTTTCGCTTCATCTTTGGGTCAAAAATTATACCCCATGTAGCTTTAGCCTTGTTTTAAAGCCTTTTCAATGCCTCCATAGAAATCTATGGCAAAGCTTGTTTGAAGCTCACTTGAAGCACCTGCAGCTTTACAGAGGCTGTAATTCAGCTTTAGCTTCGCTTTGTTTTGGAGAAATTGCAGGTGTGAGATGTCAACAAACACACAGGGCATTGGCCAAGCTTCAACCGAAGCCTCATTGAAGCACCACCGAAGCCTCACTGAAGCATCACCTTAGGGCTCGTTTAAAGTTGCTTTGGCTTCAATGCACATTAAAGCCCCTACTGTTTCATAATGGCACGTGTTAAAGAAATCCCTAGGTACAACTGTTTTACTTTTCTACAAGGAATAAAAGTCCACAAAGGCATTGTTTTGAAATATTTGATCCAGATACTTAAACCCATCACACTGTATTATGATGGTTGTACAGCTCTGATAAGTACAGATAAAACCATAGGGGGTCTTCAGGGACAGGCCATTATGATCCCTGGTCAAAAGTGCATGGGCTTTGTGCCAGAAATATTCAGAGATTACCATAGGGGATCTTATTTTACAAGCATGAGGGGAACAAGCCATACAAAGGACTACTCACCTGCTCATAAGATCCCACAATCATCTTTGTGGCAGAAATTTCCTCAGACAGCTGCCAATTTGCTCAGTGACTTTGGATTACCTAATATCCTGGGGATAGTTATTAAGGGGAGATCTCTCTAATGGATCCCCAAAAGTAATAAAAACCCTACCAGGGCTCTACATTTTCCCAATGCTATCTAATACTAAAACAAAAGTTTTTAATTTGGCAAACACGTTAAGTGTGGGTTTTTTTTGTTATTATTAAGATTTTAGTTGTTTCTTTGGTGGTGAAATTCACTTTAGTTAGATTTTATTACTTGCACTTGTCATATCAGTATTGGGTATGAGTAACATGTGTTTTCATTTTTTAACACTGCATGTCTATATACAGTAAGGCCTGGTTCACACCTATGCATTGGTTTCCTATGGGTGATGTTCACATCTGTGTGTTTTATGGAAAGGCCCAGGGACCAACAGGTTGTGTTTTTGATTCCATAGACTTCCATAGACTTCAATGGATCAAAAACGTGCATTGAAATACGCAAAATGCACCTGGAATATGTAAACTGCAACCTGCATAGGTGTGAACCAGACCTAAAACATTGAATTGAGAGTAACTTGGTTTGAGAGTGTTTTCCAAGACAGGCAACATTTTTTTCATAAATTTTGACTTGATAAACTGAGTATAAAAGAAAAGAGAGGCGCCTCTAAGTGTAGCAATATGGTTACATTTAATGAAGATACAACATTTAGCAACTTGCATGGTTGATGATTAAAACAGGCACATCTAAGGATGCAGGCATACGGGGTAAAGCTGTCCACATAGACCATCCTCTGCACCGCCTTTCTCGCTGCTCTCTATAAGCGCTCAACACCTCGCTTTCAGAACACTCTACTGCAGGGTGGTCTTCCCAGTCATGATTGCAGACTGACAGCAGTGAGAGCCGGCGGTGCGGAGGACGGTCTATATGGACAGCTTTACCCCAGATGCCTGCATGCTTAGATGTGCCTGTTTTATTCATCAACTATGTGAGTTGCTAAATGTTGTAACTTAGGTAAATTTAACCATATTGCTACACTTAGAGGCACCTCTCTTCTCTTTTATATTCTGTAGCTAGAGTTGAGCGAACACCTGGACGTTCGAGTTCTGCTGGTCCGTCCGAACTTCGGGACAAAGTCCGGGTCCGGGTCCGGACGGAACCCGAACGATCACACGGACAACGAACCCCATTGAAATCAATGGGGACCCGAACTTAAATAAACATCCCGTGAACGGGATCAAACTTCTACTAAAATCTTGTCAATATACCAAAGATGGCAATTAATTATGAAAAGTCTGTGTCAAACTTCTACTAGGTGTAAGTGGAGGTAAAAACGAAAAAAAACAAAAATAAAAAAATTTTTATAAATTTCAATAAAGGGACAGGGGTAAAAAAAACATCCCGTGAACGGGATGGGAATGGGGGTAAAATGAAGGAAAACGTCGGGAGACCCCGAAAGGTCCTGAAACGATGTCGGTAAAAACACGGATTTTCAAGCCCAGGGGTAACTAAAGTTACCCCAAGCAACAGGCACACTAGCAAGCCCAAGGCAGGCCTGGGCCTGGGCCTGAAACAGGGCTTCAAGCCTGCCTGGTCGTCTTGAGCTTGCAGGTCCACAAGCGAGTTGAGATCGATGTCTTATATTTTCTCTTCTCTCCACGGAGATTCACATCGTTATACCAATTTAAATGGATTCAATGTT
>BLSH010314924.1:6014-18344 GCA_018402905.1 Glandirana rugosa | reverse complement strand
TCCCACAATCTGATCGTTGTGTACGAACGTACGATCGTTTCGTTAGACAGAGTTTAATCTGCAATCTCCAACTCTAAGCAGCAGTATTTGAAATCTCAAATTCCCCCAACAATCTGATCGTTGAGCACGATCGTGGCGATCGTTGTTTTAAGCAGAGTTTGATCTGCAACTCAAAGCAGCGGTATGTGAAATCTCTAATTTCTGCTATCTGTCCTCAGAGCAACAGCACAGACAGCAGTAGTAAAGCAATCTATTTCAGGATGCAGGATCAGGTCTTAAAATGTCTCAAATCTGTCCCTCACGCAGTCAGCTACCTTTCCCTACACTAACCCAAGGAGCATGTGACTGCAGCACTGTGACTCCAGCTTATAAAGAGGCTGGGTCACATGATGCACTGGCCAATCACAGCCATGCCATTAGTAGGCATGGCTGTGATGGCTTCTAAGGGCAAACCAGTGAAACACTTGTTGATTGGCTGCCCTGCAGCTTCTCAACACGTGGAGTAAAATAGCAGAACCCCGGACCGAACCCGAACGATTTTTGAAATGTTCGGGTCCGGGTCCGTGCCACGGACACCCGAAAGTTCGGTACGGACCCGAACGTTACAGTCCGGGTTCGCTCAACACTATCTGTAGCTCCTGCTGGATTTTGCTTCTAATCCCTTTGTGGAGACTGCCATTTGTTGATGGACATGTTATGGTTATACAACCACATTGCTATAATCGTTTTATACAGACTATAAACTCAAAGACTTATGAATAAATGGTTCTGGAACGAATCATCTAAGTTCCCAATATTTCTTATGGGGAAATTCACTTTGATATACGAGTGCTTTGATTACAAGGATGTTTCCGGAATGAATTATGTTCGCGATCCAAGGTTTTACTGTAATTAAAAATACTAGAAAGATTACTCATGCTCCCTAAAGAACCTTCCATTTGGTTGATTTTGCTATGAAAAATTGAAGCAGAACTTCGCCCAAAAAGGGAAGTGGGTACTTGGTTTTGACAGGTATCTGCTCTCCCACTTCCAGTTCGGCCTCATCCTTTCCCTCGCAGCCTTCTGGGACATGTCACAGGACCAATCAGATAGTGCAGGGCGGTTTGAGCATGCGCAGTGAGCAGCCAGCTGGGAAGCCACAAGCAGTCACAACCAGCTGCCCAAAGTTAGTATGCCGACGTCGAGGACTGAAGCACGGTGGAGAAAGCACTGGATGGTGAGGACAGAGCTTGATCCCGGGACAGGCGAGTGTCTGTTTATTAAAAGTCAGCAGCTACCGTTTTTGTAGCTGCTGACTTTTACATTTTCAATAGACTGATGAACCGCTTTAAGCCGTTTATAGGAAGGGTTTTGCCTTATTTTCAGAACAGAAGCATATAGGAATGTGAAATAATGTTTGCTAAAGTTGCTTGCTATATACAACATATAAGGTATGCCTTGTAGATGGGGTATTTATTACTTAAACACATCTGGCCTTTGTTGTTAATGAGAAAACATGATAAAATAAGACAATAAACACCCTTGTATGGTTTGACTTTGCAATGAGTCTAGGTTACATTTTTTTGGCTTTACTGATCAAGACTATGCTGATAACACCAGCAGTTGCTGCATTTACAATGTAAAATGTTGCTACAAGGCAGCATTTCTGTAATAAGCGTCTGTATGTGTCAACTTGTCAAAGGAAAGAGGAGAATTGTGGCTTCTGGTATGAATATGACAATACAGATAAATACAGTTTTGCTCTGCTTCATTTTCCTATCCCTATTAACATTTTAGTGGAAAACACTTTTTAGCACTGCAAAGCTCCTCTAATGAAAATGGAGTGTAATATTTAGTTAATTTTGTAATATGTTTGGGACAGTTGATAGACTTCAGAAGCAGGGTACTATTAAAATGAGTGGAGCTGATATTTCAAAAATGCAATGCATTTCAGGATCAAGATGATGAAGGTAGAAAGTGTGTGAATGAAACACTACACTGTAATGTTATTGTTGAATATATGGATATTCTCTCAATATTCTGCAAACTTATATTGATGAGAAAAGTCCCAAAATAGAGCGTCCGTTCAGTTCTTGTGTAAAAACTCAAAAAAATTATTTCATAATAAAATAGCAAAAGGTTATAAGAACAATATTAAAATGCAGAATGTAAATATAATGTCAATAATGTAGTTGTATTCTTGAGATGAAAATTGTGTGTATAATCATGTATGTGTGTCTGTGTATGAAGCTAATCACAGCTTCCTCGTGTGTGTGTGTGTGTGACCTACAAGCCTTTGTTCATCTCCTTTTTACTCCTAAATTCTGACCCCCACCTAAAACGGGCTGGTTTCAAGTTATTCTGTGTCTATTAGTCCCACAAACTCTAGTGACAAATGTATTGAGAAAACGTTCAATAAACGCGGGCTAGAGAAAATTGAGTACTGTCCGTGATACTTTTTTTATTTGCACTAACATAACATTTTTCAGGACAAGCTTTCGGGGTATCTCCCCTTCTTCAAGGTCCAAGCAGTACTGAATAAAAACTGTTTTAGCTAAATGTTAAAAAAAATAAAATAAAAGAAAAAAACCTCTGAGGGAAAGGAGAAAGAGGAAAAACAAACAAATACAAATCAATGTATAAGGCCATGGTAATGAAACTAGCTGTAGAGATAGTGAGATAAGACAGGCAGAGTTATAGACTGGGGAGGGGAGGGAGGGTGACAGTCACAGAGGGGGTCGTAAAACTTTAGAATAATGAGCGAGAAAACCTATATCCAAGTTTAAGCCGTTATTTTTTGTGTCAAAAACAAGAATCATTCTTAGTTCAAATGTTTTCCTTTCCTGTGTGGTTCTGAAATTCCCTTTAAGAACTAAAACATTGAGGTTTTCAATAGTGTGGTCCGGTTGTGAAAAATGATGTCCCGCCAGTGTGCAGGAATCATTTTCTTTATGATTCTTGATGGAATGTCTGTGTAAATTCATCCTTGTTTGCAATTTCTGTCCTGTTTCCCCAACATAAGATCCATTGTTGCACCTATTGCATTGAATGAGGTATACCACATTACTAGAGGTACAGCTGTATGAACCCATGATATTGAAGGTCACATTTTTGTGTGTGACACTTTTGGATAGATTGAGCTGGTTGCACAGTTTGCAACATTTTTTATTGCAGGGTTTGCTTCCATTATTTGTAACTTCATAATCAGAGTGAAGTTTCCTGCTGATTTGTTTTTGTCTGAGATTGGGTGGTTGCCTGAAAGCCAATATTATCACCTCAATAAACACGGGCTAGAATTCGACCACGTCCCCCTTTTTACATAACGGGGGGTGACTATAAATCTAGCTCTTGAAAATCTATCTTAACCACTTCCTTACTGGGCACTTAAACCCCCCTCCTGCCCGGACCAATTTTCAGTTTTCAGCGCTGTCGTGCGGCGTTGCACCCAAACAAAATTTGCGTCCTTTTTTTCCCCACAAATAGAGCTTTCTTTTGGTGGTATTTGATCCCCTCTGCGTCATTTCTGATCGCCGCTATAAACAAAAAAAGAGCGACAATTTTGAAAAAAAAAACAATATTTTTTACTTTTTGCTATAATAAATATCCAAAAATAAAATATAAAAAAAAAATGTATTCATCAGTTTTGGCCGATATATATTCGTCTACATATTTTTGGTAAAAAAAATCGCAATCGGCGTTTATTGATTGGGTTGCGCAAAAGTTATAGAGCCTAAAAACTATGGACATTGATTTATGGCGTTTTTATTATTTTTTTTACTGGTAATGGCGGCAATCTGCGATTTTTATCGGTACTGCGATATCGGGGCGGACATGTCGGACGTTTTTGACACTTTTGGAATTAATCAAGTTATATAAATGCCCATAAAAAAATGTAACAAAAATGTGCGAAGTGCATAAACTTCAACTTTAAATCCTCCAAAATGACAGAAGATAAATATGACTGTGGAAATGGATGAAGTGGCCACTTACCAGATGTTAATGCTGCCTCAATTAACCACTTCAGCCACAGAAGGATTTCACACTTCATGACCAGAGCACTTTTTGCGATTCGGCACTGCGTCGCTTTAAGTGACAATTGCGCGGTTGTGCGACGTTTTACCCAAACGAAATTTGCGTCCTTTTTTTCCCACAAATAGAGCTTACTTTTGGTGGTATTTGATCACCTCTGCGTCATTTCTGATCGCCGATATAAATTAAAAAAGAGCGACAATTTTGCAAATAAATCAATATTTCTTACTTTTTGCTAAAATACAAATCCAAAAAAAAATAATGAAAAAACATTTTTTTTTCATCTGTTTTGGTCGATTTATATTCTTCCTCATATTTTTGGTTAAAAAAATCGCAATTGGCATTTATTGATTGGTTTGCACAAAAGTTGCCGCGTTTCCGGATGATGAGAATTCATTTCTGGGGTTTTTATTATTTTTAAATTTTTTTACTAGTAATGGCGGCATCTGTGATTTTTAGCGGTACTGCGATATTGATTGATATAATTGAAAAACATTTTTTTTTTTCATCTGTTTTGTTCGATTTATATTCTTCCTCATATTTTTGGTTAAAAAAATCGCAATCGGCATTTATTGATTGGTTTGCACAAAAGTTGCCGCGTTTCCGGATGATGAGAATTCATTTCTGGGGTTTTTATTATTTTTAAATTTTTTTACTAGTAATGGCGGCGATCTGTGATTTTTAGCGGTACTGCGATATTGAGGCGGACATTTCGGACCATTTTGACACTTTTTTGGGACCATTGGCATCTATACAGCGATCAGTGCTATAAAAGTGCACTGATTACTGTGTAAATGCCTTTGGCAGTGAAGGGGTTAACCTGGAGGGGGCGCTCTAAGGGTTAAATGTGTTCCCTAGGCATGTTCTAACTGTATGGGGGCTGGGCTGGCGGGGGAAGGGAGTGATCACGGCTTCCATATACAGGAAGTCTGCGATCACAGCCCTTCCCCCTCTATGAGAACGGAGATCCGTGTTTACATACACGGACCTCCATTCTCTCACTGTAGGGGGGGGGCCATCACAGGTAGCCGGCGCCGATCGAGTCTGCCCTACCCGCTCCCTGCCCCCCCCCGGACACAGTGAGCATGCTTCCGGGGGCGCGCGGGCGCTCACAGTACTAGTTATCGCAGCTGCCGTCATATGACGGCGGTTTTGCGATAATGAGCCACCTTGTCGCCGTCGGACACAGGTCGGCAAGTGGTTAAACCATCCAACAGCCGCATCACATTTGTGTCCATACATGTTATATACCTAAAGTGTAGTGCTGACCCTTATGCTAAAAATAGGGGAAGTGGTTCAAACTTCACAAAATAGTCAGAAATAATATTCTAAAGTGCTAGTGCATGAAGAAATTCAATATGCATAAAACATTAATATATATGCAAATCAATCGATAAAAAAATACTTAAAGTTCATAATTAGTCTGAAGAAGTTGTGCAAAGAAAGCAATAACGTGCAGCAAGGTGCAAATCAGTGAAAATCTTGATGCATTCAAAATAAACAGCAGATGTATAGATTCGAGTTGAGCGGACACCTGGATGTTCGAGTTCGGCGGGTTCGGTCGAACCTTGTGAAACCGTTCGGGTTCGGTACCGAACTCGATCCGAACTTGACCCCGGACACCGAACCCCATTGAAGTCAATGGTGACCCGAACTTTTGGGCACAAAAATAGCTGTAAAAAAGTAATGGAAAGGGCTAGAAGGCTGTAAAAGGAAGCAAAATTGGATTAAGAGTAGGACAAGTGCCCTGCAAACAAATGTGTATAGGGAAATAACTTAAAATCACCTAAAAAAAAATAAAAATGGGAGGAGGAGGTGGATGTGGAGTAGGAGCCTAGAGGTTGACTAGGCCGTGACCGTGGCAGTGTAGGCAGAAGTGGCGGTGGTGGAGGAGGAGCAGGAGGAAGAGGAGGAGGAGGTAGCCAACACTGTTTCTTGTTTGTTTGGGTTTTTTTAGAATTGGGGTAGCCCCCAAAATATTGAGACATATTAAAAAAAAACAAGGATACCAATGGCTGTGTGAGGCCGGTCTAGATGTCTATTCTGCACAAGGTACAGACAAATCTTGTGGGATCCATGCCTGGTTCATTTTAATAAAGGTTAGCTTCTTCATGTTTGGCTGTGGACAGACGGCTGCGCTTGTCTGTGATAATGCCCCCTGCCGTACTAAACACACGTTCAGACAATACACTGGCTGCAGGGCAGGCCAGCACCTCCAAGGCATAAAGGGAAAGCTCAGGCCATGTGGCCACTTTGGAGACCCAGAAGTTGAATGGGGTAGACCCATCAGTCAGTACGTGCAGGCGTGTGCACACATACTGTTCCACCATGTTGCTGAAATGCTGCCTCCTGCTAAGACATTGCCTATCAGCTGGTGGTGCTGTTTGTGGTGGCATGCTGCTGACAAAGCTTTTCCACATTTCGGCCATGCTAACCCTGCCTTCTGAGGTGCTGGCGGTGCCACAGCTGCGTTGGTGAACTCTACCTCCTCCTCTGCCTTCGCCTTGTGCTTCCACTGAGCCCCCGGTGTCATTTGGGAATGCCCTCAGCTGCGCGTCTACCAGAGTGCGCTTGTAGTCGCGCATCTTCCGATCACCCTGTAAGGGAAATTATAATACCTTGTATGCATTATATTTTGCCTGCGCTAATAAGCACACTTTTCAGCTCTTTTGCATAATGCATTTGATTGACCTGTGTTGAAGCAGACACAGACACAGATTGCTTCATCTCACATGGCCGCTCTAAGGGATCTTGTCCTGCCATTGCATGCCTGGTGTCTTTATTTATACTGGTCAAACAGAGATAACAATAGGGCTTGATGGCTTCACAATCAGCCAATCAGCCTCCAAGGCACAGTCACATGACATGAGCTCAAATACAAAACCACCAACCAATGACACACTTGTTTATATTCAAACTATACAATAGGAAAGGCATGCATGTATGGGGTGGGGGGTTGGCTGGCCTGTATGAGAGACAGCTGACAATGAAAGCCATGTGCTATCTTCACAGAGGCCATACAACAAATCACCCCACACTACAAACCTGACAATTACAACGAATCACTATCAAATACAGCTCTATAAACTATATTCCATAGCAATTATGCTACTGTTCCATTAAAGGGTAAATTACAACACAAAGGAATATAGCTGTAGATTTCTGTCACATTGATCAGATACCACAGAAAGCTCACAGATCATTATCCTTACATAAAAGGCAATACTAATTCCATAATGCAAGTAAACTGCCGCCAAGCAGATCGATCTGTACAGAATACAGGGGCCCCCTGATTGACAGTAATACACCCGCGCCACAGAACGTGCATTGCACCTCAAAGATCCGGACCGGCGTTTGCTCCAGCGTTAACCGCTCAGGGCCCCTGCCAGCCGGGATGATCGGGCGGGTAGCGTGTAATTATCAAATGATGGAAGATTTCCATTGTAAATGGCCTTTCCTCAATGTCGGTTAAAGCCATATTCGCTGTACACAGAGAATATCGTTAAACCGACACTGGGAGACACAGTGACAATACATAATAAACATCCTAAATTTCTACAACAGTTCCTCCTCTTGTCATATGCTCCCATGTGTCCCTCGATGAATCTTGTCATCTTCTAAACACGAACACCAGTCCAATCAAAAAAGAAAAAAATGAAACATTCAGTCCATCCATTGAACAAAAGAAAAGCATCGTTGACACGCATTCTTCAGGAGGGATGACTCAGAGGGAAAGCATGATGTGGGGGTTATAGCGATCGCTGGAATCCTCAGCATCTGGTACATGGGCTGGACTTCAGGGGACCTCTTGTCTTGGCTAGGAAGATGTGGTCTTCTGCTTGGGCTTTGGTGACTTGATCGATCAGACAGCAGGAACATCTCATCATGGCATATAGAAGGAATAGAAACAAGACAACATGAGTATATATACCCCTACTTCCTTCAACCAGGGTCCTATGGAAAGAACAAGAACTCTCCAAAATCTCCCAAACCCTTTAGAAAGGATTCCAACCTTCACTGGCCATAGCTCTGGCTCTCCCTAGCAGGGACCTAACTTTATCCATATGGACTTGGACCTTGTCACTAGTGCCTGTCATCCAGGTACAACAGTCTTCTGCTATGAACTCACAGAAACCCCCCTTTTGCGCTAAAAGATAATCAAGGGTCATCTTTTCCTGTAATAGACTCTGTTGCTGTTCCTGTGAGATCTCCCTCACAGCTTCAACGGTTTTCATTGACCACCCCATCCACAATGGATGAGAAATTCTTCAATCGTTTCCTAAGTTCAACCCCCACCCTGTCCAAGCATGAAACCATGCCCAGGCCTTGTTGGAGTTAGTTAACAATTCCCTTTGAGCTGTCCCTGCCATTCTTACCTTCTCTTGTGCCATCAGATCCTAACGATCGGCCACGACGTAAGATGCTGGGACGAATTTCACCATGTTTGCATTAGGGGGTATTAACTTATAAGCTGTGGAACGGCATAAGAAGTAGTAGGGGCTGTTAGAGTCACACAGGGGGACGCTGACGGTCCCCTGCATTGCTCAATAACAGGACAGTGTGGGGGATTCCTCCCTCAGTCTGTATGTCACCCTCTTCCTACCAACAGATGTCATCTAGTCTATTGGTGCTACTAGAGAAGGCTGGGGGTCTAATTCATAAGATTGACTGTTATACCTTTCTCACAAACCGTGGATCCTACAAAACTACTCCTCTTACCAAACTTAAAGTTAAAGCACACTTGTGGGCCACTTAGTTGTCCGGATACCCATACTGGTTTTGTGGGGGAGGGGCAAGAACCAGAGCTAAAGCTGAAACTGTAACTAATTTCATCTTCTAGAAATGTACCGTTAAGTTAGTTTGTGTCTTTTTGAGATCTTTGCTAGATTTTCCTTATGTTTGTTTTTACTAATATGAACATCATATATACACACATATATATATACACATATATATATATATATATAAATGTACATACACATCCATGTCATGTACTGCTGCCACTGCCAGGGTATTAAGGCTCAGTGGAGGCCTAGAGTGTACCCAGCAGTGGGTTCTGTTCACTGTTTTAGCTCGTTGGAGGTGCATTTAAAAAACACAAGTTGGGATGTTTTATCGTTACCCCTGCTAAAATACATTAAGCTAAATAATATAAATAAAAAGATAATCCTCAGTCGTTGATGTGGTTGAGCAGCTTCTTGCAGTGGCTGGCATGGATACCGTTTTCTCGTCCCTCAAGCTTTAGGGAGGTCGGTGTCGTCAGCTGAACCTGGTATGGTCCATGTCGTCCTACTAGGTCACAAACTTGGTTAGAATTAGAGAGGTTAGTATTGCAAGTTTGAAAATTGTCATTCTCACCACCATTATCTCCCCCCTTTTCTTTCTCATTACAAAGAGGAAGAAAAGATGCACTGTTTTTAATGACGAAAAAACAAAACAAAATAATGGCCACTGAGATTCCCACTTTGATCTAAGGAAACAAAAAATGCAATTTTTCAGAATTTCCAGCCCCCTTGTGTCCTCAGGTTCACCATCAGGTCTAGTCAGGCCCTACCCTTTTCACCATTAAGTGACCCTCGAAAATCAATTTACTCAGGGACACAAAATCTCTGGGATGCACGGTGACACGGCAGGAAGCATGTGTGAAATACACTTGGGGACACACAGATAGTCTGCTAAGTACATTAACATACCTTAGCCTGGGGCAATGAGCTAGATCTGAAAAGAAAGGCATGGCTGGGTGTGTATTGAATTGAATTACCCATGGGGGGTCTACTTAGTTTTGAACACAACTCTTGTGGGCTGCTTGCAATTTAAAGTTCCACTTTGACCAAAATAAGAATATCACAATTTGTACATTTCCTACAACCAATTACAAACCTCTGTAACTCTCACTTTCACGTTCCTACAAAAATAACGTATTATTACATACAAACAAAGAGAATAAGACATAAGACAAACATTTACATACATATGCAAAGGGAGAGATTTCATAGTTATCATGCTACTTAAAAAACTTAAGCAAGACAAAAAATTAGAAGCAGACGGAGTAAACACACAATTGGTTAGGTTGGGCTTTAGTCAACAACGTTTTTTCCAAGGGCTAACACGATACATTCCACAGTGACCAGAGAATTATGTAATACACATCCAATCCTTCCCCGGCTGCCCTTAGTGGATCAGTAACTACGGCTATCCCCTCTGGCCAGGTATACAAAATGCGCATCACCCGGACTGAAAACGCACTCTGCATATCCTGTTAATACACCATAATAGATTTCTGAAGCCCCAATATCACTATATCCAGCGTCTTTGTTGTCCAGAGTCTGGTCCTAATTCAGTAATGAACTTCTTCCACCTCCAGACATCAAAGGAACATCCACCTTTTGAGGGGTCACATGGCCCGAGCCCCAAACACAGACTTTATGTACCGCGAAGCTGTTTGGCTAGATTGAGGGGTCTCGCTTCCCCCCTCATACATGGACGGCCCATTGCCCATGTCGATTCGAATCGACTTTTGCACCAAGTTTTAGGAGCAACACTGCCGGGTGCCTTCTTTCGCAGTGCTAGCTGGTTCCAACTCCGATTTCTCTGCCGGTCAGCTAGAAACTTCCACCCAATGGATTTGTATGGCTATACAGCTCAGCAACCACCCACGCTCTCCCCACCCCCGGTACTGACACGGTTACACGTGGGGCGGGTTTCGGAATCTGCTCCTCACACGTTGAAGGCTGGAACAAACGTGTCGCTTTCCCCCGTTTCACGTAGACCGGCCCAAAGTACACATTCGTTCCGACCTAACCCGTGCAGCCAAGCAGCCACGGAAGTACAATAAAACCCTCACTATACAAACCTTGGTTTCAGTCTATTTCCTGATGTTAGACTCAAGAAATGGAGATGCCGGTTACTGATTACACACTGAAAGATATAATGTCTCTACTGGTGGTCCCCTAGATACAAACATCTGACCCACAAACGAATCCCACCCACAAACGGCGGTAGACAACAGGAAGTGACAGGAAATATCCACCTAGGAAGGGAAATTCACTCCTGTAAGAGTTATTATGGAGAAAAGGCATCTCCACTGAAGCTTTATCACCAATCCTTGTTTCCACAACTCAAAATTTTCAAAATCCAATTATCATTGGGACAGGAAGTGAGGGACATCTCCCGAACAGAAACATAGACAGGAAAAACAAACATCACAGGGGTGCTAACCCTTCCCTATGCTATCCAAAAATCTCAAAAATATTTTTTTTTTTTGCTGAAGCTACAAAAAACGTACTTGTTCCGACTCACATAAGAACAAACCTACAGACCCCATCCTGTTTGTAACCCGGGGACCGCCCGTACCTGGAACACAAACTACCATAGAAAACACTATGCCTATAACACTAACCACAAATTAGTCCAAAACAAACCTGATTTTAAACAAAACTGAATCCAATACAAGAATGGATCAGTTATACTTCACACTGTAGTCTATCATTGAAAATCAATGGTCATACAACAAAAACCCCATGAAAAAGCTGCTTAAACATAAATGCCTACATAAAACTGAAAAGGTTATAAAAACATAACAGCTATATGCGAAACCAAAGATAAAACACGAAAACAGATGAATTGTATAGACGCTAAATCTGAACAAGTCAAAACTGGCTAAAAACCGATGCAAAAATCCTGTAAAAACATCACATAATGAATTCAATATGGCATCTCAGCCATGTGGCTCCTTTGTCACTACTCCAAGATGGCTGCCACACCATGTGGCCCACAACACAAAATGGCAGTAAGTGAAACAACATTACAACCCCATGGCTCTCTTTACCTGAAAAAAATGACGCCAAACACGTGATGGAAACAAAATGACTGCACTGAGAACAACCAATAAAAACGCATAACACAGAATTTATCAACCAGATTTGCCAAAACCGGGACAGCCATGTGCTACTCAAACTTCAGCGTCTAAAATAACCAACGGTTTCATTAACAAACGAGTTGTACTCTAAACACACAGAAAAACAAAATCTGCGACTTCAAACTCATCGTGTACCGACAGGGCCAAAACCGTTTAGACCAACTATTTAAGACACAATACGCAAAAATAACCAACAAGAGTCACGTCAGTAAAACAAAGGTAGTGCACAAACCGCAGTAAAAAAAGTCCATTTCTCTCGGTACCCCAACATTACAACAAAGTGAATGACGGTAAAACACAACACCCGGTGTACCACACCGTCGGTAGAACCTCATCACTGTTTCCTCGGTGTACCGACTCTACGGTATAACTTAAGTAATACACTACAAAAATGTCCTAAAAAC
>BLSH010314919.1:2715-18373 GCA_018402905.1 Glandirana rugosa | reverse complement strand
GCACCGATCGGTGCGGAGAGGGGGGAGACAAGCCGGCACTTCCGCCGGCTTGTTTACATGTGATGCTCCGTCATTTGACGGAGCGATCACGTGGTAAACGGCCGCTCCAAGGGGCCATTTACCGTGATCCGTGATGCGCCGGGTCTCATAGACCCGGCGGTCACGGATGCTTCCAGGTGCGCGCCCCCAGGGGGCGCGCGGGAGCGCGATTCTGGGAGGACGTTATATAACGTCCTCCCAGAACAATGGGTGCCACTTGCGGCCGTGTAACTATGTTACACGGTCGGCAAGTGGTTAATACTAAAAAAAAAAGAATAATAAATAATTATTCTTTTTTTTTTAAAAACAGCAACATAGACGCACTTTTTTTTGTGCAAGAAATGCACCGCTCACACCAGCAGCAGGAAACTCTCCCTACACCAATATGAGATGATTTTAGAATGCTAATCTGTCCCTCACAGCACCGACAGATACCTGTCCCTACTGCAGTATGACATGATTTTAGAACGCTAATCTGTCCCTCACAGCACCGACAGGAACCTCTCCGTACTTCAGTATGAGATGATTTTAGAACGATAATCTGTCCCTCACAGCACCAACAGAAACCCCTACCTACTCTAGTATGAGATGATTTTAGAACGATAATCTGTCCCTCACAGCACCGATAGGAACATGTCCCTACTAGAGTTGATCGAACCTCTGGAAGTCCGGGTTCAGCAGGTTCGGCCGAATTTATGGACAAAGTCCGGGTTCGGGTCTGGACTTGACCCGAACTTTGACCCAGACCCCGAACCCCATTGAAATCAATGGGGACCCGAACTTTTAGGCACAAAAATGGCTGTAACAAAGTCCTGGCAAGTCCTAGAGGTCTGCAAAAGGAAGGAAAATGGGGGTAAGGGTCCGACAAGTGCCCTACAAAAAAATGGAGATAGGGAAATAACTTAAAACAATTTTTAACCTAAAATCACATAAAAAAAATCAAGAATGGAGGTGGATGTGTTGTTGGAGGTTGAGGAGGCGGTGAAAGTGGCGGTGGAGGAGGAGGTAGCTAACACTGTTTTTTTTATTTTTGCAATTTTTTGGGTTTTTTTTAAACCAGCAATGTAGATGCACTTTTTAATTTTGTGCAAGAAACAATAATCTGTCCCTTTAAGCAACAGTAGAAACCTCTCCCTATAGAACTAGGAGATGATTTTAGATTCTAAAATCATCTCCAAGTTGTACAGGGAAAGGCTCCAGCTGTTCCTTTAAGGGAAAGATTATTGTTCTAAAATCATCTCCAACTTTGTTTAGGAAAAGTCTATTGCAGCTGCAAAGAGCCATATTATTGTTCTAAAATCATCTCCAAAGTGTATAGGAAAAGTGTATTGCAGCCGCAAAGAGCCATATTACTGTTCTAAAATCATCTCCAAAGTGTATAGGAAAAGTGTATTGCAACCGCATAGAGCCATATTACTGTTCTTCCAGCCGCATAGAGAGCCATATTATTGTTCTAAATTTTAGAATAGTAATATGGCTATATGCGGCTGCAATAAGACTTTTCCTATACACTTTGGAGATGATTTTAGAACAGTAATATGGCTCTATGCGGCTGCAATAAGACTTTTCCTATACACTTTGGAGATGATTTGAGAACAGTAACATGGCACTATGCGGCTGCAATACACTTTTCCTATATACTTTGGAGATGATTTTAGAACAGTAATATGGCTCTATGAAGCTGCAATACACTATTCCTATACACTTTGGAGATGATTTTAGAACAATAATCTTTCCTTTAAGCAACAGACTCTACCTAGTCCAGTCAGATCGTTCTTTGCAGCAGGATGAGGTCTGCAATCTGTCCCTCAAAGCATCAGTACTAGTATCTCTCCCTAGTTCACAATCAGATCGTCACAAACCAGTGAAACACTTGTTGATTGGCTGCCCTTGGCAGCTGTTCAACACGTGAAATAAAATACCAGAATACCGGACCCGAACCCGGACTTTTTTTGAAAAGTCCGGGTTCGGGTCCGTGTCCCGGACACCACAAAGTTCGGTACGGACCCGAACTTTACAGTCCGGGTTCGCTCAACTCTAGTCCCTACTGCAGTATGAGATGATTTTAGAACGATAATCTGTCCCTCACAGCACCAACAGAAACCTCTCCCTACACCAGTATGAGATGATTTTAGAACGCTAATCTGTCCTCACAGCACCGCCAGGAAAGTCTCCCTACACCATTATGAGATGATTTTAGAACGATAATCTGTCCCTCACAGCACCGACGTGAACCTCTCAATACACCAGTATGAGATGATTTTAGAAAGCTAATCTGTCCATCACAGCACCGCTAGGAACCTCTCCCTACACCAGTATGAGATGATTTTCGAACGGTAATCTGTCCCTCACAGCACCGACAGGAACCTGTCCATATTATAGTATGAGATGATTTTAGAACGATAATCTGTCCCTCACAGCACCAACTGGAACCTCTAGATACTCCAGTATGAGATGCTTTTAGAACGATAATCTGTCCCTCACAGCAACGATAAGAACCTGTTCCTACTGCAGTATGAGATGATTTTAGAATGATAATATGTCCCTCACAGCACCGTCAGGAACCTCTTCCTACACCAGTATGAGATTATTTTAGAAAGCTAATCTGTCCCTCACAGCACGGCCAGGAACCTCTCCCTTAACCAGTATGAGATGATTTTAGAACGATAATTTGTCTGTCACAGCACCAACAGGAACCTCTCCCTACACCAGTATGAGATGATTTTAGAACGATAATCTGTCCCTCACAGCACCGACAGGAACCTCTCCCTACTCCAGTATGAGATTATTTTAGAACGTTAATCTGTCCCTCACAGCACCGATAGGTACCTGTCCCTACTGCAGTATGAGATGATTTTACTACGATAATCTGTCCCTCACAGCCCCGACTGGAACCTCACAGCACCGATAGGTACCAGTCAAAACTGCAGTATGAGATTATTTTAGAATCTGTCCCTCACAGCACCGCTAGGAACCTCTCTCTACACCGGTATGAGATGATTTTAGAACGATAATCTGTCCCTCACAATACCGTCAGGAACCTCTCACTACAGCAGAATGAGATGATTTTAGAAGGCTAATCTGTCCTTCACAGCACCGCCAGGAATCTCTCCCTACACCACTATGAGATGATTTTAGAACGCTAATCTGTCCCTCACAGCACCGCCAGGAACGTCTCCCTACACCAGTATGAGATGATTTTAGAACGATAATCTGTCCCTCACAGCACCGACAGGAACCTCTCCCTACACCAGTATGAGATGATTTTAGAAAGTAAATCTGTCCCTCACAGCACCAATAAGAACATGCCCCTACTGCAGTACGAGATGATTTTAGAACGATAATCTGTCAATCACAGCACCGACAGGAACCTGTCCCTACTGCAGTATGAGATGATTTTAGAATGATAATCTGTCCCTCAAAGCACTGACAGGAACCTCTCCTTACTACAGTATGAGATGATTTTAGAACAATAATCTGTCTCTCACAGCACTGACATGAACCTCTCCCTACAACAGTATGAGATGATTTTAGAACGATAATCGGTCCCTAAAAGTACCGATAGGAAACTGTCCCTACTGCAGTACGAGATGATTTTAGAACGAAAATCTGTCCCTCACACCACTGACAGGAACCTGTCCCTACTGCAGTATGAGATGATTTCAGAACGATAATCTATCCCTCACAGCACCAACAGGAATCTGTCCCTACTGCAGTATGAGATGATTTTAGAACGATAATTTATCCCTCACAGCACCGACAAAAACCTCTCCCTACTCCAGTATGAGATGATTTTAGAGCGATAATCTGTCCCTCACAGCACCGATAGGAACCTATTCCTACTGCAGTATGAGATGATTTTAGAACGATAATCTGTCCCTCACAGCACCGACAGGAACCTCTCCCTACTCCAGTATGAGATGATTTTAGAGCGATAATCTGTCCCTCACAGCACCGATAGGAACCTTTCCCTAATGCAGAATTAGATGATATTAGAAGGCTAATATGTCCCTCAAAGCACCGACAGGAACCTGTCCCTACACCATTATGAGATGATTTTAGAACGATAATCTATCCCTCAAAGCACTGACAGGAACCTCTCCTTACTACAGTATGAGATGATTTTAGAACGATAATCTGTCTCTCACAGCACTGACATGAACCTCTCCCTACAACAGTATGAGATGATTTTAGAACGATAATCTGTCCCTAAAAGTACCGATAGGAAATTGTCCCTACTGCAGTATGAGATGATTTTAGAACGAAAATCTGTCCCTCACACCATTGACAGGAACCTGTCCCTACTGCAGTATGAGATGATTTTAGAACGATAATCTGTCTCTCACAGCACTGACAGAAATCTGTCCCTACTGCAGCATGAGATGATTTTAGAGCGATAATCTGTCCCTCACAGCACCGATAGGAACCTATTCCTACTGCAGTATGAGATGATTTTAGAACGATAATCTGTCCCTCATAGCACCGACAGGAACCTTTCCCTAATGCAGAATTAGATGATATTAGAATGCTAACATGTCCCTCACAGCACCGACAGGAACCTGTCCCTGCACCAGTATGAGATGATTTTAGAACGATAATCTGTCCCTCACAGCACCAACAGAAACCTCTCCCTTCACCATTATGAGATGATTTTAGAATGATAATCTGTCCCTCACTGCACCGACAGGAATCTCTCCCTACACCAGTATGAGATTATTTTAGAACGATAATCTGTCCCTCACAGCACCGATAGGAACCTGTCCCTACTTCAGTATCAGATGATTTTAGAACGATAATCTGTCCCTCACAGCACCGACAGGAACCTGTCACTACTACAGTATGAGATGATTTTAGAACGATAATCTGTCCCTCACAGCACCGACAGGAACCTCTCCCTACACCAGTATAAGATGATGTTAGAACGATAATCTGTCCCTCACAGCACCAACAGAAACCTTTCCCTACACCATTATGAGATGATTTTAGAACGATAATCTGCCCCTCACAGCACCGTCAGGAATCTCTCCCAACACCAGTATGAGATGATTTTAGAATGATAATCTGTCCCTCACAGCACCAACAGGAACCTCCCCCTACTCCAGTATAAGATTATTTTAGAACGATAATCTGTCCCTCACAGCACCGACAGGAACCTGTCCCTACTGCAATATGAGATGATTTTAGAACGATAATCTATCCCTCACAGCACCGACAGGAACATGTCACTACTGCTGGAGGAGATGATTTTAGAACGATAGTCTGTCCCTCACAGCACCGACAGGAACCTCTCCCTTCACTAGTATGAGATGATTTTAGAACGATAATCTGTCCCTCACAGCATCGACAGGAACCTCTCCCTACACCAGTATGAGATGATTTTAGAACGATAAACTGTCCCTCACAGCAACGACAGGTAGCTCTCCCTACACCAGTATGAGATGATTTTAGAACGATAATCTGTCCCTCAGCACCTACAGGAACCTCTCCCTACTCCAGTATGAGATGATTTCAGAACGTTAATCTGTCCTTTACAGCACCGATAGGAACATGTCCCTACTGCGGTATGAGATGATTTTACAACAATAATCTGTCCCTCACAGCACCGACAGGAACCTCACAGCACCGATAGGTACCTCTCCCTACTGCAGTATGAGATTATTTTAGAACGCTAATCTGTCCCTCACAGGACTGCTAGGAACCTCTCTCTACACCGGTATGAGATGATTTTAGAACGATAATCTGTCCCTCACAATACCGTCAGGAACCTCTCCCTACAGCAGAATGAGATGATTTTAGAAGGCTAATTTGTCCCTCACAGCACCGCCAGGAACCTCTCCCTACACCAGAATGAGATGATTTTAGAATGATAATCTGTCCCTCACAGCACCAATAAGAACATGCCTCTACTGCAGTATGAGATGATTTTAGAACGATAATCTGTCCCTCAAAGCACTGACAGGAACCTCTCCTTACTACAGTATGAGATGATTTTAGAACGATAATCTGTCTCTCACAGCACTGACATGAACCTCTCCCTACAACAGTATGAGATGATTTTAGAACGATAATCTGCCCTAAAAGAACCGATAGGAAACTGTCCCTACTGCAGTACGAGATGATTTTAGAATGATAATCTGTCCCTCACACCACTGACAGGAACCTGTCCCTACTGCAGTATGAGATGATTTTAGAACGATAATCTGTCCCTCACAGCACTGACAGAAACCTCTCCCTACTCCAGTATGAGATGATTTTAGAGGGATAATCTGTCCCTCACAGCACCGACAGGAACCTTTCCCTAATGCAGAATCAGATGATATTAGAACGCTAATATGTCCCTCACAGCACCGACAGGAACCTGTCCCTACTGCAGTATGAGATGATTTTAGAACGATAATCTATCCCTCACAGCACTGACAGAAACCTCTCCCTACTCCAGTATGAGATGATTTTAGAGGGATAATCTGTCCCTCACAGCACCGACAGGAACCTATCCCTAATGCAGAATTAGATGATATTAGAACGCTAATATGTCCCTCACAGCACCGACAGGAACATGTCCCTGCACCAGTATGAGATGATTTTAGAACGATAATCTGTCCCTCACAGCATAAAACAGAAACCTCTCCCTTCACCATTATGAGATGATTTTAGAATGATAATCTGTCCCTCACAGCACCGACAGAAATCTCTCCCTACACCAGTATGAGATTATTTTAGAACGATAATCTGTCCCTCACAGCACCAATAGGAACCTGTCCCTACTGCAGTATGAGATGATTTTAGAACGATAATCTGTCCCTCACAGCACCGAAAGGAACCTCTCCCTACACCAGTATAAGATGATGTTAGACTGATAATCTGTCCCTCACAGCACCAACAGAAACCTTTCCCTACACCATTATGAGGTGATTTTAGAACGATAATCTGTCCCTCATAGCACTGTCAGTAATCTCTCCCAACACCAGTATGAGATGTTTTTAGAACGATGATCTGTCCCTCATAGCACCAACAGGAACCTCCCCCTACTCCAGTATCAGATTATTTTAGAACGATAATCTGTCCCTCACAGCACCGACAGGAACCTGTCACTACTGCAGTATAAGATGATTTTAGAACGATAATCTGTCCCTCACAGCACTGACAGGAACCTGTCCCTACTGCAATATGAGATGATTTTAGAACGATAATCTATCCCTCACAGCACCGACAGGAACATGTCCCTACTGCAGGAGGAGATGATTTTAGAACGATAATCTGTCCCTCACAGCACGGACAGGTACCTCTCCCTACACCAGTATGAGATGATTTTAGAACGATAATCTGTCCCTCACAGCACCGACAGGAAGCTCTCCCTACACCAGTATGAGATGATTTTAGAATGATAATCTGTCCCTCAGCAGCGACAGGAACCTCTCCCTTCTCCAGTATGAGATGATTTTAGAACGTTAATCTGTCCTTTACAGCACCGATAGGAACATATCCCTACTGCGGTATGAGATGATTTTACAACAATAATCTGTCCCTCACAGCACCGACAGGAACCTCTCACTACACCAGTATGAGATTATTTTAGAACGCTAGTCTGTCCCTCACAGCAATGCCGAGAACCTCTCCCTACACCAGTATGAGATGATTTTAGAACGATAAGTTGTCCCTCACAGTACCGTTAGGAACATCTCCCAACACCAGTATGAGATGATTTTAGAATGATATCCTGTGCCTCACAGCACCGACAGGAACCTCTCACTACACCAGAATGAGATGATTTTAGAAGGCTAATCTGTCCCTCACAGCACCATCAGGAACCTCTTCCTACAACAGTATGAGATGATTTTACAACAATAATCTGTCCCTCACAGCACCGACAGGAACCTCTCACTACACCAGTATGAGATTATTTTAGAACGCTAATCTGTCCCTCACAGCAATGCCGAGAACCTCTCCCTACACCAGTATGAGATGATTTTAGAACGATAAGCTGTCCCTCACAGTACCGTTAGGAACCTCTCCCAACACCAGTATGAGATGATTTTAGAATGATATCCTGTGCCTCACAGCACCGACAGGAACCTCTCACTACACCAGAATGAGATGATTTTAGAAGGCTAATCTGTCCCTCACAGCACCATCAGGAACCTCTTCCTACAACAGTATGAGATGATTTTACAACAATAATCTGTCCCTCACAGCACCGACAGGAACCTCTCACTACACCAGTATGAGATTATTTTAGAACGCTAATCTGTCCCTCACAGCAATGCCGAGAACCTCTCCCTACACCAGTATGAGATGATTTTAGAACGATAAGCTGTCCCTCACAGTACCGTTAGGAACCTCTCCCAACACCAGTATGAGATGATTTTAGAATGATATCCTGTGCCTCACAGCACCGACAGGAACCTCTCACTACACCAGAATGAGATGATTTTAGAAGGCTAATCTGTCCCTCACAGCACCATCAGGAACCTCTTCCTACAACAGTATGAGATGAATTTAGAACGATAATCTGTCCCTCACAGCACCGACAGGAACCTCTCCCTACACCAGTATGAGATGATTTTAGAACGATAATCTGTCCCTCACAGCACCAACAGGAACCCCCCCTACTCCAGTATGAGATTATTTTAGAACGATAATCTGTCCCTCACAGCACCAATAGTAACATGTCCATACTGAAGTATGAGATGATTTTAGAACGATAATCTGTCCCTCAAAGCACTGACAGGAACCTCTCCCTACTACAGTATGAAATGATTTTAGAACGATAATCTGTCCCTCACAGCACTGACCGGAACCTCTCCCTACAACAGTATGAGATGATTTTAGAACGATAATCTGTCCCTAAAAGTACCGATAGGAAACTGTCCCTACAGCAGTATGAGATGATTTTAGAACGATAATCTGTCCCTCACACCACTGACAGGAAACTGTCCCTACTGCAGTATGACATGATTTTAGAACGATAATCTGTACCTCACAGCACTGACAGGAATCTGTCCCTTCTGCAGTATGAGATGATTTTAGAATGATAATCTATCCCTCACAGCACTGATAGGAACCTGTCCCTACTGCAGTATGAGATGATTTTAGAACGATAATCTGTCCCTCACAGCACCGACAGGAACCGTTCCCTAATGCAGAATTAGATGATATTAGAACGCAAATATGTCCCTCACAGCACCGACAGGAACCTCTCCCTACACCAGTATGAGATGATTTTAGAACGATAATCTGTCCCTCACAGCACCAACAGAAACCTCTCCCTTCACCATTATCAGATGATTTTAGAACGATAATCTGTCTCTCACAGCACCGACAGGAATCGGTCACTCTTGCAGTATGAGATGATTTTAGAACGATAATCTGTCCCTGACAGCACCGACAGGAACCTCTCCCTTCACCAGTATAAGATTATTTTAGAACGCTAATATTTCCCTCACAGCACCGACAGGAACCTCTCCCTACACCAGTATAAAATGATGTTAGAAAGATAATCTGTCCCTCACAGCACCATCAGGAATCTCTCCCTACACCAGTATGAGATGATTTTAGAACGATAATCTGTCCCTCATAGCACCAACAGGAACCTCCCCTTACTCCAGTATGAGATGATTTTAGAATGATAATCTGTCCCTCACAGCAGTGATAGGAAACTGTCCCTAATGCAGTATGAGATGATTTTAGAACGATAATATTTCCCTCACAGCACTGACAGGAACCTATCCCTACTGCAGAATGATATGATTTTAGAACGATAATCTATCCCTCACAGCACCAACAGGAACATGTCCCTACTGCAGGATGTGATGATTTTAGAACGATAATCTGTCCCTCACAGCACCGACAGGAACCTCTCCTTTCACCAGTATGAGATGATTTTAGAACGATAATCTGTCCCTCACACCTCCAACGGGAACCTCTCTCTACACCAGTATGAGATGATTTTAGAACGATAATCTGTCCCTCACAGCACCAACAGGAATCTCTCCCTACACCAGTATGAGATGATTTTAGAACGATAATCTGTCCCTGACAGCACCAACAGGAACCTCTCCCTACTCCAGTATGAGAAGATTTTAGAACGTTAATCTGTTCCTCACAGCACCAACAGGAACCTCTCCTTTCACCAGTATCAGATGATTTTAGAACGATAATCTGTCCCTCACAGCACCAACAGGAACCTCTCCCTACACCAGTATAAGATGATTTTAGAATGATAATCTGTCCCTCACAGCACCAACAGGAACCTCTCCTTACTCCAGTATGAGATGATTTTAGAAAGTTAATCTGTCCCTCACAGCACCGATAGGAAACTGTCCCTACTGCAGTATGAGATGATTTTACAACGATAATCTGTCATTCACAGTACCAACAGGAACCCCCCATACTCCAGTATGAGATTATTTTAGAACGATAATCTGTCCCTCACAGCACCAATAGGAACATGCCCCTACTGCAGTATGAAATGATTTTAGAAAGATAATCTGTCCCTCACAGCACCGACAGGAACCTGTCCCTATTGCAGTAAGGGATGATTTTAGAACGATAATCTGTCCCTTAAAGCACTGACAGGAACCTCTCCTTACTACAGTATGAGATGATTTTAGAACGATAATCTGTCCCTCACAGCACTGCACGGAACCTCTCCCTACAACAGTATGAGATGAATTTAGAATGATAATCTGTCCCTCACAGCACCGACAGGAACCTCTCCCTGCTTTAGTATGAGATGATTTTAAAATGCTAATCTGTCCCTCACAGCACCGACAGGAACCTGTCCCTAATGCAGTATGAGATGATTTTAGAACACTAATCTGTCCCTCACAGCACTGACAGGAACCTGTCCCTACTGCAGTATGAGATGATTTTAGAACGATAATCTATCCCTCACAGCACCAACAGGAACATGTCACTACGGCAGGATGAGATGATTTTAGAACGATAATCTGTCCCTCACAGCACCAATAGGAACATGCCCCTACTGCAATATGAGATGTTTTTAGAATGATAATCTGTCCCTCACAGCACCGACAGGAACCTGTCCCTACTGCAGTATGAGATGATTTTAGAACGATAATCTGTCCCTTAAAGCACTGACAGGAACCTCTCCTTACTACAGTATGAGAGGATTTTAGAACGATAATCTGTCCCTCACAGCACTGACCGGAACCTCTCCCTACAACAGTATGAGATGATTTTAGAACGATAATCTGTCCCTAAAAGTACCGAAAGGAAACTGTCCCTACAGCAGTGTGAGATGATTTTAGAATGATAATCTGTACCTCACACCACTGACTGGAACCTGTCCCTACTGCTGTATGAGATGATTTTAGAACGATAATCTGTACCTCACAGCACTGACAGGAATCTGTCCCTACTGCAGTATGAGATGATTTTAGAACGATAATCTATCCCTCACAGCACCGACAGGAACCTCTCCATACTCCAGTATGAGATGATTTTAGAGCGATAATCTGTCCCTCACAGCACCGATAGGAACCTGTCCCTACTGCAGTATGAGATGATTTTAGAACGATAATCTGTCCCTCACAGCACCGACAGGAACCTTTCCCTAATGCAGAGTTAGATGATATTAGAACGCTAATATGTTCCTCACAGCACCGACAGGAACCTCTCCCTACACCAGTATGAGATTATTTTAGAACGATAATCTGTCCCTCACAGCACCAACAGGAACCTGTCACTACTACAGTATGAGATGATTTTAGAACGATAATCTGTCCCTCACAGCACCGACAGGAACCTCTCCCTATACCAGTATGAGATGATTTTAGAACGATAATCTGTCCCTCACAGCACTGACAGGAAACTGTCCCTTCTGCAGGATGATATGATTTTAGAACGATAATCTATCCCTCACAGCACCGACAGGAACCTCTCCCTACACCAGTATGAGATGATTTTAGAACGATAATCTGTCCCTCACTGCACTGACAGGAACCTCTCCCTACACCAGTATGAGATGATTTTAGAACGATAATCTGTCCCTCACAGCACCACCAGGAACCTCTTACTACACCAGTATGAGATGATAATAGAAAGATAATCAATCCCTCATAGCACTGACAGGAATCTCTCTCTACAGCAGTATGAGATAATTTTAGAAAGATAATCTGTCAATCACAGCACCGACAGTAACATCTCACTACACCAGTATGAGATGATTTTGGAAAGATAATCTGTCCCTCACAGCACCAATAGGAACATGTCACTCCTGCAGTATGAGATGATTTTAGAACGATAATCTGTCCCTCACAGCACCGACAGAAACCTCTCCCTAGACCACTATGAGATGATTTTAGAAAGTTAATCTATCCCTCGCAGCACTGACATGAATCTCTCCCAACAGCAGTAAGAGATGATTTTAGAATGATAATCTGTCCCTCACAGCAAAAACAGGAACCTCCCCCTACTCCAGTATGAGATTATTTTAGAACGATAATCTGTCCTTCACAGCACCGACAGAAACCTCTCCCTACACTAGTATGAGATGATTTTAGAAAGTTAATCTGTCCCTCACAGCACTGACAGGAACCTCTCCCTACACCAGTATGAGATGATTTTAGAACGATAATCTGTCCCTCACAGCACCAACAGGAACCTCCCACTACTCCAGTATGAGATTATTTTAGAACGATAATCTGTCCTTCACAGCACCAATAGGAACATGTCCCTACTGCAGTATGAGATTATTTTATAATGAAAATCTGTCCCTCACAGCACCGACAGGAACCTGTCCCTACTGCAGTTTGAGATGATTTTAGAACAATAATCTGTCCCTCAAAGCACTGACGGGAACCTCTCCCTACTCCAGTATGAGATAATTTTAGAACGATAATCTGTCCCTCACAGCACTGATAGGAAACTGTCACCACTGCAGTATGAGATGATTTTAGAATGATAATCTGTCCCTCAAGGCACCGAAAGGAACCTGTCACTGCTGCAGTATGAGATGATTTTATAATGATAATCTGTCCCTCACAGCACCGACAGGAACCTCTCCCCACACCAGTATGAGATAATTTTAGAACGAAAATCTGTCCCTCACAGTACCACCAGGAACCTCTCCCTACACCAGTATGAGATGATTTTAGAACAATAATCTGTCCCTCACAGCACCTACAGAAACCTTTCCCTAAACCAGTATGAGATGATTTTAGGATGATAATCTGTTCCTCACAGCACCGACAGGAACCTCTCCCTAGACCACTATGAGATGATTTTGGAAAGATAATCTATCCCTCACAGCCATGACAGGAATCTCTCCCTACACCAGTATGAGATGATTTTAGAACGGAAATCTGTCCTTCACAGCACCAACAGGATCCTCCCCCTTCTCCAGTATGAGATTTTTTTAGAATGATAATCTGTCCTTCACAGCACCAATAGGAACATGTCACTCCTGCAGTATGAGATGATTTTAGAACGATAATCTGTCCCTCACAGCACCGACAGAAACGTCTCCCTACACCAGTATGAGATGATTTTAGAACGATAATCTTTCCCTCAGAGCACCGACAGAAACCTCTCCCTAGACCACTATGAGATGATTTTAGAAAGTTAATCTATCCCTCGCAGCACTGACATGAATCTCTCCCAACAGCAGTAAGAGATGATTTTAGAACGATAATCTGTCCCTCAAGGCACCAAAAGGAACCTGTCACTGCTGCAGTATGAGATGATTTTATAATGATAATCTGTCCCTCACAGCACAGACAGGAACCTCTCCCCACACCAGTATGAGATGATTTTAGAACGAAAATGTGTCCCTCACAGTACCACCAGGAACCTCTCCCTACACCAGTATGAGATGATTTTAGAACAATAATCTGTCCCTCACAGCACCTACAGAAACCTTTCCCTAAACCAGTATGAGATGATTTTAGAATGATAATCTGTTCCTCACAGCACCGACAGGAACCTCTCCCTAGACCACTATGAGATGATTTTGGTAAGATAATCTATCCCTCACAGCCGTGACAGGAATCCCTCCCTACACCAGTATCAGATTATGTTAGAACGATAATCTGTCCCTCACAGCACCGACAGGAACCTGTCACTGCTGCAGTATGAGATGATTTTAGAACGATAATCTGTCCCTCACAGCACTGATAGGAAACTGTCACTGCTGCAGTATGAGATGATTTTAGAACGATAATCTATCCCTCACAGCACTGACAGGAACCTGTCCCTACTGCAGTATGAGATGATTTTAGAACGATAATCTATCCCTCACAGCACCGACAGGAACATGTCACTACTGCAGGAGGAGATGATTTTAGAACAATAATCTGTCCCTCACAGCACCGACAAGAACCTGTCCCTAATGCAGTATGAGATGTTATTAGAACGATAATCTGTCCCTCAGAGCACCGACAGAAACCTTTCCCGACACCATTATGAGATTATTTTAGAACGATAATCCGTCCCTCACTGCACCGACAGAAACCACTCCCTACACCAGTATGAGATGATTTTGGAACGATAATCTGTCCCTCACATCACTGACAGGAACCTCTTCCTACACCAGTATGAGATGATCTTAGAACGATAATCTACCCCTCACAGCACCGATAGGAACATGTCCCTACAGCAGTATGAAATGATTTTAGAATGATAATCTGTCCCTCACACCACTGACTGGAACCTGTCCCTACTGCAGTATGAGATGATTTTAGAACGATAATCTGTACCTCACAGCACCGACAGGAATCTCTCCCTACAGAAGTATGAGATGATTTTAGAACGGAAATCTGTCCTTCACAGCACCAACAGGATCCTCCCCCTACTCCAGTATCAGATTATTTTAGAACGATAATCTGTCTCTCACAGCACCAATATGAACATGTCACTCCTACAGTATGAGATTATTTTAGAATGATAATCTGTCCCTCACAGCACCGACAGAAACTTCTCCCTACACCAGTATGAGATGATTTTAGAATGATAATCTGTCCCTCACAGCACCGAAAGGAACCTCTCCCTAGACCACTATGAGATGATTTTAGAAAGTTAATCTATCCCTCGCAGCATTGACAGGAATCTCTCCCTACAGCAGTAAGAGATGATTTTAGAACGATAATCTGTCCCTCACAGCACCAACAGGAACCTCCCCCTACTCCAGTATGAGATTATTTTAGAACGATAATCTGTCCCTCACAGCACCACCAGGAACCTCTCCCTACACCAGTATGAGATGATTTTAGAACGAAAATATGTCCCTCACAATACCACCAGGAACCTCTATCTACACCAGTATGAGCTTATTTTAGAACAATAATCTGTCCCTCATAGCACCTACAGAAACCTTTCCCTACACCAGTATGAGATGATTTTAGAACGATAATCTGTCCCTCACAGCACCGACAGGAACCTCTCCCTAGACCACTATGAGATGATTTTAGAAAGTTAATCTATCCCTCGCAGCATTGACAGGAATCTCTCCCTACAGCAGTAAGAGATGATTTTAGAACGATAATCACCACACTCCCTGTCTAATAGCAAGATTTTAGTAGAGTATGACGACATCCCTGTCAAAGGATAGCCATGAAAATCCCTGTCTAATAGCAAGATTTTAGTAGAGTATGACAACATC
>BLSH010314891.1:0-15005 GCA_018402905.1 Glandirana rugosa | reverse complement strand
GCCAAAATAGCAAGTCGGTCGCCCGACTCACTACTTTTGCCTTCGGTAAAGGGGTATATCCTCCCCCCTACCCCCTTAGGAACATAAGACTGTTACCCCCCGAGGAGGCGAAGAGCGGAGGAGCCCCCCATTGTCAGAATACAAGGATTCCCCCATCCCCCCTCCTATATGGGGAAATGGCTTCCGTTTTCATCACTCAGCCCGCTGGCTGAACGATAAAACCGAACCGTGAATGGGCAGCTTTGGGCACGAGAGATTTTATTCATCAACTGAGCCCTCTGAAGGGGGACGGCTGGCGAGGGACAGGCTGGCCACTGCGTGGTTCAGTGTGGGCATTTTACATGGGGCAAATACAAACATTAGCGATTAGTCTGTAAATTTCCACTTTTCTTTCCCCCTCTCTCTACCCCCCAGCATGCTCATCCTTTTCTTCTTTGCAGTAACGCCCTCTCTCCTCAAACCCTCACTTCTTAACCCCCCTTCCCCGCCACACAGCCTATAAATACCCCCCTCACTCCTGCCCTCCCAATACTACTGCACCTATCACCTCCGACTCATTCTGAGCCAACACAATGCCACCACCTCCACTTCACTGCAGCGCCAGCCCTGGCTTAGGTCCCACTCCCACCTTACTGCCCTCACCCTCCTACTACTCCTTATGTCTGGGGATATTGCCCTCAACCCTGGCCCTCCTCTAGCCAACTCCTACCCCCAGAAGCGGCAGTCTAGCTTCTATGACAATAGCCGTAACCCCTGCTGTCTTATCTCAATTCCCCTGATTCCAAGAGTCAGCCCCGCCCTATGTGTGCCCTCTGGAATGCCCGCTCTGTCTCCAACAAACTTGCCTCCATCAATGACCTTTTCCTTTCCAACTTCCTCAATTTCCTTGCTATTACCGAAACCTGGCTCCAGGAATCTGACACTGCCTCTCCTGCTGTCCTCTGCCATGGTGGCCTCCTCTGCACTCACCCAGGTCCAGTGGACGAAAAGGAGGCGGTGTTGGACTTCTCCTCCCCCCTCTCTTTCCCTCTGGTCTTTTGAATTGCACTGCATTCATATTTTTTCTCCAGTTTGTTTGAGGGTTGCATTAATTTACCGCCCCTCCGGCCCTGTGTCATGTTTTCTTGAAGACTTCTCTGCATGGCTACCCTACTTCCTCTTTTCTGAAGTACCTACCATCATCCTTGGAGACTTTACCATTCCAATCAATGCAAAGACCTCAGCCACTTCCCAACGACTCAATGTAACCTCCTCCTTCAACCTAACACAATGGACACGAAGCACCACTCACCCCAATGGCAACGCCCTTGTATTCTCCCACCTCTGCACCCCCTGCAACTTCTCTAACACCCCCTTTCCTCTCTCCAATCAGAACCTCCTTAGTTTCACACTCTCCCTGTCTCCTACCTCCCATGCCACCAAGTTACCCACAGGAACCTTCACCACCTCAACCCTTCCCTTCTTCATTCTGCTACTGACTGCCTTTATGATGAAATCACACCCCTGTCCTGCCCAGACCTGGCCACTTCTGTTTACAACAACAAACTGTCACCCTCCCTGGACACACTTGCCCATCTCCACATGCAGAACCCGGCCTCGTCTGCCACAACCCTGGCAAACAGGAGGCACCAGAAGTCTCTTGAGCAAGTGTGGTGAAAAACGAAAACCCTACAAGACTTCACCCTCTACAAATCTGCCCTCCCCAAATACAACTCCTGGCTCCGCTAAACAAATCTACTGCACCACCCATCAAATGCCTCTCATCCAATCCTCGCCAACTCTTCTCTACCCCTAATTCCTTACTCCGCCCCCCCACTGCCTCCACCCACCAACCTGCTCTCTTCCCAGGAGATTGCCAATCACTTCAAAAACAAAATTGACACAATTCATGATGAGATATCCCGCGCCCAGCTTCCCCCACCAACCAACACACCCAACACCCCACTCAACACTTTCCTCCTTCAAACCTGCTAGCTCTGAGGAAGTTCTCCTACTCTTTTCCACAGCCACCCCACCACCTGCCCCCTGGACCCCTCACAGCTTCTATGACCACCCTCCTGCTCTGTCCTAAACTCTCTAACCCACATCTCCAACTTCTCCCTCTCTTCCGGCACCTTCCCCTCTCCACTCAAACATGCGCTGGTCACCCCCAGACTTAAAAAACCCTCACTGGACCCCACCTGTATGAATAACTTAAGACCCATTTCCCTGCTCCCGTTTGCCTCCAAGCTTCTTGAACGCCTCGTCTGCTACCTCACTGACAGCCTTCTTGATCCCCTACAATCCGGCTTCTGCCCACAACACTCAACTGAAACTGCCCTACGACCAACTCACCAACGACCTACATACTGCTAAAACCAATGGTCAGTACTCCATACTCCTCTCCATACTCCTGGACCTCTCTGCTGCCTTTCACACAGTTGACCACCCCCTCCTCCTCAATAAACTCCACTCCCTTGGCCTCCGTGACTCTGCTCTTTCCTGGTTCTCCTCCCACTTATCTCTGCACCTTCAGCATCACAACTCCATCTCCTCCGCTCCTCTGTCTCTTTATGTTGGGGTCCCCCAAGGCTCCGTCCTTGGGCCCCTCCTATTCTCCCTCTCTATCTCTTCCCATGGCTTCCATTACCACCTCTATGCTGACGACACCCAGATCTCTCGACTCCTCAACTCTGCACCTCAATCTCCTCACTCATCACCAACTTACTGAATGACGGATCGGTATGGAAGTCACGCCACTTCCTCAACCTCAATCTTTCTAAAACTGAACTTCTAATATTTCCTCCTCCTCGGTCCCCTCCTCAGGACTTTACCATTGAGATCAACGGCACAACCATTGGTCCCTCCACACATGCCAGGGTGCTGGGTGTAATCCTAGACCCCGACCTCTCCTTCAGCCCCCACATCCAATCACTGGCTAAATCTTGCCGCCTCCACCTCCACAACATCTCCAGAATTCGCCCCTTCCTAACGACCCCACAAAACAACTTCTTCACTCCTTGGTTATTTCCCTCCTTGATTACTGCGACTCCCTCCTCACCGGCCGACCGTTACTCAGGCTACCCCCCCTTCAGTCTATCATGAATGCCGCGGCCAGACTTGTACACCTCACTAACCGATCCACGACTGCTGCCCCGCTCTGCCAATCCCTTCACCGGCTTCCCCTCCCCCACCGTATAAAATTCTAAATACCCCAACATACAAGGCCACCCACCACACTGCCCCCAGCTACATCGCCAATCTCATCCACAGATATCACCCCAATCGTCCTCTACGCTCCTCCCAAGACCTCCTTCTCTAAAGCTCCCTTGTTACCTCCTCCCATGCTCGCCTACAGGACTTCTCCAGAGCCTCTCCCATCCTCTGGAACTCCCTGCCCCAGAATGTCAGGTCAGCCCCCACCCTGTGATCCTTGAAATCTCACTTATTCAGGGAAGCCTCTCCCTAAGAACTGCTTGAGCCTCCGCTATCAGATCATCCCCTGCAGCCATTACCTCCTCCGGGCCCCAGGGATCTGCAATTAGCGGACCTCCAGATGTTGCAGAACTACAAGTCCCATCATGCCTCTGCCTTTGGGTGTCATGCTTGTGGCTGTCAGAGTCTTGCTATGCCTCATGGGATTTGTAGTTCTGCAACAGCTGGAGGTCCACTAATTGCAGATCCCTGAGATTGTAATCTCTATAAATCCCTATTCCTTCTGTATTGTAATTGTACTGCGTCCCTTCTATATAAATCCTCTATAATAATAACTGCCCCCCCCTAAGGGGTTAATTTTCATATTACCTCCTCTGCCGCCAGACCCCGCAATGTCTCCTCTTCACTTCCTCCCAACTCACCTCTCACCCGCAACTTCCTATTTATTCCTGACATCACTTCCTGTCTCTGACATCACTTCCTGCCTGTACCTGACATCACTTCCTGCCTGTACCTGACATCACTTCCTGTCTGTACCTGACATCACTTCCTGTCTGTAGCTGACATCACTTCCTGTATTCCATAGAGACTTCCTGTCTGGGTAGAAGTGAGATCACCGCCTTGTGGACCTCAGAGGAACTGCAGCTCTGAGAAAGGTCTGGTAGGGTGACCACGGCCTTGTGCTGTAAATCCTTATAGATGGGGTCATCTCCACTCCCACCAAGGGGGGTAGAAATATTACTGCTGCTCGGGGGGAGACATTTTGGCTCCTTTGATTTTGCAGTAAAATTGATTGGGGATTCAGTCATGTAGAACTTCTGTTATTTGGATCCAAAGTTCCCCAGCCGAGAGTAAAGGGTGGAAACGGCCCCGGTGCCCCAGATTTGGGCAATTATATCACCAATAGAAATTGAATAAAACCCGCGCTGTAACAAAATAACTTAGCGGAGTGCTGCTGTAACAAAGCTGAGTATTCCCGGCATTGAGCGTCACAGCGCCGCCCTATGGTGGAAATGACCACAAATACACTGAGTTCTGTCCCTGATACTTTTCTTATTTGCACTGACAGACAATTTTCAGGATTTCGGGGTCCCCCCTTCTTCAAGGTCCAAGCAGTACTGAATAGAAACAAAAAAAAACCTCTGAGGGAAAGAAGGAGAAAAAGGAAAACCAAACAAATGGATGTACAAGGCCATGGTAATGAAGCCAAGCACAGGGGTAATGAGAGGCAAAGCTATAGACTGGGGGGGCGACAGTCACAGGGGGGGGTGGTAAAACTTTAGAATAATGAGTGAGAAAACCGATATCCAAGTTTAAGCCGTTATTTTTTGTGTTTTCCTTCTCCTTTAAGAACCAAAACATTGAGGTTCTCAGTAGCGATGCAGAAATCATCTTCTTTATGTTCCTTGATGGAATGTCTCTGTGAATTCATCCTTGTGTGCAATCTCTGTCCTGTTTCCCCATCATGAGATCCTTTCCTGCACCGACTGCATTGAATGAGGTGCAGCTGTACGACCCCCTGAAGATCCCCTCTCACAAATACACTGAAATATGTGGATACACTAGGGGCTCAAAATGATATTCTCTGCAGATCCACTGCTTCCACTTTACACCTACTTCATTGATCTTATGGTGTTTGGCAATAACTTAAGGTGTTAAACCTAAAAACATTTCTTTTTATCTTAATGCATTAAGGTATAAAACATATTTGGTTTCTCCATCCCCCCTCCCCCCTCACTATGGTAAGGGGAAGGGATCAGTGCTGTGCATCCATTCCCCCATCTTTACACAGCCATTGGCTCTTGCTGCTGCCAATCAGATGCAGTGAAGAGGAAGTGGGGGGCGGGCCTAAGTCCCACTGTGTAAGTCTATGGAGTGCGGTGCAGCTTCATTGACTTACACCGGCCGGGAGCGCACAGACTACGCCCTCCCCATAGCCATTGGCTGGATATGGTAGTCCTAAAAAGAAGAGGAGGAGGAGCCAAGATCACCGCCGGGGACCCCAGAAGAGGAGGAGGAGCCAAGATCGTCACTGGGGACCCCAGAAGAGGAGGAGGAGGAGCCAAGATCGCCGCCGGGGACCCCAGAAGAGGAGGAGGAGCCAAGATCACCGCCGGGGACCCCAGAAGAGGAGCCAAGATCACCGCCGGGGACCCCAGAAGAGGAGGAGGAGCCAAGATCGCCGCCGGGGACCCCAGAAGAGGAGGATCGGGGCCACTCTGCGCAATAGCACTGCACAGAGCAGGTAAGTATAACGTTTGTTTTTTAATAAAAAAATATATGACTTTAGTAAAACTTTAACCGGTTCCACACTGCGCCCGGTATATTTACTGCGGCAATGTGGATGCGTCCCGCAACTCGCCGTAAATAGGCGGCGATTCGCGCAGGCGCAGCTAGGGGGCAAGCGCGTGCTGCAGCCGGCGCACTCTCGTGCCCGACACACTCTGGAGGAGGTGCCCACGGCTCAGGTGGACCAGATGTCCCCCGGCGAGCCGCGATGAGCGGCCAGAGCCAAAGAGCGGGGAACGGCCAATGTAAACACGACGGTTCCCCGCTCTTTCAATGGGGACATAGGAGATCTACTGATTCCTGTCACTGGGATTGGTTAGATCTCTCATGCCCATGGTAGCCCAACCCCCTCACAGTTAGAACGCCCAGGGAACACAGTTATCCCCTAGAGCGCCCCCTGCAGGTTAACCCCTTCACTGCCAATGACATTTACATTTCTGATTGCTGGAAAAATGGCATTGGTCCCAAAAATGTGTCAAAAATGTCCGACATGTCCGCCGCAATATCGCAGTCTCGATAAAAATCGCAGATCGCCGCCATTACTTGTAAAAAATAAAAACCCCAGAAATGAATTCTCATCATCCGTAAACGCGGCCACTTTTGCGCAAATCAATCAATAAACGCCGATTGCGATTTTTTTTTTACCAAAAATATGAGGAAGAATAAAAATCGGCCAAAACCGATAAAGAAAATGTTTTTTTATGGTTTTTTTTTGGATTTGAATTTTAGCAAAAAGTAAGAAAAACTGTTTTTTTTTTTTTGCAAAATGGTCGCTCTTCTTTTGTTTATAGCGGCGATCAGAAATGACGCAGTGATGATCAAACACCACCAAAAGAAAGCTCTGTTTGTGGGAAAAAAGGACACAAATTTTGTTTGGGTACAACGACCGCACGACCGCGCAATTGTCAGTTAAAGCGACGCAGCGCCGGATCGCAAAAAGTGCTCCTGTCCTAAAGTGTGAAATCCTTCCGGGGGTGAAGGGGTTAAGTCAACTGATCCATGTGCAATTTCATATACAACATAAAGGGCTTTGTGCTCAAGATGCTGTTCCCTGCAGATCCACTGCTTCCACTTTGCACCTACTTCTTTAATCTCATAATAGTTGCTGCTATATAGGGATGGGCCGAACGACCCCCTGTTAGGTTCGCACCAGCAATTTCGAACATCGCAAATGTTCGTAACCGAATAGCGAACCCCATTGAAGTCTATGGGACCTGAACTGTAAAACTCAAAAGTGCCCATTTTGAAGGCTTCTATGCAAGTAATTGGGCATACAATGGTTATGGGGGTCCGGGTATGGGGGTCCGGGTACTGCCCTGGGGACATGCATCATTTTTAAATGAGCAGTGATTTATTGATGCTTAACCACTTCAGCCCCGGAAGGATTTCCAGCTTTAGGACCGGAGCCCTTCTTGCGATTCGGCACTGCGTCGCTTTAACTGAAAACTGCGCGGTCGTGCGACGTTGTACCCAAACGAAATTTGCGTCCTTTTTTTCCCACAAACAGAGCTTTCTTTTGGTGGTATTTGATTGCCTCTGCGTCATTTCTGATCGCCGCTATAAACAAAAGAAGAGCGACAATTTTGCAAAAAAACCCAAATTTCTTACTTTTACCTAAAATACAAATCCAAAAAAAAAATATAAAAAAAATTTTTTTTCACCGTTTTTGGCCGATTTATATTCTTCCTCATATTTGCGATAAAAAAAATCGCAATCTGCGTTTATTGATTGGTTTGCGCAAAAGTGGCCGCGTTTACGGATGATGAGAATTCATTTTTGAGGTTTTTATTTTTTTTTTATTTTTTACTAAAAATGGCGGCGATCTGCGATTTTTAGCGGTACTGCGATATTGGGGCGGACATGTCGGACCATTTTGACACTTTTTTGGGACCATTGGCATTTATACAGCGATCAGTGCTATAAAAATGCACTGATTACTGTGTAAATGCCATTGGCAGTGAAGGGGTTAACCTGCAGGGGGCGCGCTAAGGGTTAACTGTGTTCCCTGGGCGTTCTAACTGTGGGGGGGCTGCCCTAGCTGGGGAAGGGAAGTGGTCACAGCATTCACGTAAAGGAAGGCTGTGATCACAGCCCTTCCCCCTCACACAGAGCGGAGGTCCGTGTTTACTTACACGGACCTCGTTCACTCGCTCCGGGGGGGCCATCGCGGGTAGCCGGCGGCAATCGAAGCCGCCGCACCCGCTCCCTGGCCCTCCCCGAACACAGTGAGCGCGCGGGCGCGCCTCCGGCGGCGCGCGCGCTCACAGTGCGCGTTATCGCGGCCGCCGTCGTATGACGGCGATTTTGCGATAACGAACCACCTTGTCGCCGTCAACCTGCGGTTGGCGGTCGGCAAGTGGTTAAAGTGAAAGCATAAAAATGAAAAATTCCTTCCAATAATAGTGGCTGGGGGGTCCCCTTAGTCTACCTGTAAAGTGGCAGATCTGTACCATTCTAGAATCTGCTGCAGCAATAATTGCATTTATAAAGCCGAAAAAAAAAAAGAGATTTTCCCTGCAAGCTTCCTTTATTTTGCTCAGCAATGGCCGGGGAGCCCGGTGTGTAAGATGGGGCCCCAATGTAGTGCACTGGGAGGAAGATTAGAGATTTTTTGGATAAATTCTGGTGTCACTTTAAGTTTGGGTAGAAGTAACGGGTGCAGAAAAATTGGTGTTTGGGTGTCGGTGGGACCTTCCCTAACCCTATAGAGGGACTCTTGATGAAAGCAAGAATTGGCCTTACAATATAAGGATGTATCCCCGCGCTACTATGGTTGCACACTGGGGAAGAGCTAGCTTGCTGCTGTACCTAATATCTGACAATATATATGGCTATCTAAGGATGAAGATGGTACTGCGCAGCCTATACCAGTGTGTGAGTAAAGGAACCTAGCCCCTAGTGGTTCTAGGATGTATTGCCACACTATTTATCTGTTGACAGTATAAACATAGTGTGATAGGTAAAAAACGGAGGGTATAGGCTGTTATGCCTGGGCTATACTAGACAGGTGAATAAATACTTATGGTGATAAAACGAGAATAAGATATATATAAATAACAAGATAAAAAGTAAAAGTGCAAATCCAATACAATCTGAATAACTGTGATACTATGATAAGAAAAATAAATAATTGCAGGATGGTAACAAGTGACATAAAATAAATAAATATATCAAGTTGATTGTACGTGGACATTACCATCGCCAGTGGGTCAGGTAACACGAAGTGGATCGTAATCAAGGAGTCCAACGACCGGTGGGTCGTACAGTGTGACCACACGGAAGGATCGAGAGTGGGAGAAAAAACGCACCACAAATTGGAGGAATATCCCCTGCTAAAGATACCTTGATGCGCACAGGTCCTTACCTGTTCAGGTGAGAGTTCTGAGAGCACAGATCCAGTTGAAGCACCTTAGAAATGGAATCCTTTTTGGGGTGATTAACCACCCCCCTGCACAAAGAGGCTTCCCACACCATTTTTGGAGCACGAATTGTTTTATGAACTTTGGAGCACTAGTCACTTATTTGTCACCTTTACCACTCTATTATAAAGGACTATTTTTTTGAATTTACACTTGATATATTTATTTATTTTATGTCACTTGTTACCATCCTGCAATTATTTATTTTTCTTATCATAGTATCACAGTTATTCAGATTGTATTGGATTTGCACTTTTACTTTTTATCTTGTTATTTATATATATCTTATTCTCGTTTTATCACCATAAGTATTTATTCACCTGTCTAGTATAGCCCAGGCATAACAGCCTATACCCTCCGTTTTTTACCTATCACACTATGTTTATACTGTCAACAGATAAATAGTGTGGCAATACATCCTAGAACCACTAGGGGCAAGGTTCCTTTACTCACACACTGGTATAGGCTGCGCAGTACCACCTTCATCCTTAGATAACAAGAATTGGCCTTGCTGTCATAAATTGCAATGATATTCACCTATCAGACAAGTGTGGAAAAATTGGTCTTTGGGTGTTAATTGTGGCCATGAAACCGACACCAAATACATTCTTCCAGTTGAAATCGACACCCACGACGCTAGGCAGCCTCGAAGTCCTGCAGAGATTCCACATCCCAAAAACACATCGGCATCAGGGGCTTCACAGCTGCTGGTAATCCAGGGCTCATTCATTTTGATAAATGTCAGACGGTCCACGGAGTCTGTGGATAAATGCGTTCTATGATCGGCAACAAAACCTCCTGCCCGTTCGGAAAGCACGCTGCATGCAGGGCAGCCCAACAGCTCAATGGCATCCTGGGCAAGTTCTGGGCAGTGGTCAATTCTCATGACCCAGGAAGCCGGTGGATCGTCGTCTGGAAAGTTCTCCGTCTGTTTTCGCCCCTAGATAATCGTCCACCATGTGATGCAGACGCTGCCGATGGGATGTGGAAGCCGACAGCCCTGGGCGACGAGGACTAAAAAAAGAAATGCATCACTTAGGCGTCCGCCTTCTCCACCGCTCCTCTCTTGACCAACAGAAGCCTCAAAATTAAATTTCCACAACACTGCAACCTCCCGGCGTCGGGAAAAGCGTTCCATAAACTCCTCTTTAACCCCTTCAGTACCGGGCACTTCCCCCTTCCCGTCCAGACCAAGTTTCAGCTTTTAGCGCTATCACATGATCACACGATTGCGCGGTCGTTGTACCCAAACAAAATTTTTATCATTTATTTCCAACAAATAGAGCTTTCTCTTGGTGATTTTTGATCTTCTCTGGGGCTTTTACTTTTTCGCTACAAATAAAATAAAGACCGAAAATTTGAAAAAAAAAAAAAACATTTTTCTTTGTTTCTGTCACAAAACTTTGTAAATAAGTAAGTTTTCTCGTTCATGATTGGCACTGATGAGGCTGCACTGATGAAGTGGCACTGATGGGCAATGATGAGGCAGTACTGATTGGCACTGATGAGGTGGCACTAATGATGAGGCACTTATATACAGCACTGATGGGCACTGATATGCGGCACTGATGAGGAGGCACTGATGAGGTGGCACTGATGAGCACTGATGATAAGGCACTTATATGCAGCACTGATGGGCACTGATAAGTGGCACTGATGAGGAGGCACTGATGAGGTGGCACTGATGAGCACTGATGGTGAAGCACTTATATGCAGCACTGATGGGCACTGATAGGCAGCACTGATAAGCAGCACTGATGGGCACTCATAAGCGACACTGGGCACTGATAGGTAGCACTGACGGGCACTGATAGGTGGCACTGGTGGGCACTCATAGACTCATAGGCAGCACTGATAGAGGACACTGATAAGGGGGCACTAGCAGGCATCACAGATGGGCACAGTGCCATCCCTATAGTATGGTGTGTGCCTCTTACCTGGTGGTCTTGGGTGGGCTCCCTGGGGGTCCCTGGGGGGGCTCCCTGGTGGTCCTGGATGGCGATCCTAGGGGGCTGCATGGATAAACAATCAGTGCAGACCCCCTGTCAGGAGAGCCGCGAGACGCGAGTAGAGGAGAAGCCGATGCACAGCTCTTCCTGTTTACACTGTGATCAGCCATGATTGGTCACGGCTGATCATGTGGTAAAGGAAACCAGTCCACGATAGCTGCGACTTTTTGGGAGTCCATTGTTGTGCCAGAGGTAGAGATATTGAACCCCAAGAAGGCGATCTCTGTGCATTCAAAGGCACATTTTTCGGCCTTAGCATACAGGCTGTGCTGCCGTAGGTGGCTGAGTACTCGCCTGACGTGCTTCCGGTGTTCCTCTAGGGAGGGGGAGAAGATCAAGATATCGTCCAGATATACCACCACAAATTGGTCAAGAAAGTCCCTGAAGATATCATTGACCAGGTGCAGGAACATGGCCGGGGCATTGCAAAGCCCAAAGGGCATGACCAAATACTCAAAGTGGCCAAATCGTGTGCGGAACGCCGTCTTCCATTCATCCCCCTCCCGTATGCTGATCAGATTGTAAGCCCCCCGAAGATCCAGCTTGGTAAACACGGCTGCAGAGCCGAGGCACTGAAACAGTTTTGGGAACAGGGGGTATCTGTTTTTGATTGTGACTTTATTAAGCTCCCGGTAGTCGATACACGGCCTAAGAGTGTGGTCCTTTTTCTCAACGAAAAAGATCCCCGCTCCTGCTGGGGACGTGGAAGGCCTGATGAACCCCTTCTGTAGGTTCTCCTCAATGTAGGCTTTGAGAGCCGCAAGCTCCACTTCGGAGAGCGGGAATATCCTGCCGAAAGGGATCTCGGCTCCAGGCAGCAGGTCTATCGGGCAATCTTATGGCCGATGTGGAGGTAGGGTGTCTGCTCCCTTCTTGCTGAAGACATCCCAGAAGTCTTGGTACGCCTCGGGAACAGCAAGGCGAGTCTCCTGGTCTGGGTCAGGGTTGATGGAGAGTGCCGCTGGCGGTGCTCTCTGGACAGGTGGAAAGCAATTATTCCAACAGTATGAGGACTGTGTGCTCGGAGCCATGGGAGGCCCAGGATCACGGGACTCAACGGGGAGGCGATGACATCCAGCACAAGTAACTCGGTGTGGCCTTCGGCCGTCCGGGCCAGCAAGGGAAAGGTTTCCTGAATCACTGTGCCCGATTTGATGGCTGACCCATCGGCCAAGCGGATCGACAGTGGGCATTCCTTGGGCCTAAGAGGGACCCGATGCTGGGCAGCAAATGACAGGTCTATAAAGCAGCTGCATGCTCCCGAATCCAGGATGGCCGACACTTGAATGTCCTTGTCAGGGAGCTGCAGCAAGATGCGGAGGGTCAGGTGAGGCTGGTAACTTGGCAATGACAGCACCTCCCCTAGGACTGGAGTGGGTTTCTTGCCAGCCTTGGCGGAGCAGCTGTTGATGAGATGCCCCGAGCTGCCACAGTAGAGGCACAAGTTACAGTCCATCCGCCGCTGGCGTTCCTCTCGGGATAAGGATGGGTAGAAGGACCTAACCCACCTAGACCCAGGGTGGTCTCATGGAGAGGAGGAGGAGGTTGCTGCTGAGCTGAGACCTGGAAGGGTAGGTGCTTGCAAAGTCATCCAGGAAGGGTGCAGGGGCACTGTGGCCCTCTCTGTGCTGCGCTCCCACAGGTGACAGCCTATCTGGATGGCCAGATTAATTAGCGCTTCCAGGGTATGGGGAACCACGACACGTGCCAGCTCATCCTTGAGCGCTTTGGAGAGTCCCAGCTGGAACTGGTGGCATAGGGCCGCACCATTCCAAGCGGTATCAGAGCTCCAATGCCTGAATTCAGATACATAATCCTCCACAAGACGGTTACCCTGCTGGAGGGCATGGAGCGTGGCTTCCACGGTGGTGGCCAGATGTGGATCCTCATATTGCTGGGCCATAGCCTGTAAGAATCCATCCAAAGTGGAGACCTAGGGAGCCTTTTGCTCCAGTAGCTGATGAGCCCAGGCCTGTGGGTCATTCTGGAGGAGGGAGATTACCAGGCCCACTTTGGTGGTCTCCAGGGAGGACGTGTGGGGCTGGAGAGCGAAATACAGATAGCAGGCACTGCGGAAGACCCTAAACTTCCTGCGGTCCCCCGTAAACCGCTCAGGCATAGGTACCTTAGGCTCTGTGGGCAGAGTCACTATGGTACGGGGAGGTGTGTGCCCCCTGCTGGAGGGATTAGGAGTGGCCAAGTCCTGCACTTGATCTTCCAGGCATGCATATCCTTCCTGCAGGTTTTGCACTGCTCCTCCATGGGAGAGGGCCCCGGCGCAGACTCTGACATGGCTGTCCGCTTCTGTCACGTACCTGGTGGTAGAGTCTGGCTTATGCGGGGGCAATCTCTCTTGCGGCCCTGGTACAAGAACCCCTGGTAGTGTAGACAGGGAGCTCTGGAGCACAGGGGGGCACGAGGGCTGGACAATCTTCAGGTGGTAATCAGAAGTCCACAGAAGCTCGTGCAATACAGGAGAGTAGTGGTTCAGTCCGGGTCGACAACTGGCAGGCGGTGTGGTACAACGGGATCAAGCAAACGGATGGTCGGGTACAGGCAGGGTCGGTAATGTGTTAGCAACAGAAATACAGAGGGAGCAAACAAGTGGATGGTCGTAAACAAGCCGGGGTCAGATGCAGGCAGATATCAACAGGTCCAGAAGGCTAGCCGGGGTCACAGGAACAGAAAGTCACTCAGAAGTAGTCACCGGGGGGGGTCACAGGTGCAGGAAACGCTGTAGAGCGGACAGCACTGGCTGCAGGGCTCTGCAGATAGAAATAGGGCCGTCAGGTGCCATTTCCGGCGCGCACGTGAGCGTGCACACTGCTCGCACCACTGCAGAAACACTTGAGGGAACAGTTCTTCCCTGACAGGCTGATATGGGGAGAGGACCCCCTAGAGCATGGACACAGAAACTCAGGGAGCTAGTGCATCGGTTTTCCCAGGGCGCGGAATCTAAGAGCCAGTTGGTGTTCACCAGAGCCTCTAGTGGTGAGGATCAATTTGGCTGCAACTGGATCCAGGTCGCAGCCCCCAGGGTCCCCTAACTCTCGCTCGGCTGGCCCCAGGTGGTAGAGGGGAAGCAGCAGCACAGAAACAGTAAGAATAGTCAGAGGAATAGCAAAGGGTTAGGACAACCAGAAGACAGGAGAAACTGAAGACAAGCCGAAGATCGAGGTATCAAGCAGGAAGGGATAGTCAGACAAGCCAAGGATCAGAACACGAAGACTCAAAGCAACCGAAGGAGACAATCACACACAAGCCAAACACGGGCAAACGTTGATCAGCAATGAGGCCTTACACTGCCAGGTATTATATACTGTTACCAATTAAGGCCTGGGGTGGAGCTCAGCTGAGGAGGGCCCACTAAAGCACACAGGTGAGGGAGGTCCGGCCTCTAACTGGACACGCAGCAAAGGTAGGCAACAGATAAGACATGAATGTTTGCTGGTTACATGACAGCCTGTCAGTGGAGGCTGCAGAGAGGTCATGAGGTATAGTGGGGGCACACTGAGGTGAGTAAGGAGGAGGAACACATTTGTGCCCTTTTGTGTGGCTTTCAGGTGCCCTTGCCAACGGGCTAAGTGGTGGGGGGTTAAATGCCTTGTCAAGCATGTGGTACCCAAATGGCTGGTGTTTTTGCCACGCTTGATGTGCTTGAGACAAAGTTTGCAAATTGCAACAATGCGATCTGCTGCAGATGTACTAAAAAAAGACAGCTGAGCTGTGGGGGGTGGGCCGGGGGATAACAGCTCCACAATGTGATGGAATAGGGTGGCTGCTCTCTACTCTTCCATGATGGCTGCCTTGTTGGGGTTGTGCCTCCCCCTCACTTTCCTCCTCTGCTCTATCCGGCACCCAAGTCGCATCAGTG
>BLSH010314890.1:178397-190081 GCA_018402905.1 Glandirana rugosa | reverse complement strand
TAGAGAGGAAGCAGCAGCACAGAAACAGTAAGAATAGTCAGAAGAATAGCAAAGGGTTAGGACAACCAGAAGACAGGAGAAACCTAAGACAAGCCGAAGATCGAGGTATCAAGCAGGAAGGGATAGTCAGACAAGCCAAGGATCAGAACACGGATAAGACTCAAAGCAACCAAAGGAGACAATCACACAAGCCAAACATGGACAAACGTTGATCAGCAATGAGGCCTTACACTGCCAGGTATTATATACTGTTACCAATTAAGGCCTGGGGTGGAGCTCAGCTGAGGAGGGCCCACTAAAGCACACAGGTGAGGGAGGTCCGGCCTCTAACTGGACACAAGCAGCAAAGGTAGGCAACAGATAAGACATGAATGTTTGCTGGTTTCATGACTCCCTGTCAGTGGAGGCTGCTGAGAGGTCATGAGGTATAGTGGGGGCACACGGAGGTGAGTAAGGAGGAGGAACACATTTGTGCCCTTTTGTGTGGCTTTCAGGTGCCCTTGCCAATGGGCTAAGTGGTGGGGGGTTAAATGCCTTGTCAAGCATGTGGTACCCAAATGGCTGGTGTTTTTGCCACACTTGATGTGCTTGAGACAAATGCGATCTGCTGCAGATGTACTAAAAAAAGACAGCTGAGCTGTGGGAAGTGGGCCGGGGGATAACAACTCCACAATGGGATGGAATAGGGTGGCTGCTCTCTACTCTTCCATGATGGCTGCCTTGTTGGGGTTGTGCCTCCCCCTCACTTTCCTCCTCTGCTCTATCCGGCACCCAAGTCGCATCAGTGACCTCCTCATCATCTTCATCTCCATCTCCTCCATCCTCATCATCATCATCATCTCCTTCATCATCATCATCTCTGGAGACAACTTGGCAATACGCTGCTGCTGGGGGAACATGAATGCCAATTTGTCTACCAGTGTTCTCCCCTCTCCCATATTCCTACCTTCCTCAACCTCAGAACCAACATCTGAACCCAGCAATGTCTGGGCATCGTCAAGGTGCAAGTGGCTGACGCTGTGGTCAAATAACTCAGCTGACTCCTCCATGGCTGATGTTGGGGCTATGGCAGGAATAGCTGTGGACGAGGAGGGAGGTTCATCCATTCTGGCAGCTGCAGGGGGCTGCACACTCATCTCTGCTTGGGTGACAGAGGATGAGGAGGATGAGGAGGGTTTAGTAAGCCGGTCCACCACCTCCTCTGCAGCTCAATAGCAGTGCCACATCACTAAACAGAGGAAATGATGCCCTGCCTGAGGACCGACCACCACGTCCACCTTTGCCTGTGGACAGATTTGTTGCTGCCCCCCTTACAGTGCCAAGGGAACGTCTGCCTCTCCTTCTTATCCTCCCAGACATTATTGGGAGGGAGGGGGCGGTGCTTATTACCAAATGTAAGGAAGAAGTGGAAATCTGTATGTGGATGGCACTTTAATCAATGGAAAGCGGTGTTTGGGGCACTTTAATTTGAGTACTCATAATACACAGACACACTCCATGGATAAACTGCAATGTAATGCGTCAAACGCACAGAAATATAATATATTAACCCCTTCAGCCCCGGAAAGGATTTCCCCCCTTTAGGACCAGAGCACTTTTTGCGATTCGGCGCTGCGTCGCTTTATCTGACAATTGCGCGGTCGTGCGGTCGTTGCACCCAAACAAAATTTGCATCCTTTTTTCCCACAAATAGAGCTTTCTTTTGGTGGTGTTTGATCCCCTCTGCGTCATTTCTGATCGTCGCTATAAACAAAAGAAGAGCGTCAATTTTGCAAAAAAAAAAACAGTTTTTCTTACTTTTTACTAAAATACAAATCCATAAAAAATATATAAAAATTTTTTTCATCGGTTTTGGCCGATTTATTTTCTTCCTCCATATTTTTGGTGGAAAAAAAAATCGCGATCGGCGTTTATTGATTGGTTTGCGCAAAAGTGGCCGCGTTTACAAACCATGAGAATTCATTTCTGGGGTTTTTACTATATTTTTTTTCCTTTACTGGTAATGGTGGCGATCTGCGATTTTTATTGGGACTGCGATATTGCGGCGGACATGTCGGACATTTTGACACTTTTTTGGGACCAATGACAATTATGCAGCAATCAGAAATTTAAATGTCCACTGATTACTGCATAAATGTCACTGGTAGTGAAGGGGTTAACCTGCGGGGGGGGGCGAGCTAGGGGATAACTGTGTTCCCTGGGCGTGTTCTAACTGTGGGGGTTGGGCTACCATGGGCATGAGAGATCTAACGGATCCCAGTGACAGACCGGGGGACCGCCGTGTTCACAGTTAGGTGCAGATGCAAGACTATAAATACAAAAATGTAAATTATTTGCTATCCTCTAAAGGGGAAAAAGGGCTGTTGGGGAGCAAGGGATCTGCACTCACAAGACGGCTGGAAGTGCCCAGCTGGTATCAGGTGGCTGAGGAGCCCCGGACAAAACTTAATGTAAAGATGAATGGGGGTCACACTGACTGAACGATCCCCACAATCACAATATGATGGTAATGACCCATGGAGAGCCATTCTACATTGGAGGAACACCCCATCTGAAGGCATGGACAGTGCTTGGTGTCAAGGAGACTGAAGACCTCATCACCGGTGGCAAACCTTGCGTGGTTACAGGAGAACTGGGGAAACTCTGATGTAGGAAACCGATCTACAAACTGACATTTGATGAGTCTGCCAAAGACTTTCCTGAAGTAATCATTGGAGAGTCAATCTGTATGAAGCTGCTGCCTGGTGACAGGACGGTCACTGGAGACTGGAAGGCAATCCCTACCGCCGCCATCGAGTGGACCTGCAAGTGGCAGAACAACTCACAGCACAAAGCCTATGAGCATCCTGCACAAGGTCCTTACAAAGCACTCAATGCCCCTAGTCCTACAATGCCCCTAATCCTACAATGCCCCTAGTCCTACAATGCCCCTAGTCCTACAATGCCCCTAGTCCTACAATGCCCCTAATCCTACAATGCCCCTAGTCCTACAATGCCCCTAGTCCTACAATGCCCCTAGTCCTTCAATGCCCATAGTCCTACAATGCCCTTAGGCCTTCAATGCCCCTAGGCCTACAATGCCCCTAGTCCTGCAATACCCCTAGTCCTGCAATGCCCCTAGTCCTACAATGCCCCTAGTCCTACAATGCCCCTAGTCCTACAATGCCCCTAGTCCTACAATACCCCTAGTCCTACAATACCCCTAGTCCTACAATGCCCCTAGTCCTACAATGCCCCTAGTCCTACAGTGCCCCTAGTCCTACAATGCCCCAAGTCCTACAATGCCCCTTGTCCTGCAATGCCTCTAGTCCTACAATGCATCTAGTCCTACAATGCCCTTAGTCCTGCAATGCCCCTAGTCCTGCAATGCCCCTAGTCCTTCAATGCCCCTAGTCCTACAATGTCCCTGGTCCTGCAATGCCCCTAGTCCTACAATGCCCCTAGTCCTTCAATGCCCCTAGTCCTACAATGCCTCTAGTCCTACAATGCCCCTAGTCCTACAAGGCCCCTAGTCCTACAATGCCCCTAGTCCTACAATGCCCCTAGTCCTACAAGGCCCCTAGTCCTACCATGCCCCTAGTGCTACAATGCCCGTAGTCCTACAAGGCCCCTAGTCCTACAAGGCCCCTAGTCCTACAATGCCTCTAGTCCTACAATGCCCCTAGTCCTACAAGGCCCCTAGTCCTACAAGGCCTCTAGTCCTACAATGCCCCTAGTCCTACAATGCCTCTAGTCCTACAATGCCCCTAGTCCTACAATGACCCTAGTCCTGCAATGCCACTAGTCCTACAATGCCCCTAGTCCTACAAGGCCTCTAGTCCTACAAGGCCCCTAGTCCTACAAGGCCCCTAGTCCTACAAGGCCCCTAGTCCTGCAATGCCACTAGTCCTACAAGGCCCCTAGTCCTACAATGCCTCTAGTCCTACAAGGCCCCTAGTCCTACAATGCATCTAGTCCTACAATGCCCCTAGTCCTACAAGGCCCCTAGTCCTACAATGCCCCTAGTCCTACAATGCCCCTAGTCCTACAAGGCCCCTAGACCTACAAGGCCCCTAGTCCTACAATGCCTCTAGTCCTACAATGCCCCTAGTCCTACAATGCCCCTAGTCCTACAATGCCCCTAGTCCTACAAGGCCCATAGTCCTACAAGGCCCCTAGTCCTACAATGCCCCTAGTCCTACAATGCCCCTAGTCCTACAATGCCCCTAGTCCTACAATGCCCCTAGTCCTGCAATGCATCTAGTCCTACAATGCCCCTAGTCCTACAATGCCCCTAGTCCTACAATGCCTCTAGTCCTACAATGCCCCTAGTCCTACAATGCCCCTAGTCCTGCAATGCCTCTAGTCCTACAATGCCCCTAGTCCTACAATGCCCCTAGTCCTACAAGGCCCCTAGACCTACAAGGCCCCTAGTCCTACAATGCCTCTAGTCCTACAAGGCCCATAGTCCTACAAGGCCCCTAGTCCTACAATGCCCCTAGTCCTACAATGCCCCTAGTCCTACAATGCCCCTAGTCCTACAATGCCCCTAGTCCTGCAATGCATCTAGTCCTACAATGCCCCTAGTCCTACAATGCCCCTAGTCCTACAATGCCTCTAGTCCTACAATGCCCCTAGTCCTACAATGCCCCTAGTCCTACAATGCCTCTAGTCCTACAATGCCCCTAGTCCTACAAGGCCCCTAGTCCTACAAGGCCTCTAGTCCTAAAATGCCCCTAGTCCTACAATGCCTCTAGTCCTACAATGCCCCTGGTCCTACAATGACCCTAGTCCTGTAATGCCACTAGTCCTACAATGCCCCTAGTCCTACAAGGCCCCTAGTCCTACAAGGCCCCTAGTCCTACAAGGCCCCTAGTCCTACAAGGCCCCTAGTCCTGCAATGCCACTAGTCCTACAAGGCCCCTAGTCCTACAAGGCCCCTAGTCCTACAAGGCACCTAGTCCTACAAGGCCCCTAGTCCTACAATGCCTCTAGTCCTACAATGCCCCTAGTCCTACAATGCCCCTAGTCCTACAAGGCCTCTAGTCCTACAAGGCCCCTAGTCCTACAAGGCCCCTAGTCCTACAAGGCCCCTTGTCCTACAATGCCCCTAGTCCTACAATGCCCCTAGTCCTACAATGCCTCTAGTACTACAATGCCCCTAGTCCTGCAATGCCCCTAGTCATGCAATGCCCCTAGTCCTACAATGCCCCTAGTCCTAAAATGCCCCTAGTCCTGCAATGCCCCTAGTCCTGCAATGCCTCTAGTCCTCCAATGCCCCTAGTCCTACAATGCCCCTAGTCCTACAATGCCCCTAGTCCTACAATGCCCCTAGTCCTACAATGCCCCTAGTCCTACAATGCCCCTAGTCCTTCAATGCCCCTAGTCCTTCAATGCCGCTAGTCCTACAATGCCCCTTGTTCTTCAATGCCGCTAGTCCTACAATGCCCCTAGTCCTACAATGCCCCTAGTCCTACAATGCCCCTAGTCCTACAATGCCCCTAGTCCTACAATGCCCCTAGTCCTTCAATGCCGCTAGTCCTACAATGCCCCTAATCCTACAATGCCCCTAGTCCTACAATGCCGCTAGTCCTACAATGCCCCTAATCCTACAATGCCCCTAGTCCTGCAATGCATCTAGTCCTACAATGCCCCTAGTCCTACAATGCCCCTAGTCCTACAATGCCTCTAGTCCTACAATGCCCCTTGTCCTTCAATGCCGCTAGTCCTACAATGCCCCTAGTCCTACAATGCCCCTAGTCCTACAGTGCCCCTAGTCCTGCAATGCCCCTAGTCCTACTGAACAATGTAAGCACGGCAGAGACAATACCACTGTCATATCTGAAGGATACCAGGAGGGTGACATAATGAGGGCACAAATACCAGTAAGTTCTTCTGTACCCAAAACACCACCCAGGAAAGAGGGCAGCTCTCCAACACCTTCTGGAGCTGAACTTCATTCCCCAGGCAAAATCACTGTGGTAGAGACTGAGTTGTCACCTCATCCCTATAAACCTGAATAACGTTAATAACAGAGGATGTGCTGAGGGTAATGGAATGCAGGTGAGGCACCAAGTGAGGTTAATGACCGCCTTAATCATCCACAGAACAGCCGGGGTAATTAATGGGTCCTGGATTGAAGGGGCGAGGTGGAGACCCCACACTGTAGGCCTTGGGTAACGTTTGAGTTTCAAGAGTGCCAAATAAACTGAATCTGCAGCGTCTCTCCCAATAACACAGCATGATGTGTGTGAGGCACAAATACAGCCACTCTATGGTAATATTGCATTGCTTGTGCTTCCTGCTTCCTGCTCTTGTTCTACAAATCAACATCACTCCTCCAACAGCTCGCAGGGTCTTCTTTTCTATACTTGGAACAGCCGTGGTGACACTGCGAGACGTCTCTTCAGTTGCAGTTCCTCTGAGCTCCACAAGGTGGTGATCTCACCTCTACCCAGACAGGAAGTCTCTATGGAATACAGACAGGAAGTGATGTCAGGTACAGACAGGAAGTGATGTCAGAGACAGGAAGTGATGTCAGAGACAGGAAGTGATGTCAGGAATAAATAGGAAGTTCCGGGTGAGAGGTGAGTTGGGAGGAAGTAAAGAGGAGACATTGCGGGGTCTGGCGGCAGAGGAGGTAATATGAAGATTAACCCCTTCAGGGGGGGCAGTTGATGAATAAAATCTCTCACCCCCAAAGCTGCCCATTGACGGTTCAGTTTTATCGTTCAGCCAGCGGGGTGAGTGATGAAAATGGAAGCCATTTCCCCATCCATCATTGCAGGGGGTTCTTTATATAAGTGGGCACTTCAGCGATTTGCACAAAGCGACACTAAGAACAAAAGTGCTTTCCATAACACCAGACTACAGGTGACCTCATTCCCTAATCCTCACTCCTTCCTCTCTATCATCCTCACACCTTCCTCTCTATCATCCTCACTTCCCTCCTCTCTATCATCCTCACATCTTCCTCTCTATCATCCTCACTTCTCCCCTCTCTATCACCCTCACACCTTCCTCTCTATCATCCTCACACCTTCCTCTCTATCATCCTCACACCTTCCTCTCTATCATCCTCACTTCTCCCCTCTCTATCACCCTCACACCTTCCTCTCTATCATCCTCACTTCTCCCCTCTCTATCATCCTCACTTCTCCCCTCTCTATCATCCTCACTTTTCCCCTCTCTATCATCCTCACTTTTCCCCTCTCTATCACCCTCACTTCTCCCCTCTCTATCATCCTCACTTTTCCCCTCTCTATCGCCCTCACTTCTCTCCTCTCTATCATCCTCACTTCTCCCCTCTCTATCATCCTCACTTCTCCCCTCTCTATCACCCTCACTTCTCTACTCTCTATCACCCTCACTTCTCTCCTCTCTATCACCCTCACTTCTCTCCTCTCTATCACCCTCACTTCTCCCCTCTCCCTATCACTGCACTCACCACCTCTTTCTAACTCTAAGCCCACATGCTAGCAAAACCAGGAAGCTCAAGCACGTCCCCTCATATAAATCATCTTCCCATGTTGCCTCCCTTTCTCTTCTGCTTCTCCATGCCTCTGGAGATATTTCCCCGAAACCTGGGCCTCCCTCATTTAACAACACCCAACATGCCCATCACCACCCCACACCCTCTGGCAGTAGTCACAATCTACACAATTTAATCTCCATCCCCTTCTTCCCAAAACCACCCTCCCCTTCTCCTATGCCCTCTGGAACGCCCGCTCTGTCTGCAACAAGCTCATTGCCATTCACAACCTATTTCTCACTAATTCCTTTCATCTACCTGCGATCACCGAAACCTGACTCCATGAATGCGATTCTCCTTCTCCTGCTTCCCTCTCCCATGGTGGCCTTCTCTGGACTCCCCTAGGCCTAATGGACGCAAGGGAGGTGGAGTGGGAATCCTCCAATCCCCACAGAGCACCTTTCAGGTTATTCACTCTCCTCCCTCTCTGTCACTCTCATCATTTGAAGCCCACTGTATTCTTCTATTCTCTCCAACCTCCCTAAGGATTGCTGTGATCTACCGGCCTCCTGGACCACTGTCAGCTTTCCTTGATGAATTTTCTGCCTAAGAGACCCTCCTCGTCTCTTCTCTTTTCTGTGGGTTTTATCTGTCCCTACCGTGCCCCTCTGACCCAGGCCGCCCACAAGGAGTCAACGCTGAGAACTGCAGAGGTTTATCCCTATCCACACACAGTCCAACCCGTGAAGGGGGACACAAACACATTCACACACACGTTACCCAACCAGAAAGGTCCGAGATTGGTCTGGTTTCCTTGAGAACCCACAGATAGGATACATAGGAAAGGCAGAACATATAGCAAACTTAAGGACAGCTTACCTAGCCGGCATTTAGAGGTCTGCGTTTCCGATGATCCCAATCAAGGCGCGGTTCCTTCTGGAGACTCTGCCAACTCCTGGCCGGCTCGCCACTTATTGTTATGGAAATTTCTGGTTGTGACTCTAAAAATAAAAGTTAGTTTTGCAATTGCAGGAACAGATCCACAGGACTCAATCTCTGTTTAAAATGTCCGTTCTGACAAAATTTATTATTACATGATATTTTATACATAGATAAGAAAGGGGTGGTGTGAATTGTTATTAGAAACTAACAAATAGAAATATATTATTAAAAGCTAGCGAATAGAATAATTGCAAAAGTAAAACATAGAGAGGGGAGGGGGGAGTAGAGAGAGAGTGAGAGCTTCTAGGAGAAAGTGTATCTGTGTGATAAGTGAAGGCCACAGAAGACATTGCAGCAGCGTGAGCAAAATGGAGTCTCTTGTGCTTAAATGAACAATACAGTGAAATTCCATGTCACTACCCTATTTTCTCTCCTCTGAAATTCCCACAATCCTTCTTGGGGACTTCAACATCCCGGTTAACACCAACACTCCTGCTACTTCTAAACTCCTTAGTCTAACCTCCTCATTTGACCTGAAGCAATGGGTGCAGGGCTCCTACTCACTCTGGACCTTGTCTTCTCCTATCTATGCACTCCATGCAACTTCTCCAACAATCCTTTTCCCCTCTCTGACCACCACCTTATTAGATTCTCTCTCTCCCTGTCTTGCACCATCTTTCCCTCCAATCGCCTAACCGTCACCCGTAGAAACTTTCGCCAACTCAACACTTCTCTCCTCTATTCTGCTACCGACCACCTCTATGAAAAAATCTCACCTCTGTCCTGCCCCAACCAAGCCACTGCCATCTACAATAAATCCCTGGACAAGCTCGCTCCCCTCACCACACACAAAATCCGGCCTCGACCCCTACAACCCTGGCAAACAGACGACACCAGGAACCTCAAAAAGCGTAGCCGCACCCTCTCAAAGACTTCAACCAATACAAATCTGCCCTCCATAAATACAATTCTCGCCTCCACACTGCCAATCAGACCTATTTTACCACTCTTATTACCACCTTCTCATCCAGTCCCCGTCAACTCTTCTCTACCTTCAACTCCCTACTTCGTCCTCCACCGCTTCCGCCCACCAACTCACTCACTGCCCTGGAGGTTGCTAACCACTTCAAAAGCAAGATTGATACAATTTGTGATGAAATCTCCACTCTGCAGGCATCTTCTCCAGTTAACACCCCATGTCAACAAGCACAATCCACACTCTCCTTATTCAAACCTGCTAATATAAACAAGGTTGCTAAACTCCTTTCTAACGCCCACCTAACCACCTGTCCACTGGACCCAATTGTCTCTCAAATACTAAAGTCACCCCCTGACTCCATCCTGCACTCTCTAACTCACATCTTCATTCTCTCCCCCTCTTCTGCCATCTTCCCCAATGCTCTAAATCATGCATTGGTCACCCCCATACTCAAAAAGCCAACCTGGGACCCTACCAATCTTCACCATCTACGCCCTATCTCCTTGCTCCCCTTTTCCTCCAAACTCCTTGAATGTCTGGTCTACAACCAACTGAGTGACCACCTTGTTAAGAATAACCTTCTGGACCCCCTTCAATCTGGATTTCGCCCTCAACACTCCACAGAAACTGCCCTTCTACAACTCACAAATGACCAACTAACCTCAAACACCAATGGACACCACTCCCTCAAAAAACTTTACTCCCTCGGTCTCCGTGCTCTTCAGTGGCTCTCGTCCTACCAATCCCATCTCACCATCAGCGTAACGTACAATTCTACCTCCTCCTCTCCTCTTCCTTTCTCTGTCGGGGTCCCCCAAGGTTCTGTTCTTGGATCTTTCTAATTTTCAATCCACACCTCTTCCCTGGGTCAGCTGGTAGCCTCCCACGGGTTCCAATATCATTTCTACGCTGACAATACTCAAATCTACCTCTCTCCCCCCCCCCCAACTCACTCCATCAGTCTCTTCACTCATCACTAACTGATATATCTGCCTGGAGGTCCCACCACTTCCTCAAACTTAACTTCTCCAAAACCGAGCTCCTAATATTTCCTCCCCCACGTGCCATTTCCCATGACTTCTCTGTCAAGAGCAATGGCACCACCATCCCCCCATCCCCACATGTCAGGGTGCTCGGTGTTCTCCTGGACTCTGAACTCTCCTTCTGGCCCCACATCCAATCACTGTCCAAGGTTTGCCGCCTCAACATCCGCAACATCTCTAAAATACGACCCTTCCTAACCAATGAAACGACAAAGCTCCTGATTCACTCCCTGGTCATCTCTCGCCTCGACTACTGCAACTCCCTCCTCATTGGTCTACCTTTAAATAGACTCCCCCCCCCCCTCCAGTCCATCATAAATGCCGCTGCCAGGCTCATCCACCTTACAAACTGTTCAACGTCTTTCACCCCTCTCTGCCAATCCCTCCATTGGCTGCCACTCGCCCAACGAATTCGCTACAAAGCCGTCCACAGCTCTGCTCCCAGCTACATCACCAGCCTGGTCTCCAAATACCAACCTAACCGTCCTCTTCGCTCCTCCCAAGACCTCCTGCTCTCCAGCTCCCCTCACCTCCAAGACTTCTCCCGAGCCTCTCCAATCCTCTGTAACTCCCTACCCCAATCAGTCAGAATGTCCCCAAATCTATCCACCTTCAAGTGATCCCTGAAAACTTTTCTCTTCAGGGAAGCCTCTCCTGCCACCACTTAACAACTGCACTCCTTATTTTCTCAATCAGCCCATCCCCCGCAGTTATTGCCCTTTTGTATCATTTAACCCTCCCTCCTAGATTGTAAGCTCTAAGGAGCAGAGCCCTCTGATTCCTCCTGTATTGTAATTGTACTGTCTGCCCTAATATTGTAAAGCGATGCGCAAACTGTCGGTGCTATATAAATGCTGTATAATAATAATAATAATAATCCACACATTGGAGGGGGTGGGGGAATCCTTGTATTCTGACAATGGGGTGCGCTCCTCCGCTCTCAGAATACACAGATCAGTGATGAAGCGATTGGCTGCAGCCGCTGAGCGAGTGAATTTTATCTGGCACTGACCACACATGGATGAAAATGTGACCGATCCCTGCTGAACCAGCTGAATTTCCATGTATCTATAGTCATCTCCCCTCCCCCTCATCCCCCATGTATCTATGGTCACCTCCCTCCCTCTCATCCCCCATGTATCTATGGTCACCTCCCCTCCCTCTCATCCCCCATGTATCTATGGTCACCTCCCCTCCCCCTCATCCCCTATGTATCTATGGCCACCTCCCCTCCCCCTCATCCCCCATGTATATATGGTTCCCTCCCCTC
>BLSH010314890.1:109064-121574 GCA_018402905.1 Glandirana rugosa | reverse complement strand
CTTTCACATCAGATGACCCCCTTTACATTAAAGCCCCCCTTTCACACCATAAGTCCCCTACTTCACATTAGTAGTTCCCCCTCACATTAAGGAGTTCCTTCCTGCACATCAGAGTCCCCTGTTCACCCGAGGAGTCCCACTTTACATCATGGTTTCCCCAATTATATCAAGAGGCCAACACCTTACATTAAGAGCCACACTTTAAATTAGGAGCCCCTATATTTATTATCAGGATTCCCACTTTCCCATAAGAGTCCCCATTAACATCAGGAGCCCCCCTTCACATCTGGAGTCCTCTTTTCTCATTAGAATCCCTCTTTATATTGGGGGGAGGGGGATTTCCAGGAATATGAATGGAATAGATAGTGACTGGGTCCTAAGTTAAAGATACAGACAGTGAAGAGGGAGATTCTGAAGGATGGATTATAGAGCTATGGCTGTGGATGGGGGAATGGAGGAGTTTAGCTGGAACTACTGGTGGGGGAAGGGGGAATGCTGATGGAACCATCGAGGAGGAGTGACACCTCGATGCCAATAAAATGAGCTCAGGCTTTCTCAGGTATGACGTTGTCACCTTCCTGAACCCCAGAGTCCTAGTCATGTCGCCTACAAGAACCAGCAGGGGGCAGTCAGGAGGCCATGTACTGCCTGCCAGCTTAGATTTATATCAGCCGATCGAAGGAATATATTTTATCTCTCATAAAAGCTAAAATATTAGTGGCAGAGAGATGAGAATCCCCCCCAATGGTGCACAAGTTGGGTTACATGGAGATCTAGAATCCCACAAAACCGCTATAAGATGCCTGATCACCGCAACCAGGCAGTCATTGGTTTTGCTGCAATTGGACTGATGCTCTGGTGTAAGAAATCCAATCCCTGACCCAGCGATCGGAACCGTTCCTGGCCCATTCATCTCTGGACCCAGCGATTGGAACCGTTCCTGGCCCATTCATCTCTGGACCCAGTGATTGGAACCGTTCCTGGCCCATTCATCTCTGGACCTAGCGATCGGAACCGTTCCTGGCCCATTCATCTCTGGACCCAGTGATTGGAACCGTTCCTGGCCCATTCATCTCTGGACCTAGCGATCAGAACCGTTCCTGGCCCATTCATCTCTGGACCCAGCGATTAGAACCGTTCCTGGCCCATTCATCTCTGGACCCAGCGATTGGAACCGTTCCTGGCCCATTCATCTCTGGACCCAGTGATCGGAACCGTTCCTGGCCCATTCATCTCTGGACCTAGCGATCAGAACCGTTCCTGGCCCATTCATCTCTGCACCCAGCGATCGGAACCGTTCCTTGCCCATTCATCTCTGGACCCAGCGATTGGAACCATTCTTGGCCCATTCATCTCTGTACCCAGTGATCGGAACCGTTCCTGGCCCATTCATCTCTGGACCCAGTGATCAGAACCGTTCCTGGCCCATTCATCTCTGGACCTAGCGATCAGAACCGTTTCTGGCCCATTCATCTCTGCACCCAGTGATCGGAACCGTTCCTGGCCCATTCATCTCTGGACCCAGCGATTGGAACCGTTCTTGGCCCATTCATCTCTGTACCCAGTGATCGGAACCGTTCCTGGCCCATTCATCTCTGGACCCAGCGATCGGAACCGTTCCTGGCCCATTCATCTCTGGACCCAGCGATCGGAACCGTTCCTGGCCCATTCATTTATGGACCCAGCGATCGGAACCATTCCTGGCCCATTCATTTATGGACCCAGCGATCGGAACCGTTCCTGGCCCATTCATTTATGGACCCAGCGATCGGAACCGTTCCTGGCCCATTCATCTCTGGACCCAGCGATCGGAACCGTTCCTGGCCCATTCATTTATGGACCCAGCGATCGGAACCATTCCTGGCCCATTCATTTATGGACCCAGCGATCGGAACCGTTCCTGGCCCATTCATTTATGGACCCAGCGATCGGAACCGTTCCTGGCCCATTCATTTATGGACCCAGCGATCGGAACCGTTCCTGGCCCATTCATCTCTGGACCCAGTGATCGGAACCGTTCCTGGCCCATTCATCTCTGCACCCAGCGATCGGAACCGTTCCTGGCCCATTCATCTCTGGACCCAGCAATCGGAACCGTTCCTGGCCCATTCATCTCTGGACCCAGCGATCGGAACCGTTCCTGGCCCATTCATCTCTGGACATAGCGATCAGAACTGTTCCTGGCCCATTCATCTCTGGACCCAGCGATCGGAACCGTTCCTTGCCCATTCATCTCTGGACCCAGCGATCAGAACCGTTCCGGCGCTCTGCGTTCCCGCAGGCGGCGGTCAATCTGGATGGCCAAATTGACTAGCGCGTCCAGGGTATGAGGAACCCCAACGCGGGCCAACTCATCCTTGAGCGGCTCCGAGAGCCCCAGCCGGAACTGGTAACAGAGGGCCGGACCGTTCCAGGCTGTATTGGCGCTCCATCGCCGAAACTCGGAGACGTACTCCTCTGCTGTACGGTGGCCCTGCTGGAGCGTGTGAAGCACGGTCTCCGCTGTTGCAGCCAGATGGGGGTCCTCATATAGCTGAGACATGGCTTGGAAAAAGCGCTCCAGGGTTGAGGTCTCCGGGTCTTTCTGCTCTAATAACTGGTGAGCCCAGGCCGTGGGCCCATCTCGGAGGAGCGAGATCACGAAGCCCACTTTGGCTGACTCCAGAGAGAAGGTTCAGAGGATCAGGCAGAGGCAGGCTGAAGGTCAAACAGGAAGCCGGGGTCACAGATACAGAAAGTCTCTCAGAACAAAGCTGGGGTCACAGGAACCGGGACGCTGTAGAGCGGACAGCACCAGCTGCAGGGCTCTGCAGATTGAAATAGGCTGTCAGGCGTCGTTTCTGGCGAACGCACACGAGCGCGCACCCCCGCGGAAACACTTTCTTTTCCTAAGAAGCCGATTGGAAGAATGGAATTGTGGGGCTGAATACTGAGCTATACCTTGTTGATGGAAGCTTGCAAGTAATTGTAAGTGTTCCAGATTTAGAAACCAAGGGTGTTCTTTAACCCCTTCAATACCGGGCACTTTGCCCCCTTCCCGCCCAGACCAATTTTCAGCTTTCAGTGCTGTCACATTTTGAATAAGAATTGCGCGGTCGTGCGCCGTTGTACCCAAAGTTTTTATCATTTTGTTCCCACAAATAGAGATTTCTTTTGCTGGTATTTGATCTCCCCTGCGCTTTTTATTTTTTGCGCTACAAATACAAAAAAACGAAAGTTTTAAAAAAAAAAGTTTTTCTTTCTTTCTGTCACCAAAAATTTGTATAAAGTACATTTTCTCCATCACTGACGGGCACTGATGTGACTACACTGATGAGGCTAGACTGACAGGCACTGATGAGGCAGTACAGATTGGCACTGATGAGGTGGCACTGATAAGGTTGCATGGATGATGGGGCACATATGCAGCACTGATGGGCGGCACTGATATGCGGCACTGACTGGCACTGATATGTGGTACTGATAGGCACTCGATGGCCGCACTGATAGGTTGCACTGCTGGGCACTGATAGGTGGCACTGCTGGGCACTGATAGGTGGCAAGGATGGGCACTGATAGGTGGCACAGGAGGGAATCTGATAGGTGGCAGAGGTGGGCACTGGTGGGCAATGGTACATGGCACTGGTGCATATAGCACTGTTAGGGATGGCACTGGCAGGCATCACATATGGGCACAGTGCCATCCCTACAGTGCACTGTATTGCCCTTACCTGGTGGTTTAGTGGGGGCTCCTTGTGGTCCCTGGGTGGCCTCCTGATTGTCTCCCTGGTGGTCCTGGGCGGCCTCCTTATGGTGTCCCTGGGGGTGGGGCCCCCTTTTGGTCCTGGTCGGCTCCCTGGTGGTCCAGTGTGGCGATCCTGAGGGGGGCTGCACTGATAAACGTTCAGGTCAGCCCCCCCCCCATCAGGAGAGCAGCTGATCGGCTCTCCACTGCTCAGGTCTGCAGATCTGAGCAGAGGAAAAGTCGACAAACGGCTCTTCCTATTTACACTGTGATCAGATCCGATGGAAGCCTTTTACCTCGGTCGGTAATGCGGTGGCTCAGCCTGACCAACGGCACCACTGATCGCCGCAATGCACACCCACGTGGGCACAGAATCGCTGGTTATCCTGAGGACGTCAATAGACATCCAGTCAGGAAATGAGAATGAAGTGGTTAAAAAAGGTGGGTGCATCTGTCTATTCCACGAGCCCCATAAATACAGCTGTTTATTATTGTCATGAATCAGACAGAAGTCCATTAAAAAATCACACTTTTTAATAAAATGGTAAAATAGTACAAACAGCTGAAGGTTAACTGGGCCAAGTCCAAAATACTGCCTTTGGCGTCCCACCGTGCTCAGGCCGGATCCCGAGGTCCCTCTGCAGGGGGTCACACAAATTAAATATCTGGGATTACAAATCACTAACTCAGTAACGGATTTCATGGAACTCAACCTTTCCCCTCTGATAAAGAATATTGCTGGGAAACTAAATAGTTGGAAATCCCTCCCGCTGTCCTTAATAGGACGAATAAATTTGATTAAGATGAAAATTTTGCCCTCCCTACTTTATGTACTTAGGAACTCCCCAGTCTGGATCCCAAAAACAGTCTTTAAGTCAATCGATAGCATGCTGACATCCTTTTTATGGCATGGGGGGACGCCGCGTATCCAATTAAAAATTCTACAGCAGCCATGGGGGGAGGGAGGTCTCGCAATGCCAAATTTTTACTTCTATTTTCTGGTGGGCCAGCTGACGACCGCGCATAGGTGGTTGACGGCCCCCCCAGATCATGCAGCAGTGTCCTTGGAGGCTGCCCATGTGGGTTCCTACGAGGCACTGGCACAGTTGGTGTATAGAGGTTCGAGATCACCACACAACATTACCCACTCTATGCGTGCAATGATTAGGGCTTGGTCGGTGGCTCAGGGGATGAGGCCTACCGGGCCTCACAGGTACTCACCTGAGGCTCCGTTATGGCGCAATCCGAACTTTGAGCCCTTCTTTGATCATCCGGACCCTGCGGTTTGGACCAAATATGGCATTAAAACTTTGGGCCATGTGGTCTCCAGCGGTGTTTTGATGACATTCGATGAGCTTAAAGACAAATACAATCTCCCGAACTCACATCTCTTTAGGTTTTTCCAGCTGAGGCATGCCTTCTGCTCTCAGTTTGGGGGCAGTCCCCTGGAGCTCGAGCCTAGTGACCTTGAGCTGATGACCCGCAGTGACTGTTTGGACAAACCGGTCTCTAGCCTCTATGGGGGCTGTTTGTACAAACGGCCCAGGTTAAGGAAAAATGCAGGGGGGCTTGGGAGAGGTCTGCTCCTGGTTTGGATTCTGATGATTGGGATGACATGTGGGAAGCTCCTTTCAAGAGTTTGGTGTCCTCCAGGGATCACTTGATTTTATTTAAATTTTTGCATAGAGCTTACCTCACTCCTGCCAGAGTGGCAAAGGTGATCGGTCCGCAGTCCTCGGGCTGTTGGCGCTGTTCAGGGTTGCAGGCAGATTTCTGGAAATGCCCCCACATACAGGTGTACTGGCAGGACATAGCAGGGTCTATCGAGTCCCTCACAACTATAAAGATTCCCCTTACGGTAGAGGTGTGTCTGTTACATTTGGTGGATAACCTTGCTACTACAAGGGCCATTAGAACACTTTTAATACTGTTACTCTACTATGCCAAGAAGTGTATTGTCATGGCATGGAAGAGCGATCGATCTCCCACACTGTCTTCATGGAAGGCATTGGTGAATATGGTGATTCCGCTTTATAAGGCAACATACCTGGCTAGAGGGGCTTTGACGAAGTTTGAGAAGGTTTGGGGTGGATGGTTAGCATCCACAGATACGGTGTCTGACATTTGAAGAGAGAGAGTATTGATGGTTTGACTAATTGTGGATATGTGGTTGTTGGGGGGGCAGGCCTGTGTACGCGTGTTATGTAAGACCACCAACTGTATATGATGTACAGCAAGAGACAACATGGACAATCTGTTATAAAGGCAGCAAATGGTTATGTTACCCAATTTGGGAATTCCGCAATGGCGGACTGTTTGTATGTATTCTGAACTTGAAAATAAATAAAAAGTATTTAAAAAAAAAAAATAGTACAAACAGAGCAAAAGTAGTCAAAACATAGCCAGGCTTCAGTAACCAGAGCGGGTAGTCGGATCGGTCACCGGAGTCACATTGCGTGGGGGGCTCGTGGAACCCGGAATCCCTTGGAGAAGTTGGGAAACCTTTGCTTCAGCCCCTCATGCCCCTCTTATGTCTAAGTCACCCCGTGTCTATTAGGGGCACAGGGTGACCAAGAAATTGGACAGCTATTTAATGGACTCTGAGAACGTAAGTTGGATTGCTGCAGATGGGACAGCAATATTTATCAACAATATCCCTCAAAAAATCTATGATACATTAATTCCACTGTATCAGAATGATGGAACATTGTAAGAGTTTTGTAGACTATTCCCATGCCGTCTCCAAGCCCTGATTGATCAAAGCATTGCTTAAATGTGGATTCCATGGACTTCAATATAGGAGACGGTCCGTCTGCTGCTTGGGGATCCTGCTATTGTGTGAAAGTGTTCTGTGTTTATATTTATGTTAATGACTTTTGTACTTTCTGAGATCGAAGACGACAAGTCTGGCCTGAAATGGGGGGATCTGATTAATCACAACATTGTTCAGGTGACCAGTTATTTACTTAATGTTTATAGTACAGGTTGGTTGTTTAGTTATGGTAATTATATTCATGTGTGCAGTTTGTATTGTTAAGTGTTTTGCTGTGTTACTTGGTCAAATAAATTCAGTCCATGCTTCTACAAGCTGGTGTCATATAGTTTGTATTGGCGGCTATAACATCTGATCTCTGATGTTCAGACTGAAAGAAGTTGTATTCTGATGGAAGTACTCAAGCAGAGTGGGTCGGTTCTGTTACAGGAACAAGCTAGTGAAACAGGAATCCAGAGATTAACGTAGTAGAGGCAGCAAACAGGATCAGGATCCAGATGGGAAGTCAGCCAGGCAAAGTCTTTAATCCAGAAATCAGTGTAGTCAGGGGCAGCAAACAGGATCAGGAACCAGAAGGGAAGTCAGTCAGGCAAAGTCTTTAATCCGGAAATCAGTGTAGTCAGGGGCAGCAAACAGGATCAGGATCCAGAAGGGAAGTCAGCCAGGCAAAGTCTTTAATCCAGAAATCAGTGTAGTCAGGAGCAGTAAACAGGATCAGGATCCAGAAGGGAAGTCAGCCAGGCAAAGTCTTTAATCCAGAAATCAGTGTAGTCAGGGGCAGCAAACAGGATCAGGAACCAGAAGGGAAGTCAGCCAGGCAAAGTCTTTAACAGGAAAACACAGCAGAGAGTATCCGGATATGTTGACCAGGTGAAGGCACAGGAGATTTGATCCAGGCAGTTTAAACAGCCAGCAGGGCTAGCTGACGAGCAGAATATGATTATCAGTACTGACAATTAACCGACAGCTGAGCAGCCTGAGCTCTGAGAAGGGAGGGTGGAGCCCAGCCCTGACAATTATTCGCCAGAAATGTGCTCTAACCAGGGGTTCCACGTTCTTAAAAATAAACCTATTCTGTCATTTAAAATGGCTGATAAGCTTTCATTGACTGTTATCCACAATAATTTAGAATTAATCAGCTTGAGTGAGATGGAGGAAGACTTCCATGATCTAACAATTGCTATTCTCGCTCCCAGGATTATAATTGAGATTCGTTTTCTGCCGTATTTCAGGGTTTCCTTTATGGGTTGGTGCAAAATAATCTGCCAAGGAGATTTTTTAATGTTGATCTGTGTTAAAGAATATAAAAAATGATACACCCAGATCCAAAACCTTTTACCATCAGTCATGACCACCAGATGTGACATTCTGAACCTTCTTGCCCACAACCATAAAGCAGACTAACACTGTAGGTGCCATGTACCATCATAAAATGACTTTATAGTTTGCCTCTATAATTGAAGAATTCATATATGACTTAGAGACATTCATAGCCAACTTATGCCACCCTTGTATGTCTTTATATCTGAATCTCATTCCCACCTAATTAAGGTCGTTTTTCACATTTCCAGTTCAGCAAGACATAAATTGCGGATATATGGCTAGGTATCTTGCTGACATTTCTACAAAGATATTTCATTAACGTTGTGGCCTTTAGATCTGATTGATGTTCCAATAAGAATGGCATTAGCTGAGTACTATGACAGTGACCCTCGGCAGGCAGCTGATATTTATCTTGCAGATGTTTTGTTCTTTGTCATTGCGACAGCTGCTATTCAATGGGCTATGAGGAGATCTGAATGTATGAGCTATAGCTAAGCGATCCCACATATTCAGTGACAAGGATGTAATAAGATTGGAGGTCTGTCTTCTACCGGCATCCACATTAGGTGACTTAGAAATGTATTCCTCAGGGAAAATAGGCCTAACCAGAGTATGTCTAACTTTTATTCTTACTATGAATGTGTGCTTTTGGTGCCACATTTTGTAATCCCAATGTGGCGGTGTGCTGTTTATAAAAGACATCTCCATGAACTGATGGTCAGCAACAAAAGGTGAGAAAACCAAATGCTGCCTCCTAACATAAAAGCTTGGAAAGTCTTCTAGAAACATAAGGTGGTTTGCTATGGCTGGGAGAGCAGCTAAAAGTGATCACTGCCCTCAAGACAACCAAAAACTAGGGTGATGGGCAAAAGAGCTAACAATCTCTCACTATGCAGTCTGTCAGCTTTCTCTGACAGTTCCTTCAATGCACATACAATACGGCTGCTGTATAACTGCCTCCCCCCACCTTCTTCTTAGTGAATGGTCTGGCTCATCAAAAAGCCCTCCATTTTGACCCTTCTGTTTCTGCTGGCCTTGGTTTATAGGCCATACAAAGCATTACGATATTTAAAAAATTCAGCTCAGCAACTCGCAAACTCAAAGAAACTGCAAGTCCGTGGATTAAAAACCTCATCCCCAACCCTGACAACCACAAAGCAATGAAAACCCATTGGCCTTCTGGGGTCACCTGACTTTTCCTGTCATTCTCTTTGGCTAATTTGGCCCCTGTAGAGCTATTGACATTCGTGGCTGCGGCGGTCTTTTATGAGAATTGGATGCGTTTATCCATGAAAAGATCTTTCATTCGTTGGATCCTTCGTTTTCTTGCCCCAGCTCTGTCCAATGACTGATTAGCTCTACATTAAGTATTGTAGATCCCTGGGAATGATGGGATATCCTGCGGAACACTGAATTTTATACAAATTCTATTTTATCCACTGAAGGACAAATCAATAGGAAGGAAATCTATTCCCTGCCTGAGAATCTTCTATTTCATGGATACAAAGGAGGGAAAAGTCATCTTGAATTTCTGTGCTGAGATGGAAGAGATTGAGTTTCCTTGCAATAAACCTGTAATCCCTGAGAAGCCATAAAACACGGGAACAAGGCTTTGCCTCATATAATTGGAGCGTCACGGCGCACATTAATCAAAGCCGCTTTCCCACCGCACAATAAAAACACCAAGATAATCCCACAAATCCAACTTTCATCTCCTTTCACAGAGTCGAGTGTTTGAAGTGAAGCTTCTCTGAGATGGGTTTCTTCCCAATAATGATTAAGGTCAGCAATTAGCTGGGGGCTGTTTCCCAGAGGTCCCTCTGCTTCTTCGTGGGCAACGTTGGACACACCCACCACCTCCCAGCCCAACATCTTATAAATTCCAGGGGCCTCACCATTCTTATCTTCTGACAAAAGGATTGCAGAGGCTGGAAAGGTCCAACAAGAGCTTGCAGGTATAATGACTGGATCTCTTTTTTAATTATTCGGCACCTTAAAGCGTAACTCCACCATTCCCCTCTGGATGATCTCTGTACATTGCAAGGATTATAACAACCTTTGTTGCAGATTCCTATCTTTTGTTATCCTGAAGAAATCTCTCTGTGTTTCTCTGTGCCTCTGTACTGGGTGGGTCTAATGGGAGGGGTTTCATAATTAACTGTCAGCCGTGCACCTGCTGGGCACTAATGATATAAGCTGCCTGGCCTGCATCCCTTTAGTCGTGTTCCTATTGGAAGTATCTCTCCAAAAATGACATTTGTGTTGCAGGGGATGCCTGAAATCTGACTTGTATCTTAATGCAGACTTCTGGGAAAATTGGGGAGCCAATCACACGAGCAGGAAATGAGGTTTCTGGGGAGGGGTCAGTAGACATTCTGTGTACAGAACAACTCCAGGTAGCCACATTGCAATGCATTATCAGGAACTTACAGTGGCTGCAGATTGGAAAGGAAAGGTAATTTTTAATAACATTCAATTACAATATAATTAGTGTCGCAATTATATGCGCTATATTATTTTTTTCTTTAATTTCTGTTTTTTCCCCACGAAAGTGGAGTTACCCTTTAAGTGTTTTTGAGGTTTAGATAAGTCCCCTGCAAGGGTCCCTAAATATGGTTTCTTTCTGATGATTGTTATGTGCAAGGCATAGGGGTAGGGATGGGGGAAGGGGTAGGCATAGGGGTGGGGATGGGGGTAGGAGTAGGCATAAAGTTAGGGGTAGGGATGGGGGTAGGGATGGGGGTAGGGGTAGGCATAAAGTTAGGGGTAGGGATGGGGGTAGGGATGGGGGTAGGGGTAGGCATAGGGTTAGGGGTAGGCATAGGGTTAGGGTTAGGGATGGGGGTAGAGGTAGGTATGGATAGGGATAGGGGTAGGGATGGGGGTAGGGGTAGGCATAGGGTTAGGGGTAGGGATAGGTGTAGGGTACACAGAAATGATTATAATATCTTACAGAACAATTATTCCTTCAGCTGGAAGCTCAGGCCGCTCAATGTGGACATTTCTATTTTTTCTGGATGTTGGAGAGCAAATATCCCGATGTCTTCATACATTTGTTTTAGCTTCTTTGTCTTTTCATGTTTACTTTTACTCATTTACCTAATATATGATAAAATGTCCTTTATCGATGCCATAGCCTTCAATCTGAAGGAGGAGATGAATGGTGAACTGGGCACAGAATATATCAGATGCCCCAATATACATGAATGATGCTAAATGGGCATTTGAAAAACACAAAGACGCTCATAGTCTACATACCCTACATACCCTACCATACATACCCTACATACCCTACCATACATACCCTACATACCCTACCATACATACCCTACATACCCTACCATACATACCCTACATACCCTACCATACATACCCTACCATACATACCCTACCATACATACCCTACATACCCTGCATACCCTACCATACATACCCTACATACCCTACCATACATACCCTACATACCCTATCATACATACCCTACATACCCTACCATACATACCCTAAATACCTTACCATACATACCCTATCATACATACCCTACATACCCTAAATACCTTACCATACATACCCTACATACCCTATCATACATACCCTACATACCCTAAATACCTTACCATACATACCCTACATACCCTACCATACATACCCTACCAAACATACCATACATACCCTACATACCCTAAATACCTTACCATACATACCCTACCATACATACCCTACATACCCTACCATACATACCCTACCATACATACCCTACCATACATACCCTACATACCCTACCATACATACCCTACATACCCTAAATACCTTACCATACATACCCTACATACCCTTCCGCTGGTTAATGGAGCGGCATCAATCTTCCTGTTAGATTTTGTAATATTTCTTCTCGCTAGAATGCAATCTGATGGCAGAGAGCAGAAGAAATGAGATGCTGAGCAGTGATGGGATATGATGACCGGACACCATGGTGGTGATACTCAACCCACTGATTCTACCTGTAAGTGAAATATCAACTTTATATGGAACAATCCTTTTTTGTCCACCGTAAACCACTTCCATTGTGTATACATTTTGGCAACAGTCTCATTATGAAGAGTTTCTTTCCATTCCACCACCCAGCCATGTGCCTGCTGTGTCCCCGCCATATCTCTATCAATTTTCCTATCACACTCCTTCCTGGCAAAAAAGGCTCTTACGTAATTGGGTGCTGCAACGAAATCCAGCTGGGTCCTGGAGATTATTTGTCATGCAAGTGTACATATTCGCCAGCACACCGTGGATCCTTGTCCAAAATTTTCTTTATTGAAAAGATCACATCACAGAGAACTGCAACGTTTCGGAGCCGTGCAGGGCCCCTTCGTCAGGCATGTGACATGCCTCACAAAGGGGCCCTGCGCGGCTCCGAAACGTTGCAGTTCTCTGTGATGGGATCTTTTCAATAAAGAAAATTTTGGACAAGGATCCACGGTGTGCTGGCGAATATGTACACTTGCCCGCCATATCTCTGCCGCGTCCCTTCCATATCCCTGCCGTGTCCCTTCCATATCCCTGCCGTGTCCCTTCCATATCCCTGCTGTGTCCCTGCCATGTCTTTGCTGTGTCCCTTCCATATCTTGCAAAGCCTCGGCGCGTCCCGGGGAAACACTCCGTACAGTGTACGGACTGCTTCCCCGGGACGTGCCGA